>ML685816.1:10832821-10975451 GCA_007922175.1 Pelusios castaneus | reverse complement strand
ACACACACACACACACACACACACACACACACACACACACACACACACACACACACTCTCCCTCTCTCCCTCCCCCTCTCTCCAATCTCAGTCATCTCATAGTTAGTTATCTCAAGCTATTGTAACTCACTGGTCAGCAATACATCAGGGACCTCTAGAAGTAAAAGCATAAAAGTCTCTTGAGCTACCAGCCAGGCCTGAAGCCATTAGTTGTAGCAGACCCATATCATCTCTGGATGAGGCAGAGTGCGGGATAAAACACACCAGAATGTACTCTAACGCCAACCATTTATCACTTACATGCAAGCTTGAAAAAAAAATTATTTTGAAAACAACACACACACTATGTTGAAAATTATGTATTTTAGTGAAGTTTCTTGAATGTAATAAATTACCTGGGCTACTTCATCTCTAGAATTCCATTTAACAGACAGAAGTAATTTTGGTAGAATTTCTGGGGTATTTACACAATAGTGTCTGTAAAAGAAAAAAATATATACAACTTTCACATACAAAGTAGAAGTAAACAGTAAGTAGATTTATTTGATTACAGAAAAATCATCTCAATGGCCCTCAGTCTTGAAATATTATCTGCCTTTATGCCTGCAGAGTCCCACTGACGTCAGCAGGACTCTGCATGGGTACAGGTGCCTGTAGCATATAAGCAGCACAGACAGTCTTCTATCACCTGCTTTCTTTTGTACGTTTAAAAAAACTGTAATTTATGTTTTCCTCAAATGCTAGCCACAGCAAGGTGGAACCTATTGAACAAGTGGTCAGAATTCAAGTCAGTTATGCGTTTTGTGAAATGAGAGAATTCCAGAACCACATCTTCATAATTCTTTATACCTGTGGCTCCAAAGGAAGTCCTTCTCTTGCTCAGTGATTTCAGACAGAGGGTCTCGTGTACAAATTGCACGGAGTTGCTCTTTGTCGCTCTCTCTTAATTCATTATCTCTAGCTAGCCTGTTACTCTGTAAAAGAAAACGGTACATTGTTCTTCCACACTTCTTTCTGCTCTCACGTAAACTACATACCTGATATAAACATCCGTAGACAGTGTAGCATCATTTATAGCCTATTTTTAAAAATCTGCTAGTTTGTTGTTTCTTTCAATGCAAGAATGCAGCATTCTTTTATATTTAAAAAAGATGGGAAGAGCTTTATAGAGCTTTGATTTTTGTAACTGCTTACAACCACCACCACCACCACCACCATAAGCAAGGATATCGGTCTAAGGAAATTAGCTGGATGGACAGACAGCAGCAGTTGGCACACTACCACCTAATGAGAGACCAGCAAGAGCCCCATGAAGCACAAGATGAAAGTGACAACCCCGTCCCGATTTATTGAACTGTTCTGAAAATCTGATGGAAGGGGGCAAAGAAAAAGCAAAACCGCAAGAACAGAGTATGGGGAAAAAATAGGTGGATATGAGGTCAGAGAGGAAATGTGGAACATATTCAGAAAGCTTTGAAAATCAGGAGGAGCGTTTCAAATTGATTTCCAATGTGACTGTAAAGCCTGTGTTCATTAATGCTGAACAGATTTCCCAAATGGGCAAGGACACTCAAAGTAACCCACAGGGGAACTGGGTGCATACTGGGATTGAGTTCAGTTTCATTTCATGTGCTCAGAGCCTGTACTCTCCTTTACCCCTTCTTTCTCCCATCATTTAGCAACTTTTAGTCTATGGTTGGAGTAAAGCTTCTTAGTTTTACAGAATGAGGCCAAAGTAATGGAGCTCCTGATATATTGTTTGCAGAACTGTTTGTACTGTAAAACGACACAATTCATAAGGACTTCGAGTGATATAGGGATCAGTATATACTCTCTAGCATAAACTATAATTGTTCATCAGACTCGTTGCCACCAAAAAACACATTTGGGTGGATTGAGACATTTTGTGAATTTGCATCAAATTTGCTGAATTGATTCAGATGAAAAAAAAAATCTTATATTCAAAACGATGACATTTTAAAAATAAAATATTTTGATTTTTGGATTCAAAGTGACTGATTAAATAAAACAAGGAAATTTAAAAATAAGTAGCAGCAAAAAGAAGCCCCCAAATCATTTTTAATAAAAAAATTTGTCTAAAAATTCAAAAAGTTTCTGATTTCGGGTCAACTTAAAACAAAAATTTCTCCCACTTTGGTATGCTCAGCAAACTGAAAAATCAGTTATTCTTCCAACTCTATTCCTGAGTGCTATCGTTTTAAAAATGTGTTTCTTTAGGAAACTGAAATGTTTCAGAAATGTTAAATGGCTAAATGAAAAGTGAAGAGAAAGCCTCTTAGCCAAGTCAAATGTACATTAAATAGTAAATTTTGTCTAAGTCCCCATTTTGTTGGCAGAAACCCTCCCTTCGGATAGATTGCTGAGTAATATCACTGTCAAACTACCTAGAATAGGGGTTCTCAACCCCTTTAGTGTTGCAACATGGTTGCGAGGAATCCCAACCATGCGCTACACAGGGACACCCCTTTTTCTATAGCCTGTTTTCGCTGAGGCTCCCCCCACCACCAAGGCTCCTTTCGCCACCAGCACTTCAACTGCCAAAAAAACCTGCCTTCACAGGCAATTCTGGCATCAAGAGGCTTGAGAAGCAGCCCTGCCCCTGCAAAAAAGCAGCCCCCACGGGCAATTTTAGTGGCGTCACTTCAAAGACCACCCCGCCATCGCAGAAAGCTGCCGCGGCTCTCAATTTCAGCAGCTCTAAGGGAGCACCGGTCTGCTGATGCAGCTCCTCTTGCCACTGAAAGAGCCCGTGAAGGTTTCTTGTTCTGCCTTTTAAAGAGTATTGTGCCTTAAAATGTACATAAAATACTTTAATGAGGGAGCGGATAGATGATAAACATACTGCTACCTACTTCCTTAGTAAGTTTGCGGATGACACCAAGTTGGGGGGAATGGTAGATACTCTGGAGGGCAGGGACAGGATCCAGGGAGACTTGGACAAATTGGAACACTGGGCTGAAAGAAACCTCATGAGGTTCAACAAAGACAAGTGCAAAATCCTGCACTTAGGACGGAAAAATCCCATGCACTGCTACAGGCTGGGGACCGATCAGCTAAGTAGCAGCGCTGTAGAAAAGGACCTGGGGGTTATGGTGGACGGGAAGATGAATATGAGCCAACAGTGTGCCCTTGTTGCCAAAAAGGCCAATGGCATATTAGGCTGCATCAGTAGGAGTATTGCCAGCAGATCGAGGGATGTGATAATTCCCCTCTATTCGACACTGGTCAGGCCGCATCTGGAGTACTGTGTCCAGTTTTGGGCTCCCCACTACAGAAAGGATGTGGACAAATTAGAAAGAGTCCAGCGGAGGGCAACAAAAATGATTAGGGGGCTGGGGCACATGACTTATGAGGAGAGACTGAAGGAACTAGGCTTATTTAGTCTACAGAAGAGAAGACTGAGGGGAGATTTGATAGCAACCTTCAACTACTTGAAGGGTTGCTCCAAAGAGGAGGGAGCTAGGCTGTTCTCGAGGGTAACAGAGGACAGAACAAGGAGCAATGGTTTCAAATTACAGCTGGGGAGGTCAAGGTTGGATATTAGGAAAAACTTTCTCACTAGGAGGGTGGTGAAGCATTGGAATGGGCTATCTAGGGAGGTGGTAGAATCTTCATCTTTGGAGATTTTTAAGGCTCGGTTAGACAAAACCCTGGCTGGGATAATTTAGGGGGAGTGGTCCTGCTTTTTAGCAGGGGGTTGGACTAGATGACCTCGTGAGGTCCCTTCCAACCCTATTATTCTATGATTCTATGATTCCTGTTAAAAAACAGATGCATAATATAGCCTTAAGATTGGAAGTATTATGCTTTGCCTTCACTTTTAGTTACTTTTTTGTATTGTGTTGTTATAGTTACTCACCCAAGAAAGGCATTCACCATGGTATTCTATGCGGACATTTAGAATGGCTTACGTTAGGTCATGAGCATTTCCAAGAGGAATCAACATGCCACACCAACTTGCTGCCTATATCTACCGAAAATCCTTTCTTGACTTGTTCCCCACCCATCTCCCAATGAGTTAGTAATCCAGCTACTCTAGGCTATTCACTTTTCTGGGTGTAGCTTCTGAAATCAGTGAATTGGAGTCAGCTATGGGAAGAGGCAAATTCTTTAGAACTGCTAGTAGTGAAAACGTTTTTTAAAAACATACAAGGAGTCCTGTGGCACTTCTAAAGACTAACAAATTTATTTAATTGCATAAGCTTTCATGGAAGAAAATCCCACTTTGTCAGACGCTTGGAAGATGGGGAATTTACAGAATGGGAGGAAAATAAATGCAGGGAACACATCCAATAGTCTTTATAAGTGCCACAGGATTCCTTGTTTGTTTTGCTGAACTAGACTAACACAGCTACCCCTTTGGAACTTGTTAAAAGAACTTGTAATAGATGTAGCATAATAATGTTTATTCCAAACGTCTTGTTCAGATAAATTAGGATATACACTTGATGTTATGGCAAGAGGCTCTATGAAAAAGCTAAAATGAGAGAATTATGGGAGGGAAGTTAGTGGATAAAGGATTCGTGCCAGGAATGTGGCCATAATTCAATATAAGCTATATACTCTCTATTAAAAAAACCCATGTATTTATGTACTATTTATAAAAAAAATAATAAAAAGCATGTGTTTAGCTTCTGGTAGACAGAGGCTTGTTGCAAGAAGAACAAAGCCAAATTAAAAAAAAAAAATAGAAAAAAGGAAAGAACTGGCATACGTGGTACTGTTCAAAGTTAAAGCATCAACTAAAAATAAACCAATCAACACGTCTCAAATTTCTTTTATACCTGCAGCTATTATAAATAAAGATTACTATAATTGAAAGTGGTTACAGAAAAATGATTTTTCAGTTTCTTTTTGCATCTGACAGCATAGGGCGAACTGACCATACATATTTTCCCATACAAGTCATTCAGTTTCCCCCGCATGTTTGTGCCGGTATGTTAAAAAGCAACCAGACAGAGGAAAACAAATAAAAAGGAAATTTGTTTGCATATTATACAAATTAGCAAGTGGATTTAGGGGAAAGGGGAAGCACCTGAAACTCATTTTTCAAAACTGACTCAATTTCAAGTTGACAGTGCCCCTTGTAAATTCGATGTAGCATAATGGTTTCAGAAAGTGAACAGGAATCAAGAAGCTCAGTTCAAATCTAGATTTGCTTTTAAATTTACTACAAATTTGGAAAAAATCACAACATTTTCTTGACCTTCACTCAATACCACTGTAAAATAAGATTTAAAACTATTTGAACATGTTGGATCATAAGACAAAATGTACCTGTTTATTAGGTCACAAAGCTCATGGTTTAGGTCAAGCCCAGTGGGAAAATGCATTTATCCTGTTGAGGTCAACATCAAAAACTTGAAATTCTATGGAGTGTGGGACAGTAAAGTAGATAATATATAAATGTAATATTTGAGAAATCTTAAATATATTTGAGATAACAATGGATCGATATATGCTCCATTATAACAGTATCTATACTTGATCTTAAATATTGCTTGATTGGTTAAAAGTGCAATGTTGTGCATTTAAAAATTAAACAAAAATACATGTATATTGTTTTGTATGTTAACAGATGTTTTATAGAATAAACGATGGCAACTTAGCCTGGTGGCTTCCATAGTATTTGGGACTAACTTGTTTGAGATTTTTGACAAGTATATGGATAACACTAAACTCTAAGCCAGTGTCGTCTTGAATGTGTAGCATGCGTTATCTTGTATATTCCAAGTTGTCTTTGCAAGTTACTTGACATTATTACTATCACACAGCCATAAACACACACGGTACTTTACAGAACACATAGCTCCTGCCCCAAAGAGCTTACAAGTTAAAACAAGTAAGGCAATACAAGGGGTAACAGGTATGGTATGATGGTACAGAAATATCTATAATATTAAGACAAATGTAAGAAAATTTTATGAAAAAGTTTTAAAGAGGGATTAGAAAGAGCAGCAAGAGGATACTTGGAAACAAGCAGTGGGTGGGTTCTTGGAGTTTTAGCAGGGAGCTATGTGGAAAAAAAAAAAAAAAAGCACAAAAGGAGGGGGAAAAAAAAGTAAGCAGCATTATGCATCACTGGATTGACCTGGAAATGGAATTGGAGGCTAATACACCTTTCTCTATCTCCAACTGTTATCATCTCACTCCTGAGTATTGTAGGGATGAGCAAGCTAGTTCAATAAGAAATAAATACCCACCTGACCCATGACCCTAATTTTTTTTCAAGTTCAAAATATATCACAATCTTTGTTGTGCCTTTAAAAACCTATTAGAACTTCCACCTCTTTCTAAAATATCTGTTCTTTCAAGATTTACAATCTTTAACCAAGAAGATACAGATATGCTTCTTGTATCTGAACAGGATTAGTGATTAATGAGCAGATGTGTCCATCTGTGACAATTAAAGGAACCAACTACTAATCTGTCAGAGAGATGGGAGAAAACTACAGTACTGTGAAAACATAGCTATCACCTGGTTCATCAGACTGCTTTCACGTTGGAAAGAAAGACAGAAAGAAAGACAGACATTCAGGAGAGTGCTCTGTATTTTTAAGGTTCCACAGTCATGGGCACAAAGTCAGAACCTAGATAAGACAGGCCTCAGCTACTGTGGAGATGTGAATATTTTAGGAACCACTAATTGCCCTCACTATAGTCACTGCTGACCTCTCAATCCTGAGGACCACACTCATTCTCTTCACTCTTGGCTACCTTTAATGCTGTTGACCACCCAGCTCTCAAGACTATCTTAATCATAGATTTACAGACCTCTCTTTCCTTCTTTCACATGCAGGCCCTTTTCAAATCTAGTCACATCTTTCTAGAATATTACCAAAAACTGTCTCGTCCCCACTGCTAAACTTTGTTTCATATAACAACATTAATTACATTACCTTAATTTTTTTGTGAGGTTTGTCCCCCTTTCCCATTCCACTTTCTCATCGCAATTTAAAACAGTAAGCTCATCAAGGAAGGGATTGTGTTTTTATTTTTGTGTAAACTTATTTCTTTTATACTTCTGATGAAGTAAGATACTTAATGACGGTAATGATGGTGGTGATAACAGCCAATACTGTACCGTTAGGCAATTAAATCTACTTTTAGGCAACGAATTAAGTAAACTGACAATCAAAAGGTTCTGTGCATCTACAGCTCCAATCAGATTCAAGCTTCTCAGCCACTCTAAAACCAGGTCATTTAAAGCTAGATCATTCCTAAACGACATTGCTGCAGAGAAACCGGAAGGGTGCGCGAAGCAAAGACCCCACCCCACTCTGTGAGGCTATAACGGCGCCAGGCCAAGCTGGGGTGCATATCTGCTGTGTTACATAAAGGGGTATCACAAATTACTCGTCCTCCAGAGGAGAAAAGGATGCACTGCGGCTCCGAGTAGAAATACTGAGCCTCAGGGACATCTGATCAGGGTGGAAAGATTTAAATCAAGGCAATTTAAATAAGTTTGAAACAACTTTTTCATTCATACTTCAGTTATTTTCAAAAGAAAGGTGCATTCTCTTTTAAAGAAAGGTACAATTCTCACTGGGTTATATAACCATTAAACATGTTGTCAAGTTCCAAAGGGGTAGCCATGTTAGTCTATCGCAGAAAAACAAACAGTCCTGTGGCACTTTTAAAGACTAACAGATTTATCGCATAAATCCCACTACGTCATTTTTTACTATACATTAGATTTAGTACATTATAACTATATACATTTATTTAAGTAGTTATATAGCTTAATAATTTTCAGATTCTTATTAGATGTACTTTTAGAATGTTAGAAAATGGTGAATATTGCCTATTTACTAGATTATTAACTTTTCCTCATGATTTGCATCAAGCTACATTATTATGGTAACAGGAATTTAATTAAACACACACTGCATAAAATTTATTTTATGAAACAAAAGAAGCCTTTAATATAGCACATGACCTACTTGTGCCATATTCATAAAGCTTGACCTCAAAAGTTAGAATTTTTCCTGTTTCTTTCTTCAAAAACATCAGCCTTTAATTGAGTTTTTGATAGAGGCTCCTGGATTCAACATATTAATTTTTCAATCAAATGTTTTAAGAGTGGGAATTTAGAACTTAACATGTTTTCTATTATATTCAAAATTCATTTTCAAGTGTTTTATTCTGAAAAGAAAAAAAATATAAAATACACTCAATTTTAGTTTTCTAAAAGAAATCATCTATTTCTATCCACCATGGATCTGATCCGATTCCCCCCGGCGTCCCCAGCAGTGTGACTACATTATCCTTTTCCCTTTTAATCAGGGATGTGTTTTAAACACACAATTTATTTCTTATTTGTATGTGCCTAAATACGGCACCCAAGTCTGAATTGTGTGTGCTTGTTTTAAGGATGGTCAAGTGCACATAACTCTAGGCACCCAAGTTGGAAAATATTGGCCAATAAAGACAAAAGGAGGAGCCTGCAATATGTAAATGATGCACAGCCCTACTTATTCACCACACTGGCCATACCACTACCACCAGAGCAGCCCTGAGCTTGGATAAGGTCACCTCATGGATGAAGAACAGTTGACTGAAGCTGAACACGAGCAAGCCGGAGATTATGCGGTAGGCAGGGGAAAGCATTATGAAGAGCGTGCAGTCCATACTGAACAACAATATTCAGGGAGATCTGTTGAGATGCCAAGCAAATGTGACTGAATGGCTCTGTGACCTGGCTTTTGAGGTAGCATGCCACTAACGTTTGGCCCAACCAGAACAAAAAGGATGTACAAATAAAGTAATCTAGATCTAAACTAGCAATCTGAGGTTTTAGAGCCAACAGTCCTTTGACGTGAATGAGTGTGCACTTCAGAGCTATTGTTTCAGGAAGAAAAACATTGAACTGGTTTTCATTCACATTTTAAAGGATTTCTACTTAACTAACAGGGCTAAAAACGTAATTTTAAAAAGGAAACTCAGTTTGAAGCAAGGGATAGATTTGGTGGTACATTTTCAAAGCCAATTTCAAGGCCAACAAATGACAAAATACATGGGACTCAGCTTATATCAAGACCCTACATCTCTAACTGCTAATAAAATTAACTTGTGACACTTTGGTAGAACACAGAACTTGGAGATCAACATTGCCAAAGAAAACAGAGTTACAAGCATATTGCAGACTATAAAGATTTTTTTTGAAGACAAAGCCTATATAAAACAAACAAGAAATTACAGGAGGGAAGTGAAGAAAAGATTTAGCAGTAGTGCCTGATGGAGAATCTAACCCTATTCATTTTTTTGCTAAAATTAACCCAACATTCAGACAAGCTGTTTATACAAGTCAGAAAAAAAGTCCAGAGCTGTTTTCACAGTAAGACAGTTTTACCCTTAAAAGGTTTGGTTGATCAGTGAAGCATCAGTATGTTTTCCTGCAAGAGAGAGAACCTGCTGGCCACTTTTTGTCTTGCGTTTATCAAAAATGAATTTGGCTTCATGTGTTCTGATACAAAATATATTCCCCCCAACTCCGTCACAAATGAAGCACTTCAAAATGTGCAAATATTTTGAAGTTTTAGGAACTAATCCTGGAAAGCAAATTCCTCTTACCAGCCCCGCATGGCTGTAGTTAAACCCTAGTTCTCGAGATATAGTCCAATTGGCGTGATCTTCAATCACTGTCATGTCTGGAAACTTTACAGGACTGCTAAACCAATCAAATTCCAGCTCTAAACATGGAGTTTCCTGAGAAGAAAAGAATTTTAATGATTGTTCAAGCAATTTATTATAAATTAGAAATCACTATAATCTGAACAAGCAGATGTGCGTTACTAAGGCTGATATTGATATATAAAGCATCAACTTACCTTATTGGGATTTGACCCAGTAACACCAATAGGATTTAGCAGATCTTCCAGTCCATGAGGCACAGGCCACAGATTCAGTGCCATTTTCCCAGATACAAGAGTGTCTGTATAATCAAACATGTTTATATTTCCCCAAGCCAACGGGCAGTGTTCCTTAAAACATCAAATTATTATTAATAAATGAGACTGAAAGTGATTATGTTACAGTACAATATTAGAGTTCAGAGAGTCAAGGGAGGAGGAAAGATTTTTGAAAAACTGAAATATGGAATCACACAAAGTAGATCAAAACACTATTTGCATAAACACTACAAGGCATCAGAAATATTAGAATTTATCCAAATGAAAGCCAACATAGTTAAGTCACTATTTTGCCTATATTTTAGATTTGCTTGTTTGCTATACCTTGATTACTAAATTTTCTAAACCACAAAAATCTATGCCAATGAAAGCATGTGCATGATGAATCAGCTATTTCACAATGCTTATTTCAGGCAATCTTCTTTGCATATCAGGTGTCAGTTGGATTAAGGAAAACAGAACGTAGTAAAACCTATCTATTACTGTAATTAACTAATTTTAAGTTAGCAAAAAAACAGCAAAGCAAACAATCAAGAATTACATTGAAGTTCTACTCTGTTCATTTTGACAAATCTACTTTTAATTAATTGTGGTAATACTTAATTGATAAAATATGCTACCGAACATTACAGGATTTGACATGAGACATCATGATAGCACTCTTTCTATGCTATTAAACCCTTACTATATCCAGTGAGGAAAGACAACATGTGAGAAAGTATAATTATCAAATATTTAGAGGAGTAAATGTTGAAAGTTGTAGAATATTTTCCATGAGAGATGTCAAACTTTCCCCGCCCCACCTTCTCTTTTATTCACCACTACTATGCTACCTGACATCTGTCTTGTCAGCTGCAGTGATAATCATTTCAAACAATTACAGCTGCCTGCTAGGATTTTCACTCAAGTCAGTCTTTTAAAGATTTTAAACTGCACAAAACTGCAAAGTCTTATACACTCACAAAGTAACAAATAAACGGATGCTACATCAGACCACCCCCCTCCTCTCTTTCCTTCCCCAACCCCCCTAGGTTTTTGAGCCTGAGTTAGGATCCAAACCCCATGTCAATAAAAGCTTACTGATTTTTTTCCAAAGTGGTTAGCAACCCCACTTCCCAAGTAAATCAAAAGGTGATGCAAGTGCTCAGCAACTTCAACAAATCTACACATCCCCCAGTACACTAATTGTATTTTTTTAGGAACCTAAGAATGGACTGAAGAACTTAATCTTAGAACTGAATCTTAATTAAGATTAATCTTAATCTTTGGCCTAACCCTTTGCGTTCAACAATACAGACCACAATTGGTGCTGCATGGATAATATATAAAAATATTTCAGGTCACCAAAAAAATTAAATTTGTAGTCAGCCACCATTAAAGTTAAGAGTTTCTATATCGTAGGTAATATTTTAATCAAATAAAAATTCATGAGAAGATTAGATTTTGGTAAGACCAACTTCTATTGGAAGTCAAACAAACAAGGAGGCCTGTGGCACTTTTAAAAACTAACAAATTTATTTATCGCATGAGCTTTCATGGGAGAAAATCCCACTTTGGCAGATGCTGACCAACTGTTCTTCCAAAATTTATCCACCTGGAGTATTATCTTACAATATATTAGAACGATTAAAATGCTTAAATATTTTACCTCTTTAGCACCCTTTCGGCCTTTAACAGAGCAAATGGAAAGGCAAAGCCGAGCAGCACGTGGGAGATCAGTAATGTACATGTCATATGACAGCCATTCATTCCATCTGTGGGATTTTAAGAGTAAAATAACAAGTAGGTGAAAACATAACAAAACTCAGTACACTTAGTTAGTAAATAGGCACAAAATGATATGGAAACCAGAGTTTGTTTCTCCTCCAATGACACTGAAAATATTTCTACTCTGGAAAAGCAACTACCAAAATGATCCTTTCTGACTCAACAGATCAGTTACCTAAGGTATTTAAACAAACAAGGAGTCCCGTGGCACTTTTAAAGACTACAAATGTATTTATTTATTTGTTTGTTTATTTAAGGTATTTAGTATAAGATGTCTGTTGGCCAATTAAAGTCACAGAAAAGCCTGAAGCATTTGTGCTGCCTATTTCAATGACTGCACTGGAACAAATAAAATATAAAGATTATAATTATGAATGAGAGAAAAGAGTTTTTCACATTGTCCATTTTACAAAGCAGTGGGTTCCAAATTTTACCATATTCCATAAGTGACAATAGAGATTTTTGTCTCAATAGCTCCCCAGCATTAAATACTCTGCACATGAAGGCAATTTTTGGAGTTCCATCACCTTTTAATAAATGGGCACATACTCTGCTTTCTGCTACAAATACTAATTCTGGAGTTACTCTGCTGAAATTAATGTATTTACTTCTAATTTACACTGGGTGCCAATGAGCAGAATTTGGCTCTACAGAACTACAAAGTATTAATATGATTATAGACTCCTTAAACCAGACAATGTATCAACTGATATGATCAATGATTATTCTACAAAAGCCAGGATGCAGAGTAATTTTTGTTGTTGTTGCGTTGCCACGTAGGAATTCCTCCGTTCAAAGATGGCACCAAATTTTAACAACTGATTATGCTCTTGGAAGCTCTGAGAAGCGAACACAATACTAAAAAGAAAAATTTAAAAAACTAACATGAAATTCTTAAAAGTCGCAGGTGCATCAATAGTGCTCTCTGAGCGTTACATAGACCTTACTCTTTGGATTTCTGCTGAAAAGGAGTCTGATACTGATTACGTGTATGATCGTAGCACCTCGGACATGGACTAGGAACCCACTGTGATAGGAGCTGTACAAACAGAACTAATGGACAGCTCCTTTCACAAACAAGAGGCAAACAGACAAAGATGGGGGACTATAAGGAAGCACTGAGACAACAATGGTCACAATGGGTGCGTCTACACTTACAAATTAAGTTGACTTAAGCTTGCTTAAGTCTTCTTACTTTAATCTGCATCCACACTACATTTTCCTTAAGTCGATTTACGGAAAATTAAAGTCGACTTTACTAAATGTAGTTTTAAGTCGACTTTTCTGGCTAAGTCAACTTAGGGTACTTCAGGGCTTCCCCACTGTCCTCCCGGCCAGGGTGGCTGGCACAGCCACAGCCTGGCATGCCCCCCCCCACAGAGCAGGACAGAGCCCTGCCCACCCTGCTCCTATGCCCTGCCAGGGTCCCTGTCCCCCTCAACCCCCATTGTACCAAGGTACAATGGGGCAAAGGCTGAGCCCCCTGGCACTTGGCAAGGGGTGCCCCCTGCCACCGTGGACCTGTCCCAGGTCCACCTAGCCCCTACAAGTCGACTTAGGCATCCAGTGTGGACGCTCTAGGTCAATTTGGCAGGGTCCCCTCTAAGTCGACTTAATTTTTGGGTGGGGACATGCTAAGTCGACTTAAATCAACAACTGTAGACATAGCCAATGACAGGCTGTGGTCTCAGTGCAGCAGTAGCTTATTTTTTGTCTTTTTTTAGCCACCACAGAAAAGGAGGGAATTTGAAGGAGAATGATGCAACTCCATGACTCTTTACTGGGAATGCCTCCAACAGGTGAGAGGCGGCAATGGGGAAAGTAGGAAGGTGTTTGAAAACTTAACAAGTAGAAGATGGAGGCTGGCATCACTGGCCAATTAAAGGCAGGTGTCGACATCCTGGTAGTGAATGAAGGATGATATACTGTGCAGGCTGTAAAGAGCCTTGAAAGTGAAGATGAGTAACTTATGTTTGATGCAATAGAGAAGGCAGAAGTCAATAGAGGGCCACAAAAAAAGGGATGACATGGTCAAAGCGACAGGTGAGGAAAAATGATCTTTGCAGCAGCATTCTGAACATATATGAGCTGAATTAATTGAAGTTAAAGAAAAGGATATTGCAGTATTTGAGATATAAGGTGATGAGAGTTTTAGTTGGATGAATGGATGGGAAAAATCATGTCTTGGAGTTCTCATGCAGAAAGAATCAACAAGACTTTGCTATAAATTGGATGTGAGGATATAAAGAGAAGTCAGAGTCAAAGGTAACAATGGATTATGAGTGATAGGCAGGAAGGTGGGATTCTCCACAGGACTAAAAAGAAGGCAGTTGGGAGATCTTCAAGAGAAAGATTAAGAGCTCTGTTTAGCCATGTTGTGCCTGGGTTAACCCAGCAAGATAGTCAAAAGGAGATTTCAGAGACAGAAGCTAAGATTTTAGTTTGGACAGACAACTGTTTTGGCATAGAGAGCCAGATCTGGGAGTTGGCTGCATAGAATGGAATTTTGGGGGGGAAGGAGATTACCCAGAGAAAAGGTGTAGCGAAAGTACAGAAAAGGATCAGGGACAGAATCCCCATAGAAATTGGGAGACCACATGAACAGGATCCTCCTAAGGACATGCTGAAGAAGCAAATCAGAGAAAACTTTGGCCTTCATGAAGCTTCTGATGAGTGTAAACTTCAGAGGAGGAGGCTGCCAGTATGAGCCACTTTCATTTCCAGCCACATGATCTTCTCAGGGGTGGAAAAAACACCAGAGTGCACAGCCTCTTACATAGTAGAGCTGAAGCATAGCATGTCTGAAATGGTTCCTGCGTCCTTTAAATGCTGCGATCACCACAGAACTACATAACTCAGAATCCCTGACACAGCTACAATCTCTATTGTTAGCTGCTAGTACTTGCTACCAGAAGACTAGGGATATGGAAGAGCAACTTTTCCTTTAAGTTCCTTCCCCTGATATTACTATACAGGGGAAAATGACTATCTTGCATCCTCAAGAGCTTTGGAGAAGAGCCAGGGGCTGAAGACAATGAATGGAGAGACTTTTTTTTTTTTTTTTTTTAAAGTGAATATGATACTGTTTTGGATAAACACCTTTCATCATTTTTTCCACAAAGAGACTTCCTCTCCAAACATACAGTGGATTAACACTGTATATAAACTAAAGCACAACTACTAAGAGAGACATTTTTCAATAACCCACATATTCTAGTAGGCCTGTTAATTATACAATATATATTTGTAGCTTTGGAGAGTTAGTGTATGCAAGCAAAATTTAAATAGCAACTAACAAACTTTTCTTAATGACATGCAAGACCACGCAGACAGAAAATGTGAATTTGAAATTATTTTTTTAAACACACTGTGGGTCTGATCCAGGCAGACAGTGAGGCCCCACAACTCTCAACAGAGCCAGAGAACATGCATTGTCAAGTGGCAGAGTACTTTTCAGAGATTAAGACCTTTGTTTTAAATTCACTGGCAAATGCATTTGCAAAACACACACTCTGTATTTACAGCATCACCATTTGAATTTCCATGTTTTATTTTTAGACACAAAACAGGTAGCTCTACTCTATTTATGTTGTCAAATCATATGGACTACCATTCTAGCAAACTGCTCTCTGATCTTCTTGCTCAGTAGACCTTCTGTACATGGGCCCCAGCGCATGTTAATTCTACCTTTTCTTCTCTATTTTATTTATGAACTTTTTACTTATAAAATTCTTTTCCAGAACAGTATCTATTCCTATATTTTTAAAGCTCTTTCTATTCCCTCTCCTGCACATTGCAGGATCATCTTAATTCTAGACCTCCAGTTGACCTGACAGCACATCTTCCTCCCTGGTGGGTTGTATTCATTGGTGGACAGTAATATCATTAACACGTTTGATTAATCACAATCCAACATGTTGACAGTAAGAAAAGGTTGCCACTTAAAGTGTGGTTTTATTTTGAAAAGTGATTCTATAAAACTACATCACGAAGTTCCGCATTTATGATGCCTCTCTAACTGAAAAAAAAAATAAATTTGCCCAGACTATAGATTTGCTTGCACTGTGGTACTGCCTAGGAATTCCAGTCCTATACCTAGATCCCACTGTGTAATGAACAGAACAAATGGTAGAAGACAAGGTTTCGTCAAGCACCCAGCCCTGCAAACATACCATGAGTTCTGAAAGTCAAGCTGTTTGTCTTTTTGTTACAGTGATAGGTTTTGCAAGGCAAATACTTATTCAACCTTGCTGAAGAAAACTGTTCTATGTTACAAGCAGAATTTGAACTAGTAACTGGAGTTTTGCTAACAATTCACCAGCCAGAACAGAATCCAACTTACTCTCCAGTAGTTATACTGGTTCTGTATTGTAAAATAAAAAGAAGGAATGTAGCAACATTTTGGTTACAGATTAAAAAAGTGAATACATATAGCGAACAGACCTACTGAGTTAAAAAAAGAGATTGCTGTTTTTACATAAAATTTTGCAAGCAAAAATGGAGATCTGTACTGTCTAATTAAGCCAATTAAATTTGTAAATGGAAATGAATGATCCAGGAAAATTTAAAAGAAAAATTCCAGTGATTAGTTCTAATTCCTTAGACAGCTATGTGCATTTTAAAGAAGAATGTTTTTCTTTTATGATAAACATTTTCAGTACCTCTTTTTACAGAATAAGGCTGCTTTCTCTCTCGGTAGGGTCTATCATGTTATTGATACTTTCCAGCCAGAGAACCCACTTGCGGGTACAAATTGATACTGACAGAATCTATTTCCACTTTAGAAAGCTCTAGAAATCAGATTTCCATGAGTTGTTACAGCAGTATTATTTACCTGGGATTGGAACAAGGTACCCTTTGAGTATTCACATTGTCACATAATGGTTCTCCTCCATGGTAGATACCAGTTCTGACATAGATCTGAAAATAATGTGTTTAAGCATTAGCACCTGTTATAACCCATTTGAATACTAGACCTCATTCTGAACAAACAAACAAACAAACAAAGTTTTACTGTAAACCCAATGCTATTAGATGCTGATTAGAACCATGTGTCTCACTAATTTCTACCAGTTTGGAAAAAAGCTAAATGACAAATGAGTTCCACTTCTAGTACAAAATTTTATTTTGATATTGCTGCATCGCCATTTCAAAAGATAGTTATGGCTGCATTTCAATTCATAACTTTAAGGCGGCACACAACTGGAATTTATCCTTGATTACCAGGGCAAGCCTTGGGGATTGAAGAACAAACTGGGCCAACTTCCAAGAGCACAAAAGAGCTGGGATTGTAACAGCTTATGCTAAATGCAACTGTTCCCCACCTCTTTTTCTCGCTTTTTTTCAAGGGAGGCAAATCGGCTGCCAGCACTCGGCAAACAAAACCTTGCCCCAGTTCTGAAAGCAATGGCTCGTTAAGCATAGCATGTACTATTCTAAGACACACAAGAAAATATTCTGGCTTCCTGTCTCGCACCGTTTATTTCAGATGAAATTAAGACTCAATATTATAAATTGCTAAGCAATCAACTCAGCACCCCACTGTTTTGGGTCTATGGTTTGTAAGTTCAAGTTTTATGATGCTTCTTGTTTAATGAATAAGACAAAAAAACCCTCTCAGATTTGGGTAACTAAATCAGTGCTAAAATTTTCTAGTGTGTCATTGAATCCCCAGCACTCATTGAAATCAATGGCAGCTAAGGATGGTAAAAACCTCTGGAAAAAAAAAATATCAGGCAATGTATTTGGGTATCTAAAGATAGATTTAGGTACTTTAGGTAGCCAGGTTTGAAAGCATGGGGCTGAATTCATCTACGCACTTCTATGTTTGTCAAGAGAAAAAGAGGTGGCTCTGGGAACAGTGTTTTCACACATCCCTTTCAACTCATGGAAGAGACTTTCCATGTACATGTTTTGTTTTTAGAAAGGGGCCTTTTCAAATACATCGTGGCTTAACCAAACACATGAAAATCGATGGTCTATCACATCATTTGAGTTAGAAAACTTGCTTGGAAAATATAAGCTCTGCTAGCTGATTGTGTGCTCTGTATACTCCTAGGTCCTGCCCAACACTTACTGTAGCCAATAAATCCTTCCGTTGAATTAAGCTGTGAATGAGGCCTCTAATTATTACTAGCAGCTACTATCAACATATACTGTTGACCAGTAGATTCCCTAACTTTGCTAGAGAGGCCTATTGAACTGAGTGTGGCCCAATGTTTTCATTCTAGTTCTGGGCCATACATTCAGCATTTGACTTACCTTGTCAATGTCTCGAATGTTTACATTTACATAGGTGGCACAGAGAATTCTTATCCTGAGCGCACTGTTTATGGCCCAGAGAGATTTGGCTGAAGCTTCTCCATTCATGTATGGTGCAGCTGTAGAGATCCGCCTGGAATAAGATGGCATTGTAAAGGTATCCAGTGGCAGCTGGGTATAAAGGCTTTCCTTAGCCATCAGCATCAGGTTGGGCATTCGGCCAAGCATTATACAACTTCTTATATACTGCAATAGTTGGAAGAAAAAAGTGTTTTGCTGTATTTTCTTTGTAATCAATGCTTACAAATATTAAAGGAAAGCATATATAAAATCCAAAAGGCCAAGAAAATCACATTTAGTGAGCTCTAGTAGCAGTTATAGACTCATAGGAACTGGAAGGGACCATGAGAGGTCATCGAGTCCAGTCCTCTACACTCATTGCAAGACCAAGGACCCTCTTAACCCATCCCTGAAAGGTGTTCATCTAACCTGCTCTTAAAAACTTTCAATGGTGGAGATTCCACAATCTGCCTAGGCAATCTTTTTAGCACCCTTTACATTGTTTTCAGTTACATTACAACACCAATGTTTTTAAATAGCTCGTTGCACACAACCAAGCAGGCTGTATGGTGTACAGAACTTCAGGAAAAAAACCCCAGTTTCTGTAGCTGTAGCACATTCCATCTGAATTCCATGCTTCCAGCTGGTGGTAAAGGGCTGGAGGTGTCTTGTTACCATGGTGGGACAATCTCTAAAGGGAAAGTAGCACCACTCAGTCCCATGGCTACCCCCCCTGGAACCACACAGTCAGTTGCTGTCAGCAAGTCTATTGAGTAACACTGATGTCTGCTCCAAAGGGAGCTTGTTACATGTGCTCTTCCATCCACGGGTTCCCGGTCAAAGTGATGGCCATTCTTAAGACAAAAAACCCAAAATTGGGAGGGGGGGGAAAAAAAAAAAAAAAAAGAGAAAACTAGGGACTTAAAGAAAAAAATAAAAATGACTTGGCTATAATTTCTGCGTTGGAGGAGATTCATTTCAGTAACCTCTAAGCAAAGACTAGTTAGAATATCTATTTCTAAATAAAAACGTTATTTTTAGTAGTAATATCTGTTTCATAGTTTAGCACTGGAGAATGGCTCTTTTGAGATTATATCAACTCATTCAAATGTCATAGCTTACTCTTGCTCTCAGAAATTTAGGGTAGGATTTCAGCATTGGCCTGACTTTACTTCCATTAAAATAAATTCCCACCGACTTCAATGGGAGCTTGGTTTGACCAAAGCTGAGCACGTCTGTTGATTTATACTACACTTCTCTGTACACAGTAAGGCCAACAGCACAAAAATTTAAGCTACTTGACTAATGTTCTGAATTTTCATTTTCTGCCTTTCAGAAATGAAACTTAAGTCAGTCATTAAATCATAGTACATCATTCCCTTAACTCCCTCCCAATTTTAATTTTTCTATTGTATTTTTAAATAAATTCATTAATTTACAATAAATAACTCACCTTATACTGACTCAGAGGATACTTTTCTAGCAAGTATTCATCACAGCCACACACTTTTAAAATATACTTGCCCTGGTACTCTAAGACACAGAGTTTTAGTTGTTCAGTTGACAGCAACATACTTCGTGTTTTTTTCCTGATTGCTTCAGCAATAACTTGCTCAGGAACACAGTCATGGTTGATTTTTAAGGTATATTTCTGCTTGTCATTGTTCGGGGAGACTATTACCCATATCACCACTATTATTTGCCCTGTAATAACGTGAAATAACATCAGAGTCTATTATTGCCTAGCTTCAGTCTTCTAAAGAAACGGGTCAGACTCAGACTTCCTTCCATAATCCTCACTGAAAGAGCATGCAGGCACAATTCATAGAGGTGGGTGGACTTTACTCACTCTGACTTCTGAAAAAGCCATTCAGGTCTCATTGTCCAAGTACGTGTCGGTTCAAATTTTCATTTAACTATAAAACTATTTCTAAACAATTAGTACTTCTCGTTCAGCCAATGTTTTTCCACTGACAACATAACTATTCTGTCAGTCAAGACTAAAGGATAAGTGATCCTGGAAAAACTAATTCTAAAATATTTTGAATGTTACTACAGAGACACTTCTGAACTCAGGAAAAAAGGCTTAACAGCTGGCAAATCCCACCCTGTCACATAACCCCTGAAACAGTTGGATGAATCAGTGCATTATAAAAGAGTACTCCTAGAATATAGAAAACTGAACTATTTGCTTTCTTTTGAGTTCATCTCCTACTAAGCAGGTTATCCTGACTGAAGATAAAGCGGATAACCAAACTGTAACATGATGCAACAGAGCATTCAATAGACTATATAAATAATGATTCACCTCTCTGCCCTCACCAATTGTACTAACTGAAATATCTGTTCATAGAAAAAAGCACCATTAAGTTGTTATAGCAAACATTTATTTTACCTTTATCTAATTTACTGTATATGTGCTTGGGCAGTTCAGGTGAAGATTCAACATTTGGAGGATAGACGTACAATGCTCTGCTATGGGGTGCATTCACATCTCGAAGATCCACTGCTTCTTTACAAACGTTAAGAATATTTCTTCTGAAGTCCTGAACTTCTGGATCCTTAACCATATCAAATTCACAGACAGGCATGCCAATAGCAAAACCTGAGATATTGAAAAAATATCTAGTTAAACTGCCAGCCATTTTTTTATATAAAAATACTATTTTTCTATTGTTAACAGAATAAATGTTCTGTATTTAAATCATTTGGGTTTTTAAAATTTATTTAAATCAGAGTGAGGCTTTGTAAAATCAGTTAGACACTCTGCGTTAACAAATTGTATTTAAAGCTATAATGAACTAAACTGTTTATGGCTTATTCCCATACAGGAAGGTGAAGAAACTACATTGGTATAAGGTACCTT
Source organism: Pelusios castaneus (assembly GCA_007922175.1). Lineage (NCBI taxonomy): Eukaryota > Metazoa > Chordata > Testudines > Pelomedusidae > Pelusios > Pelusios castaneus. The sequence continues at coordinate 10,954,565 of ML685816.1, read as the reverse complement.
TATAACTATGACCAACTAGGGATTGTACTGATACAACTATTTTAGTTTAAAAATAACAAGTCAACCCCCCTAACTAAGGCCTGGTCTACCGAAGTTATCTTCTGGTGATAAACCAGTGGTGATGTGTACACACTACAAATGCTCCCCTGCCAACATTAACTCCCCTCCTTTAGCAACAAAATAAAACCATCTCAACCAGAGGCATAGAGATTTTTGTTGCAAACTTAGAGTGACAAACCATTAATGTAGATGCTCTGTAAGACAACTGGGCTCCAGGAACAATCCACACTGCCCACCTTGAGCACTACGCTCATTGTTTTGAACTCTGCTGCGCTGCCTGGCATTCTCGCTACACAGACATGGGCTCCTCCTTTCAAAGCTCCAGGAAGTTTTGAAATTGCTAAGCATGGAGCGTTCACACAGCTAGTGCCCAGCTGAGCATGCCAACTCCAGGCATCAAATGCAATCCTGCCTGGATTCCAGGGGAGGGCATGGATTATTTTCCTGGGTCTGTGGGTGAGGCGGCTGGGGGAAAACCTTCAAGAAAATCAACCCTGCTCTCTTACGGCAGGCTTGCAGGCAGTGTGGGCTGATGCTGGGGAAGGAGATGGGAGAGACTCCTGATGTGCTGTGCAGAGCCAGGAAGAGAAGTGGAGGCTGATGTTCGGATATCCTCCTCCCCCTGCTGGTGTACGGGTCTCCACCGAGCTGGGCAGGGGGCACCAGCTGCCTGTGCACCAGCTTCTGCCTTAGGATTGGTTATTTCTGAGCTTAGCGACAGCATGCAGACACACTCACTATTCCCCACCACGCTCATTGTCTCTGCTCGCTCTCTCTCATGCATACGCCCCCACCTCGGGGGCTTCTTGAGTTTGTGCCCAGCAATGTCAGTTTGGCTGACAGGGCAGTTGAAAGGCAGCTGTAGGATGCCCATGGAACAATGGGATCCAGAAACCACCATGTGATGCTGCGCCTGCAAACCCTTCTCAAAGTACCCTGCGTGGAACTGAACGTTGAGATGGCTCCCCACAGGTCCCTGGTCCCTGTGTTGATGCGAGAGCTGGTAGTATGAATGCACTCCACTGACCAGGAACATAGTGTGGACATGCAATAGTGGTTTAACTATAGCAAGGACTGTGTGCTGGCATAAAGTGTCTTGAAAAAACCCTCTAGTGTAGAAAAGGCCTAAAATAGTTATACCAGTACAAAAACTGCCCATAAATCAGGCAAAAAGAGACACTGTGGCTAAATCCGTTCACAGACTTAGGAAAACACTAGTTCATGACTGGAAATCTATCTATTTGCCTTAATGGCTCCACACTTCTCCTTTGAAACAAAAAATGTTTTGAGATTACAAAAAAAATCATCCATGGATGGCTCAGACAGCTTCAACACAACAAACAACTGGATTTTTCAAGCCCCATCTTCAGCCCCCACTAGGAAATATCCATTTTTTATTTTGAAACAGGCAGTTTTTGGTGTAGCTGTGTTCTGCTACTCCCCAAACAGTCCATCCAAATGAAGAACACACTTTCAGAATTCAAAACCAATTTGTACGACCTTTTAACCCTTTTAATAGGATTTTTTTTAACTGTTTTAAAATTAGTAATAAACAGTATTCCGCAACCACCACTTCTGGGGGACTGTATCAAAGCATAACCAAAAACCCCCCGAAACCTTTTTAGAATTTTTGTATGTTCCACTGACATTTTGCTTTAAAAAACAAACAGTAAAAAACCCCTCCCTTCCTTCACTGCTAGGGAAAACCTCCTAGTACTCCAAAGTGAGAGCGACAACAGTTAAAATACCAACTTTTATTTTCACAACACAATGAAAACGCACTGGTTTTATAACTCCACCCGTAAAATTCTGCCAGACACTTGCATTTTTTGCAAGGTGGCAGTAAATGACAATTGTTGAGAAGCACATACCCATTTCAACTCCTCCTTTCATATTTTGAAGACAAGTGACTAAGTTAAGTAACTAGGTAAATCAGGAGACTTTAACACACAGAAGATCTTACCAATTTCTCGATTAAGAATCTTCTCTTCCCTGTTTCCTACTGGTTCAATTACTTTTAAAAAAGGCTGAAAGAGCCGTAGGTCGCAAAGTCGCCTTGTTTCATCAAAAAATTCTTCTCTTTCTGCTTCTTGTGTAACACTTACAAAAATGTAAGAAGATTCATCTTGAAGGAGCTGGTAAAGAGGGTATTTTCTTGCTTCTTTAAAGAGTTCATGCTTGATAGTGAGTAGTGTGGCCTCACGGAGGCATTCTAGAATCACAATCATTCCATTAGGGAGAAGACACTCTACAAGGATCCTTGGTGGCATCAAATGGATGCCCCATAGTTCACCAGATGATGGCCTTGGAGGCATTTTCTTAATCTTTTGGTAACTTCACAACAGAAACTGGCAAGCACAGATTGCTACAAGAGAGACCTAAATAAACATAAAAAAATTAAAATGTATTAGAGTGAAAATTTAGAATTGATGGAGCAACTTTAGCTATACACTTACCTAACCCCAACCGACGTAGTAGCTAAGCATCTATGGCGTATGAACCTGGGGTAGGGCATATAAGTTATTGTAATTTACCATGGGAAGAAGGATGAAGAGAAGTGGTGACTTCATGCCTTGGGACTTGCTGCTAGGAAGATCAGAGCAAGCTCCATGGGAGCAGGCAGGTGAAGCTTTGGGCTGGAGAGAGTGGGCACAGGAACGCAAGAGATGGGCAGGGAGCTGGCCTGGCCCGTCCTGTCCTCCAGGACTCAGCTGCAGAGCCAGACTGGGAGATGATCACAGCCATGCTGCAACCCCCACTGCTCTCTGAGCAGCCAAGTGCTATGCTGAGGCACCTGCTTGGCTCACACTGTTCCAGTGCCCACTGGACATCATCAGTCGCCCTTTTAAACTGGTCTTTCCGTTCGAAAGCTGCATACCTGGCAACCCAACAGGTGCGGGTGCTTTACCGTTCCAATTTGTATTACAACTAGTAACTTGGAAGGTATGCAATTGTGCCCCTACAATCACTTTTGCATCTATCCACTGCCTCTTGCTGTTAAAAGATTTTCCAAATTCTCATCAGTCTGCCGTGCCAACCCACGTACACCTATGCCTCTCCAGCCATTGACACGTTCGGTTTTGACACTCTTCCACCTGATGTTTTGTCCTCTACCAGAGAAAGTCCAACATGAAAGATGGCAGGTTCAATGTCCACACCCAACACTCAATTAAGCCCTCAACAGTCCCCAGACCAAATGTTAAATAATAGGCTGGGACGCCTATCAAATTCAGCTTCAACTCAGGACTTTGGTTAATACGTGTCTGATAACCGCACCACCCCCAATTCCTCGGGAAGAACGTTTATTCTCTCTCTACTCAGATCTCCTTCGTTCGACCTCAAAGCCTTCTGACTGTGATGTGGGTGGGTAGCAAGTTTCTACCACCTTACCTCTCCTTCAACATTTCAGTTCCTGCGTGGAGTGCATTTCCCCCACTCCTCCCTCTTTTTTTTGTGTTGAACAGGTTCATCTACTTCTGCCACAGTTCACAGTTTTCTCTAGGAGCAGCAAGGTGAAAGGCGACAATTCTTTTCAGCTTCACTGCAGCCCCCCCAGATTCTGAAAAGCAATAAAGACTGTGGTCAGCTTTCTTTGCTGCAACTTGGAAATTCTCTATTGGAAATTTAGTAAAATGCTGCATTGATTTATGCTTTATTCGTGTTTAGAAGGTTCTTTGTCACCATAAAGGCTATTTTCGTTTTAAATGAGAACTTAGATTCTGCAGAAATTAAAGCAGAAATTTTTCTACTTGCTCCAAAGGAAGGTGATGTGTATTTAAGTTTATGTACACGCACTCACACCCGTTGACTGTTCCACTAAATCATATACAAGTTTACTTTTGGATTTAAATTAAAAATAGATCCTTTGTATACGGTCCTAATTACACAACAGTATGCGTGAAACTCAAAATTACATAACACCTTTAGTTTGAGTATTTCAGAACTCTGAAGTGGATAAGAATCCCCATGCTAGAGATAGAGAAATAAAAGAGCTCTAGGATAAATAACTTACCAAAGATATTCAGGTCTTTAACAGATATGGAGGGGCCCCATGACAGTCAGTCCTTTGGTCTACTAATTAGACCATATAGCATCTATTGTTTCCATTACTGTCCCCATTCTACTCATTATTAAAATAAACTAAATGAGAAGAAAAGGAAAATAACCCGCAACTGTTTGCATTACTATCTTAACGAATCCATGTATTGATTCATAGAATTAAATCTATTTAAACAATTTGAGCTTGCAATTTTCTAGAAGTCATACGCAGAAATCAAGCTTCTCACATTTCTATATATTGTATTTCTCATTCATGTGTCACAACTGCTTTTCTTATATCCATATTTTCCTCGCCCTCATCCTCCGGTGTCACAAGCCACTTTACAGACTATATTTCAATCTCTTATGAGAACAGATAACGATGCAGAAATTCTGATGTCCCAAATAAATGAAGGAAAAATATATTACGAAAAAAGTGTCAGATCAAAAAAGGTGTGGTGTGGAGCTGGGCTGTGGACTCCAGCCTCCCACCTGGTCCCAGAGCACAGTCAGGCTGCAGCCACACTCCTCCCGCCCGGTCCTGGCATGGAGCTGGGAGCACACCAGCCTCTTCCGCAGTCTTTATGAAGAGCTGGGAGCCAACCTGCGGGGAGACACCAGCCTCCCCAGTATCCTCTGGCCCACTGCACTGCCGGGCTGTGGGCAGACACCAGCCTTCTGCCAAGTCCGTCAGTGCTGCCGGGAGCTGGGCTGCATCTGGAAACCTGCAGCCGGGTCCAGCAAACAGCCAGGAGCCTGGCTGCAGCGGCCGGCTCCCCCCAGCCCTCCCACAGACCCCCACCTCCCACCCAGCACCAAATGAATGAAACCGTTTAATTTTTTTTTTAGAATTTAAAATTTTTTTAAACAAACAAAAACTGTTGTAACAGTTTTAGGATTTTTAACTTTTATTTAGTGCAAAATAATTTAATGTTTACTTTTAAACATGTTGAGCTCTGTAGCCCCTAACTGTGTACGCTGTATACGAATACAGCAATACATTTTTTGGAGTTGATAGACCGGTGGCCCTTCAGGGTTTTAAAAACAACAGTTGTGGCCCTCGAGCCAAAAAAGTTGGGAATCACTGCTTTATCAGGAGCGTTGCACATCACCAGTGCAAAAAGGCGCCATCTCTGTGCAGGTTTTCCACTGGTGAAGTCCTGCAATGTTCACTATTATTCACTGACCACATAGGCATAAAAGTTCACCCAACATCCTTCTTTTATTATTGTCTCGCTTGCAAAAGGAAGCAAGCAGTAGGATCTAACCAGGAAAGACAAACACAGCTCCATATATTAACCGTTGGTATAATGAACCACTAAATCAAACAAACAGTATTTCTGTCTGTAACACAATCAGAATATATAAATCCCAATAATTATAAATCAAACCGTGAATAAATGTTTTTGAAATAATAAACTATTAAAACAGTAAACTATTAATTTTGAAAAGATTTGGAAGACTGGAGAGGTCCCAGAGGACTGATGGAGAGCAAAGAGTGCCAATCTATAAAAAGGGACAGAAGGACAACACAGGGAATTGCAGACCAGTCAGTTTAACTTTTGAAACATGGTATTGCTGGAAGATGGAGGGGGCGAAGGGGGAAGGGAGAGTTGTTTATTTTATAGGAAGTCCCCTTGAGCTGCCTTTCCTACACTACAAAATGTACCCATTACTAACAATGGCTGTAGTTGCACCAATTATGTTTAAATCAGTTTCTGAAACTTGTTTAGCTGCACCGATTTACTGGTGACAAGTAAAGTTTGTAACGTAGACAAGCCCTTTTAGAGAGCGAGTTTTCCCTCCAGGATGAGTAAATGTTGTAACTGAAATTATAACCTATAATCCAAACAGCACTGCAAGATATTGTTCAAAGTTAAACGAACAGATTTTACCCCACTTTCTAAATAGGATGTGACAGAATTGTATTTAAAATTCATATTATAAAATATAAAAGAGCATTGTTTTTAAGCTTTTTTCTTCAAATAGGACTTGTCTCAATACTGAAAAACCCTTTGGCAAGGCTCAACTATTTTTGCTACCGTGTAGTCTAGCCCTGTTCCAATCAGCATTTAAATAAAAATACACAAAGAAAATTAAAAGAAAACACAAACCCCAAGCCTTTCGCTATTTGTATTGGTGGTTGAAATGCAACAACAGAGAATCACAAGTCCCTTTTTTGGCCAATGCGTATACAAACTTTGCTGTCAAAACACAATATAAACCACTTAAGCTGGGGACATGTTTAAATAGAGTCTGAACACTGCTCCTCAACTCTGCCTCAAGTCCAGCATACCAGGAGTCTGAAACAGTGAAGAAAGGTACAACAAAGACGGCAAAGGACGGAAACCTGGAGCTATAAGGCAATGCAACCTGTTCAAGTGTTTTGGGGGTTCTTTTGCTTTGGTTTTTATTTTTATTTATTTGAAAGACACCTAATTCCTTCCCCCTCCCCCCACCCACTTCATGGGCTCAGTGTTTCAGGGATGGAAGGAGAAGGATCCTGGAAAAGGGAAGCAGCTGGGAACCGTAGACCACCACCTCTGTAACCATGCTTTTACTCTGTGAAGTCAGAACACGGAGAGGGTGGGAACTCCTGTTTTCCTAATGATGTTTTCTTCTAGTTTACAATTTCAGTCTTCTTTCCACCACCATGTGCACAGAGATGTAATACAAAGAGGGGAATAAAGGAAACGCCTTTTTCAACTTAATACCAAAATGATGCAGGTATTTCTCTATTGCTAGCTTCTTCAATGAGATAGAATGTGTTTGGTTTTTTGTTTTAAAGTAGTAACACTCCATTAACACTGAATGGCATTCTGAGGCCTGTGAAGGCCAGGTGCCTTCTTTCCTTAAACTTTCATATATCTACTAAATCCCCTTATTCCAATCAGGAATTCTCGCCTCTCTGGGAAAAGTTGCCCTTTCACAGTTCAAGAGTCTTGTTCACAGTGGCTGTATGTTGGCTGAAGGTGCTCAGGTCTGTCTACAAACAAGTTCTCAAGTGAGGCAGTGCTGGAGCTTTTTCGAGCGGTTAAAGCACGTTTGCAATACTAAAGAAAGGCATGCTTATGGGTCTTAGTTCCCTTTTACACTGGAAATGTATTTTATATTAGTGATATGAACATTTCATAAGACAGCACAGAAGAAAAGTGATAAAAGCATGCTGGGATTTTGTAAAGCGGAGAGTTTAATTTCATTATTGTATGCAGAAAACAAAGGGGAGTCTTTTTGAAAGAGGTATGGTGGTGGGAATGAGGATTATTTTTGACTTTCTTTTTTCTAAGACTTATTCAATTGGAAACCAAAAATGAAACTCAAATATAATCTCCGGCTACAATCAAGTTGTTTGCTTATATTTTTCCTTCTAAAATTTCTTTCCAATTCTCCCCCCTTCCTGAGATTTTGGAACCCAGACAGTAAACAGAATCTTTCAAAACAGGAAACGCTGGCGCACATACACGGGCAATGAAAAAAGAGAGTAGAAAGGACGTTTAAAACATTTATATCTGAGGATTTTATTCCGGTCTGCACTTTTTTGCAGTTTCTCCAAAACAGGAGTATCCCAAACTAACTTAGGGGAAAAAACACACAACCAGCTATATATGTCCCCTGTGATGGTCAGTACTCGGCTAACTTAGCCTGGCTGTGAGCATTTAGGATGCAAAGCTGAATTCCTATGTCCTTACTGGTGCTGCACTGGTATTCTTAGAACACCTATGGGCATAGCCCTTAGAACCTAAGTGCTGCAGTAGGAGGGGAGAGCTGGCTGACCTGGCTGACGGTGGCTACCGTTATTTTACCTACTCACTAGTATCATGGGGAGTTCAGAGACCAAAACTCTCAACAGGCTTCTGCAACTGAGAAGATGGAAGCTGTACCCTGTCTGAAGGCCTGACCACACGAGCACAGTGACTCACAGAATGCCTGTCCCAGGCATGCAGAGCACTGAACTTCTGTCCTCAAACTTATTGGCAATAGCATAAGATTTAACATGGATAAAAAGCTGAGAAGGGGTAGCCAAAGTAATAAAGCTTAACTGGCCGTCATGCGGCTTTCCCCAAACTGGTATGTACTGGCTTGTCTTGGGAGGTACTGTAATTGGTGAATAAAGAGCAATCTGTAACCTGATTATCTGCATTATACAGTATTACTATGGCATGTTAGAGACCCCGCCATTGAGCAGGAACCCACTGTACCAGATATCGTAACACACAGAACGAGAAGGTCCCTGACCCCAGGAGCTTGCAATCTATGGAGAAAACAAGAGACGGATATAGACATGAGAGAACAAGGGTGACAACCGGGCAATATTGGTTTGTTTATGAGGAACTCTTCCAAAGTGAGGGGCAGCATAGGAGGAAAACACAAAAGGGCTTGTTTGGAAATTTAAGTGGCTGACGGAAGCTGACAATACTGGCTGATGAGAAATGGGAGCTGACATTTATTAGTGAATAAGATGATACGTAGGGTGAGGATAGGTTGTAAAAGCCTTGAAGGTGAAGATAAGCAGCTTATATTTCATGCAATACATAAGGGGGAGGCTATGGAAGGATGAAAGAGAGGGGCGGCACAGTCAAAGCAATGGGCTCAGAAAACTATCTTTGCAGCAGCACCGTGGATGGATGTGAGTGAGGCAAGACTGTGTTTTCAAGGCTAGAAACAAGATATTGCAGTAACAGAGACATGAAATAAGAGCCTGGACAAGAATTTTGGTTGTGGGGATAGATAGCAAAAGCTGCCTTACATGCTATGCAAAAAGATTAGGAAATATTAGCGCACAGCCTGAATCAGAGAATCAATGAAGTGCAGACATTTAATTTGTTCATGTGCTGCATCTCCGATCCCAGTAATTGGAGAAAAAAGTGTTGCACCCTCTCATAACAAGGGTACTCAGCAATAAGCGAAGGGCCATAAGAAACTGGAGCACAAAGCAGTTATTCCTTCTTATGCTTTCAGTCTCTTCCTGACCCTGTAGGTTCTGCTAAAAGCCTGTTCTTTGCTAGGACCACAAAGGTAAGGTGAGAAGGCTCAGCTGGCATCTCTTCAAAAGCCATCTCGAGTAGTTCACACAAATTACAAACACGTTCTGCTCTCATCAATGGGCCAGAGACTTCCCTTAGTGTCGAGATCTCCAGGCCCTCAAGGAATTCATATTCTGAAGTAACACCCTTCTTGCGAATGGGTCATCATCCCAGCGGCAGAAGTTTTGAGCAGCAGGCTCCGTAAGGGAAGAGGTAGGAAAGCAGTGAGCTAAACTCAACAGAATTCTATATGGAGAAAAGTAACAATAAAGGATTCTTTCATCTCTCAGACACCAGCAGACCGGCTAGAAGCTGAAGCTAGTTAATTTATCACCATACCTGTAGCCTGAGTTTAACAGAGTAATTAACCACTGGAATAATTTACCAACAGCTGTGATGGATTCTCTACCACATAAATCAAGACTAGAAGTCTTTCTGAAAAAATATGCTCTAGCTCAGCGAAAAGAGGACTTGATATGCAGATTGCTCGGTGGAATTCTACTGCCTGGGTTACTTAAGAGGTCAGACTAGTAAACTGAGCCACTCTGATTCTTGTCTGGTGAACTGGCTGTTGTGGAAACACAGGAGGAATTGCAGGAAGGCACTAGAGAACTAGCAGCAGAGTAGGCAGGTTCCCAGGCTCCCTGCAAAGTAGGCAGGTTGTAAATGGAAGCCCCGCTTGTGGTATAGCCTGCAACCCCAGATAAACCAGCTAGCCCCAGCCGAAAGCACCACTAAACTCAGATGAGAGGGAGTTAAGAAGCAACACCTGAATAAGAGCATACATTAACTCCAGATGGATGACATACCCTGAAACATCTTTTCTCTTACTATATAACCAAACCAAAACCAAGAAGTTCCAGAGGGGTAGCCGAGTTCGTCTATTGCAGAGAAACAGAGTCCTGTGGCACTTTTAAAGATTAACAGATTTATTTATTTATTTTTATCTGAGACTTATGGAAATGGACTTCATCTACCTCCTGCCCTACCTTTCATAAATGTAAGTTTGAGCGCGACATTAAATGGCAAATGTATTTTCCCCAGGGAAAGAGAGAGTGCCCTCTAGAGTTTCAGATCCATTACAAGAGGATGCTGTCATCTAAACTGCCATATGCAAATTGTTTAAAATATCTAAGGATGGAGAGGGATGTTTGTTTACACCAGTGCTCAAAACATGAAAGAACTTTGACAGAATAGTCTACTGAAAGTTAACTTAATATTTTGTTCCTTAATCCCATTATAGCTAAGAACCTACCACCACTGTTTTCTGGAAGCATCAAATACTATTTTAAAAGTTGAGGATTAGCTGGCTACCCCAACAGAGTTCAGCGGGGCCACATGTGCTATTTACTGGCACAATGCTAGACGTAAGATGACATGCAACTCCACACACTTTGGTTGAGCATATACATTCCGGCGCCTCCTAGTGTCTCATCAATAGATGCTAACACCAGTTATTTTTAGAGGCTTTCAACATAGCCAAGATTGTGCCAACGAAGGCTCAGTGGTTTGCACATTAATCACACTATTTGTTTTCAATGTTGATGATTCTATGGAGGTGCATTTCCCCTAATCATCGCTTCTTTATGCCAATATTTTGAGAGAAAAGAGGTTGAGAATGAAGTATGGGAGATGTCATATCAGAGATGATACCTATACCTATCTACTTAATCAGCAAAACCTAAATGCTGAGACTCCCCTATTTTCAGGGAATGTCTATATCAGTTCAAGTTCAGTGTTTTAAACCAATTTGACTTTACATTTGTGAAATGAGACAGTAAATGAATGAGACTACTTTTCTTTGTGAGGAGCTTGGCCCATTAATACAGTTGTTATCTTTGTGTATGTGGACTGCAATCATTATGGATGAATATTACTTTGTGAACAACGGTTCAAAATAGAGTATTATTCATTGGGACATATGGCTGGTGAGGTTAAGTCAACAGTTGCCTTTAAATAAGAATCTTATTGGAAGACATCAGTATCGGGCCATGTCTACACAACTACTTTTATCAGTGTAACTGATGTCACTCAAGAGCATGAGCTTCCCCCTGACAACATAAGTTATACCAGCAGAAGTCCCAGTATGGACAGCAGTATGTCGACGCAAGAGCTTCACTCATGGAGGTGGTTTCATTATGCCAACAGGAGAGAGCTCTCTTGTCGGCATAGAGTTGAGGCAAGAAGTTAGGATAGTTTAAGGGTCTTTTCCTTCAGACAAAAGATTTAAGGTACTTTCCAAGCCAAGATTGAGGTACCTCCCACTTTGTTGGCCAGACTTGCTGCGGTCACAATATCTGTCTAGTGATTTCCTAAGATTGTTTGCTGTAGTCGCATCTTGTGATTTACTATAATTATAGTTTCTGCAATGTCAGGGTCTACTGGTGTATGGGAAGTAAGAAAGTTCATTGAACCCGTATATGAAATAACGAAAGTCTGTATGCTAATGTATGACAATAATGATGCTAAAATGATATGCTACTGCTACTAATGCCAAAGAGTATACAAGAAGACTCCCCCTTGTATTCGGGGCTCAGCCTTTGGAAGAGATTCTGCTGGGCCAGCTGTCGGCCGACAATAAACTCTGTTAGCCTCCTATTCCGGTGTCCGAGATTCTTCTGTCTTGCTACAGAGTGGCATAGCTGCAATGGTACAACTATGCTGCGGTCAGCATCCTCGTGTAGACATGGCATTAGTGTCCCAGAGAGAATAGAAGGAGCACAAATGGGGATCTAACAATTGCGGTGGAGCTACAAACCCTAGTATGTCCACCTTGTGGTGCTGCTGTTCTGTAATACAGACAGTAGTGATAACCCAAAAGCCAGTTTCCTGGTGTCAAAGGCTGTTAGAGGTCATAGTCAGATTTGCACATATAGGGCAGAATGGCACAGTCACCCCCATATGCCAGAGAATTTAATTGTACTTCTCTGTCAGAGCAGATGATTCGGCGTGGTCCTTGCTTCATAAAGAACTACTTTTCCTTCACGCACAAGCACTGAGAAACAAGCAATGCTTCGGCTCTTATCTCACAGTGAGACAGAAGGTGCCTTCGGAAGGGAAAGATGAAGATGGCACTTGCACAATCAGGGTGCTGTTTAATACAAAGGCCTGTCCTCTCTGTAGCAAGTAGGACTTGAATTCCATGTCTTAGTCACAGACTGCCTTAGAGTTCTTTAACACGATCAGGTAAGGTGGTTTTTTTTTTTTTTTAAATCTTAAACAAGACACTGAAAAGTAAAGTACTGTAATTTTATGTGAATTTCAGTTTAATACTGGCCACAGCTATCAAAATGACAACTGCATTCTGACAATGCGTAACTAGTAGTGTAGGAGTTTTCAGCAAAAGCTACGCGTGTGGCCAGCTAGCTAAAGGGTACAGTTTGCTGCCTTAGACAACCTGGGCTGCTGACGCTTTTAGCATGTAAGCAAGACAGGAGCGGCTCGTCTTTCTACAACTTAAAGGAAACAGTATGCTATAGGAGCTTCGAATCATAACGCTCTAGACATAGGATGTTCTACTATAGCCAACAAAAGTTAAGATTAGTACAGGTAGTGTTCAAATTTCAAGAGGCAGTAGGCTTCCTCATGGAAAAAAAAAAGTGGGAGCCAACGGGGTGATGGTCACTTAAAGCTACACATCAAATTTATACCAGTTTTAGGCAAATGCAAGCGTCCATATCTGAAAGCCTTGATTCACAACATAATAGATAAAATTCTTAGGTTGTGCTACATAGTCTAGCAGCATATTCCCCAGAAGAACAATAACCAGGATTCTATAATTAAAGGAACTCCCCTTCATAAATGTGCTTTTTTCACATAATATACTTGGGGGGATGGGGAGAAGGATGCCTTTCAGTGGGCAACCATTGCTATTAAGGGACTTTTAAAAATCTACAGATACAAGGAAAGCCTCAATGCAGGACAGCCTTTTGCCAGCAATTTGTTATAAAATCTTCAAGAAAATGCCAAAGGCAAATTAAGAAATGAACAATTCCCAGGTTGGTGAAACTGAATACATTCACTAGGCGCCTAACAAAACTATTCCACTGGTTCTATGGACTCAAGTGAGTTAGATTACTGCCTGTGGAAGATTCCTGTTGTGGACCAAGTCAGTTTTAGTACTAGTAGAACAGCAAGGAAGAGAGAAAAGATTAAGATTGTGTAATACAGGAGATCCACATTCTAACAGTTGTACATTAGTAATACATCAGACAAGATGGTACACAGAAGGGCTTGCAAACTAGAGGTGGTGAAAGAGGAGCTGAATCACTGTAATGCCAACTCATTTGACAATACTGTCTGTACATTTGAACAGGTAGCGGCTAGTGAGGCATTGCTAGTTGATGGAAGTTTCCTTAGATAGCAGTGAAACACTCAAGTTAGGAATTGCTTGCATAGCTCATGAGTGAGGAAAATGACAATAATTTCATTTTCTACTGGCTCTCTTTTTCATCCTTCCTTGTCTCTTGCTAGAAGTTATGCTGCTTTTCTTGATAAGTCAAAGTACTCCAAAGTTGATCTATGGATTTACTTGGACAAACTCTTGATAAGTAAGAGGATAGCTACACCTGAGGATATCAATCTTTCCCTTTCAATGAGGGTATGTTCTCTTGGTACAAACAGGAAAATGTTCTTCTAGCCTATTTGGTGGCAAATTTGGAAGAGATTTTACTAAAGTGACAGCAAATAATTACAAAAGATGAAATACAAGAGAGATCAACCATTTTAAGAATTTGTTTTGACAACCCTATTTATTGGAACTACTTCAAAACACGTATTAGTTTTATTAGTGCCTCGGCCATGCATAGATGTTAATGAAATCCATTACTCAGTTTAAGTATTTTTTCATGTTTCTCATATAAAAGCTCGACAGATTCAGAGAAACATCCAGTCTCGCCTGCAACTAGTCACACTTCCACGAGGAGTTGTGGTACCTCACCCAACTGAACTGGGAATCTGCTTATAGAAATAGTTGGTAAGTCAGAAATAGGTTTGTATGTTTTGGTATCATAACAATTTAATGGCGAGGAAAAGCAGATTTTTGAAGTTCATTTTATCATTCTTCTATGACTATCTCAGCATCAGGGAATTTCCACAGTCACCATAATGGCGTAAGCAGAAATCTATTATAAAAAGTTTATGGTCAGTAGTGGGCTGACTGATTTGCAAACTTAACATTGTTTAATGAGAGCCAAAACCCACAAACACTAATAACTATACAAGCTCTAAGCTAAATGCCGATTTGCCTCACCACAAAAGCTTATGCAATAATTTTCGAAAGAACAAACAAATAAATAATGCTTACAAAGAAGGCTCCTCATCTCCAATCGTCTGTTTGATAATCAGCATTTATTCTCTATTATTCTTGCTCCGTTTCTGCCTGAAGCTTCGTGTCTTTAGTTCATTTGCATCTTTGCAGTATCTGGCCTCATTCTTGCAGCAAGATGAAAGTGAATTGCTTTCAAAAAGCATAGGAAGCTTCAATGTTTTGATATGCTATCATCAGACTCATAGAAGTGACAGGTCTTTCCACCTATGCCTACAGTTACCCTCAGACTAACATGCCAAACTTTCAGTGCTTCTACCTTCTCTCAGATCTGCTACATGATTCTTCATGTTGTGCACAGCCTACTTACTAATTCCCTCTTCCATAATTCATAATCAAGATCTGACTGAATGCACTTTTGTTCCCAATGTGCAAAAAGAGTCCTCATGTGCCGTGGGCCATGTAGCCGATCTATTAAGGCCTTCACCATGGTTGTATATGCTAGCGCAGAACTTACCATTACAAATACTAGCTCTTATATTGTGCAGGTACATGTGTTTTCCGGGATGTATAATTCTAATTTATGATACACCGGACTGCAGGGCTACTAGTCTCAGGAAAAATGGAAGTTAGAAAAAGTAGCTAAACAGATTAAGATGATAAAGTTCAGGTTTTTCATCCACTGTAGGGAGAAAAGTATGAAAAACTAATTTTTACACCAATCTTTACCAATTCCCCGACCCTGTAATCAAGCTCACTTTGAAAAGCCTCTGCATGGAGAAAGACAATTCTACTTGAAAGAAGTCTGAATTGCATTAATGTTTACCTCCCAAAGTCTCCTGTGGGGAGGGAGAGCCCAGAGCTGTTAGCCACAAGGATGGGTCAATTCTGAACATTAGTTATTACATATTAATTTTCTAAAGCATAGAATCATAGAACCATGAAAGTGGAAGGAACCATGAGAGGTCATCGGGTCCAGTCCCCTGCACGCATGGCAGGACCAAGTACTCTCTTAAGCCATCCCTGACAGGTGCTCCTCTAATCTGCACTTAAAACCTTCTTATGATGGAACCTGCCTAGGCAATTTATTCAATTGGTTAATCACCCTGACAGTTAGAAATTTTTTCCTAATGTCCAACCTAAACCTCCCTTGCCATAATTTAAGCCCATTTGCTTCTTGTCCTTCCATGGTCATTAAGAATAATTTTTCTCCCTCCTCCTTGTAACAACCTTTTAGGTACATGAAAAACTGTTGTCCCCTCTCAGTCTTCTCTTTTCCAGACTAAACAATCCCCAGCTCTTTCAATCTTCCCTCATAAGTCAAGTGGTCCAGACCTTTAATCATTCTTGTTGCTCTTCTCTGGACTTTCTCCAATTTGTCCATATCTTTCCTGAAATGAGGCGCCCAGAACTGGACACAATACTCCAGTTGAGCCTAATCAGGGCAGAATAGAGCGGAAGAATTACTTCTCTTGTCTTACTTACAATACTCCTGTTAATACATCCCAGGATGGTGTTTGCTTTTTTTCCCAACAGTGTCACACTGTTGACTCATTTACCTTGTGATGCACTGACACCCAGATCCCTTTCCGCAGTACTCCTTCCTAGGCAGTCATTGCATCTTCATGTTGCGACTATTGTAAATACATTTGTGCATTAAGAGATAAAGCAGACTGGCTTGTCTTGTCCAAAATGACACTAAGCAGTGCTTCTCAACCTTTTAAGTAGCAAATACCCCCTAACTTCTGAAAATTTTCAGAAGTACCCCAGCATTCAATTGCCTCCCAGCTGGGAGCCAGGGAAAGCAGGCAGCTGCCACTCATACCCCATCAGCAGGTGTCTGGAGTATACCCAGGGGTACGCATACCACAGATTGAGAAACTATGCACTAAATATTAGAATATGATGTACAAACACTCCATATTTCCCCAGCCTGGACAGTGACAATCAAAATATCTGTTGGATATTGCACTGTAGAAATCTTTCTTCTTGGAAGGCAGGGCTTGACAAAATTGGCTCCTAGCTAAGCGCCAGCAGTTTTATTTTTAGTCGCCAGGGGGCGCGCCTCCACTGAATTTTTACAGCAGAGCTAGGAGCCAGGCTACAAACCCAGGTTCCCATGGCAACCTGGCGTCCGAGTTTTGTCGAGCCCTGTTGGGAGGGAAGTCACTCTCTTGGCTAAATGTTATGACCAGTGGCTCAACACTGCAGGGGCATTTTACAGGAAGTCTTAGTTAACTCATCAAGCCTTCTGTATCAGAAAGATGGGCTAACAAGAGAGATGATTTTACAAAGCCACCTGTGAGAATTACAGACCTTCATTAAAAGAACTCCTTCGTATATTGCAAAGAAAAAATGCCAGAGGATGTTTTCTCCAGCAGACAAGTTGTCTGTTTTTCTGTGCAAGTTCTTGCTTTGACACAGTGTATTCCTGTTATATCTCAAAGAGATGAAGCAGTTCAACATATTTGTGTGTTCTGTATTTCTGTCTGATTTCAGTGAGCTGGCTCCAACTTTACACCCACCTGTTCCTAATTTGTAGGTTTCTGTAATGTTTCCCCTTCTCTCTAGATGAGTAGTTCTCAACCCATGGCCCCATCAGCACAAGCTGTGGTCCTGTGACATTTGCAGGGTCCTACAGGTAGTGTGTATGCATGCCTGCAGCTGCAGCCCACATAACACAGACAGCTGCATATGCGGCCTGCAATAGCAAATAGATTTAGCATCTAGAGCAGCAGTTCTCAACCATTACCATAGCAAATGACATTGGTGTAATCACATCTCTTCAAAACTTGCTCCTAATTAATGTATTTTCAAAAAGCTTTCTAGGGAAGGTTACCTATTAAAAATATCCACCATGCCGAATTATACAATGGGAATATTCTTCTAGAATCTTGATATACTGAGGATAAACAGTAAATGAGGATAGAGTAAATGCATTTAATTCAAGTTTACCTGCCAAATGGTTTTGCTCATACTTTGACTAACAAATATGAGAAAGCACATGGGGTAGAGGGGTGCAGAGTGGAAGGGGTAATGCTGTAAGCTCTGGGGGAGCAAGTTTTCTGAAAGTGTCATTGTTAGAGACAAGAGAACAGAGCAATAATCTTCTAGTTAACATGGGCTCTCCCCACAGAAAGGAACCATGCATCACTATATACAGTAGAACAGAACCTCAGGAACAGAAGTTGTTCATAACTCTGAAACTTTCACAACTCTGAACAAAAAGTTATGGTTGCTCTTTTAGAAGTTTACAACTGTACATTAATTTAATATAGCTTTGAAACTTTACTGTGCAGAAGACAAATTCTACTTATAACCATCTTAAATGAAACAAGCAAAGTTTCCTTACCTTGTCAAATTTTTTTTATTAAACGTTCCCTTTTTTAATAGAGGCCTTGACTAGCCCCAAAACTGGGGTGCCTAGGTGTGCAGCATGTTAAACGGGCCCCCTGCTGGCAAAATGCCACCGGTGTGGAACAAAAAGCCCTCCTGCTAAAAAAAACCACTGCTGCAAGTGCAGAAGTGGCAGCAGCGGTCTGGGGTGCAAAAACTCTGCCGACGCCATGGACACTTGCAGGGGCAATCTGGGGTGACGAATCCCTCAGCCGCAAAAAAACAAAACTAAACACCCCAACCCCAACCCCAAAAACAAGCAAGCAAGCCTTGCAGGGAGATTCTTTGCCCCAGACTGCCTCTGAAAGTGTCCATGGCAAGCAAGCACTCATGGGACATGAGGGAAGATCCTCTCCTGGATCAGTCACCAGTTAAAAGATAGGAAACAAAGAGCAGTTTTCAAAATGAAGAGAAGTAAATAGTGGTGTCCCCTAGGGGTCTGTACTGAGACCACTACTCCTCAACATATTCCTAAATCATCTGGAAAAAGGGGTAAACAGTAAGGTGGCAAAATTGGCAGATGATACAAACTACTCAAGATAGTTAAATCCAAAACAAACTTTGAAGAGCCATGTTAGTCTAGTTCAGAAAACAAAGGAGTCCTGTGGCACTTTTAACGACTAACAAATTTAAGCTCATGCTTGTTAATCTTTAAAAGTGCTACAGGACTCCTTGTGAAGAGTTACTTCTCAGCTGGGAAAAGAAACAACTAAGGGGGGTAGGGTGGGATATGACAGAAGTCTATAAAATCATGACGGGTGTGGAGAAAGTAAATAAGGAAATGTTATTTACTCCTTCTCATAATACAAAAATAAGGAGTCAGCAGGTTAAAAAACAAACAGAAGGAAGTATTTCTTCACAGAATAAAGTCAACTTGTGGAACTCCTTGCCAGAATATATTGTGAAGGCCGAGACTATAATGGGGTTCAAAAAAAGAATGAGATAAGTTCACAGAGGACAGATTCATCAATGACTGCTAGCCAGGACAGGCAACAATTACTGTTTGCCAGAGGGTAAGAAAGGCCAACGGGATGGATCATGTGATGATTACCTGCTTATTCATTCCCTCTGAATCACCTGACATTGGCCACTATTGGAAGACAGGATATTGAACTTGATAGACCACTGGTCCGAACCAGTATGGTAGTTCTTAGGTTCTTATGTAACAATGTCAATGTGAACCTTGCATGCAAAGCACCACTGCAAAGCAAGCTGTCTGGCAGAGTTATAAAAACTGTGAAAATAGGGTTTAAAACAAAACCATTAACAGGCATGTACAGCAGTAGTGCTAGAAGTGTTATTATTATAGAATGGACTTTATTAGAGAGTAGACTACATATCTGAATTTGTAGAAGAGTTAACACCAGGAAAAAGTGTCCGGTTCCTCTCCTCTCCCTCCCCCACACACAAAAAGATGATTTTCTTGACTTCTGATACCACTGTCTACATTAAAATATAGCCAGAACCATCGTTTATATTCCTATGTTAGGCCTTCTAGCAACTTTTCAGCATCACCTTCATTTAGAAAGAGTGTTTCTCTTCCAAAAAAATGGCAACAATTAATCTAGGTCTAAGTCAAGAATACAACTGCAATTTAAGACTCAATTTTTTTTCACGTTAACATCACCTCCAATATACTACAACTGAGCAATCTACGAAGCAGATACAGCTTTCTCCTAAATATACTACTCTGAACAGATTCAAACTTACCAGCCCACTACTAGATGCAGAAATTAAGAAACAGGAAAAGTTACACGAAATGACATTGACACTAATCCACTAACCTGCATTACCCAAGAGAACTAAAAACAACTAGAAGCATCTGCACAAGGACAGATGTGTTTTACTTAATGCTACCGAGTCTACATCTGAAAAGAAAAGCATGAAACGCAGCATCCAAGTTGCCAAGAATGCCACCTCAGAACGTAGAGGTAAATAGATATTTGCAAACAACTAAAATAATGACAGAGAACATCTTAGGTTCACTCATATTGAGCTTGCCCTATATTATTTTGCACACTATTTAAGTCTTATTGAGAAAGCAAAATACCCAGTAGTCCTAAGACATTGTGTAATTTCTAAAATTCTTCCATAGCCACCATCAACTTCATACTTGGCTGTTTAGGGCTTGTTCACATGGAGACATTAGCCAGAATAATTATTGCAAAATAAGCTATGACACTACAGCTCCCTGTTTGGGCACTATTTTGAAATAAAAATCACTTTTATTCTAGAATAAATTGATTTATTTTATCCTGGTCAATTTCCCCATGTAGATATGCCCTTAGAACTGATTGCTCATCTTCCCAGAGACAATCTGCAAACTCCAACTGATGAAATCCACACTGAGCAGGAGGACTTTGATCAAAACACATTACATTCAAGTATTCTAAAAGGACACACTAAATTTACAGAAGCAACGGAAGGAGTTCCAGATCAGAGGCTAGTGACACTCTCAGTGAAATTTAGTTTGACCTAATGAACAAACTAGAACCATACCAGTGTGCACGCACACACAATTTTTCCATTATTTAGCCAGCATGGTTCCTTCTTCAGCAAGAGGGAGACCCTGGTGCACATCAGCCCTTTCCTGGCTCCTCCAGAACCTACTCCTGAGCATCTGGCTGTATTCACACACACCCTTCTCGTATTTGCACACCACACTGTGATCTGACAAAGTTGCAAGAGCTACTCCTGGCACCAGTCACAATTGCCATCTGCCAGACAAGAAGAAAGCTCAACAGGACCGCTTTGTGATTCGGGTTTGTTTTCACTCCCTTGCTGCTTCATGTCTCCAGGCATGCTCTTTTGAGCAGCATCCACTGACTCCTTCAAAGAGCCATGGCACTGTCCAGGATTCTTTGCTCGGTGTCCTCCTCTGGAATCGCAAGGCTATTGGTTGAAAAACAACTAACGGAACATGAATCTGAGTTAATTCTCTTCAATTTGCAATACTAGGAAATCCAAATTTGTATTCCAAACCTTTTTATAAAGGAGCATGTTGTACCAAAACAGCAGGAAAAATTGTGGAAATAACCCCACATCCCTGGCAATTACTCCACTGCTGTCTGTTTTTAAAAGATTTGTATTCCCATTTGGGGACGCCCAATTCAGAATTAATGTTTTAAAGCTCATTTAGACTGGTTTGGTCTAAGTTTCGTAACAGAATAGATGCTGAAAAACTAAGTACAGTGGTCTCTAAAGGCAGATACAAGAGGGTTATTAACTGTAATGCTTAGCTCTTCTATAGTGCTTTTTGTCAGTAAACCTCAAAGCACATTACAAAAGAGGTAAGTATCATTACTCACAATTATAAGTGGTTAAATTGAGGTACCATAACTTGCATTGTAGAACTTGTGTCTCTGTCACAAACCAAGAGCCCAGTGCTAGACAACGTTCATAATCAAAAGGCATTTCCTGCCTCAATTAAGCTTAACTAGTTAAGACTAAAAATTCAGTTGCACTCTATTACCAGAGCTAGTAGTACACCATTGTGGATGATACATGTATTTTTATGTTGGAAGAATATATACATTTTATAACGCAAACCATATATGAACTTTACATTTCACTTAATAAAGTCTGTGATTTTCCCCTCTGTTTTTATTTATTTCCCTGTTGGAGAGAAGCCACAGCCACCCTGCTAGCCACTGACCTTTGCCATGAGGTACATAAAAAACACTAGATATTAAGAAAACACCTTAAAAGAACTACGAAGACAGTAATTGTGCAATTTATTTTTCAGGCCCCGTGAGCGTGCCTGGAAAGACCGAAGATTCATACTGAGGAAGCTGACTGAATGTATTTGTGTGTAGCTTAGAAACAACACACAAACACTTTCCAAGGAGCAATAACCTGAGCTCACCACAGATTCAAGTACCACCCAGTGTCGCACCAGCAGCTGCCTTCCAAAAAAGCCAAGAAGCGGCTGATGATGTTGCTTTCTCCGTTCGCCTTTAGAGAAGCAGGAAATACCGTCACGGCTTAGGTTAGCCTGGAGACTCCTCAGAGCAGGGACTGGATCCGCACCACAGGGTCCCTCCCGCTCTGGGCAGCGCTGGGTGAATACCGGCACCGCGGGGGCAGGGCTCAGAAAACCCAGCCGCATGCTGCGTGACCGGGAACCGCTCACAATTCGGCCCCAGTCCGGGGCCCGATCCAGGAGGCAGGTCTCGGCCCGCGGGCCCTGGCTGCCTCGGGGCCCCGAATGGGGCCGCCCCCCCCAACCCCTCCCCGGAGACTCACCGTGGGGCCGGCTGGGGCAGCCCCGCCGGGGAGGCGGCCACGAGCGGGAGCCGAGCCGAGGCGGAACGAACCAGGCGGCTCCCGCCCCCCCGATGGGCCGCGCCCGGCGGGACCCGCCGCCTCCAGCCACCAGGGCACGGCCTCGGCTCTCCGCCGCCCGCCACCTCCTCAGGGCAGCGTCCGCCAGAGTCCAGCCACTGCCCCGCTCGGGGAACAACAGGAAGGGAGCGGTGGTGACCCCAGAATCCCGGATGTAGACGAGCGACCCCGCCGGAAGTGATTGGAGGGAGAGAGGGGGGGGGAATACTTTGCGCATGCGCCGATCTCGCGTGCTCTCCGTCCCTAGGTTGTGGTGGCTGGGCTGCGGGTTCGCGCCCCGCTCTAGGGAGCAGGCGCGCGCCTGGGGGCTGGACAGCGCTCTCCTGCCATTGCATCGCTCTACATCCTCGAGGGAGGGTCACACAAGGAGAACTGACGAGTCCTGTGGTACTAACACATTTATTTATTGCATGAGCTTTTGTGGGAGGAAATACAGTAGCCCCTCATTGCATCATCAGCCCTCAGAGTGAGGTCATAGCCAGATGATGTAATGAGCGACAGAATCAGGACATGGGGTTGCTCGCATGGTTGTGTAATTTTTCTCCTATGTAAGCTCATGCGATAAATATGTGTGTTAGTCTCGCTTAGCAAAACAAACATGGATCTGGTGGCCCTTTTGAAGACTAACATTTATTTATCGCATGAGCTTTCGTGGGAGAAAATACAGTAGCACCTCATAGCATCATCAGCCCTCAGGGTGATGTCATAACCGAATGGTATCAGGGGCAGCAGAGAGACCCATGGGGTTGCTCCGATGGGTGTTTCAGAAGGGTAGCTGTGTTAGTCTAGCAAAACAAACAAGTCCTGCGAAACTTTTAAAGACTAATACATGGGTACCTGCTGCAGGCGGTATCGTCTTGCTGACTCTGTCCTACTGAACGCCGCATTGTCTGCACTTGCCACAGGAGAAACTGGTTGGTCAAATAGGCCTTTTCAACCTCCATGTAATAGATTTTATCTGTTTGCCTAATGTGACTGTCTCCCTCACGCAAAAAAGGTCTTCTCTATTTCTGCGCTGTATAGTCCTGACCACCTCAAAGTAGTGCTGATGTTGTGATTCACTATTTGCTAGCCTGCTCATTTATAAAATGCTTGTAAAATCACAAGGTCTTTGCTACTTAAAAGTCAGCATTCTCTGTTTAGTAATTTATAACATCCTAGTTGTACTTTGCCTTTTGATTTCTAAATGAATAAAAACTCTGTGTACTTGGCTAAGAATGTTGTCAATCCCTGTATCTTTTCTGCACCCGAAAGAAATGCTTTAAAATGGGTTTCCTCTTCTGATGTCGACCTGATTACTTACTGCCATCTAGTGCAATCATGCTTATACTGTATGATATTTATTTTTGTCATGATATTACAGGCATTTATATTTTCAGTCTGAACTTTACAAGAAATGGAACAGGGAGAGTGAAAACTAAAGGGAACATGATAGATTAAGGATGATTTGCACAGAATACTATTGGTTTGTTTTATACACCATGCTACCCCAAAGAAGTCAAGCAATCCTTCAGAGTTGTTGAAATCACACTGTATGGTTTAGACCAGTGGTTCTCAACTTTTTGTGGGTTGCAACACACTTGGCAGCATATCGTGACCCTACACGACACACCAGCCCCCCCTCCCCAGGCCAAATCCAGCCCCGCACCTGGCTCTCTATGACATACCACTGTGTGGTGACGCAATAATGTGTCCTGAGACAGTGGTTGAGAACTGCTAGTTCAGACAGACTTCAGCCCATGATGTAATTTGTCTAGTGCTGTTTAGAAATAAACAATAGCACCCACAATAGTTGAATCCCCACTAGCAAATTTAGGATCCAAAGAGAACACAAAATCCAATCTCTCTCCTGCCCCCAAATGGATATCTTCTTTCCCATTGCCTCAAAAACCTCAGAAAGGAGAGGAAATCTATTCTGTTATTCACATTAAAAATCCATTGGAGCAGTGTTCTTAGACAGAAGACTTTGCTTTGTCGTCCCCAAAGGCTTTGAGGGAAATTAACCCATCTTGGATCTGAAGTGACTGGGTAAGTGAACAGGTGTATTTCTACACTTACAAAATATCCATAATTTCTACTGTTGGAAAAAAAGAGGAACAATATAAAATAGATGCAATTATCTAGTTCAGCATCACAGCTGGGGATCTGAATGAACAGATAAGTCTAAAGAATCAGTGCCAATTTAGAATAAGAGTTAATAATGAAAGAGAAGCTGAGTGTAATATTTCAGTAATAGTAATTTTTGAAAGCTTATAAAAAAACCAGAGTGGAAAATCATCTCCTACTGGAGTCAAAGGCTATGTCGACACTAGCAATTTAGGTTGACGTAAGGAGGCTTAAGTCAACCTAAATTACTTCCTGTCTACACCAGACTTTCATTAAGTCTACTTAAGAAATTCCTTGAGAGCTTATGTCAACTTAATAAGAACCACCCATTAGATCCACTTAAGCCTTAAGTCGACTCCTTAAGTTGACTTAAGGATGGTGTGGATGTGGAGTAACTCTTAAGTCGACTTTATTAAGTCGATTTAAGGGCGGTTAGGTTGACTTAACAAAGTTGACTTAAAGTCAACCTTATTAAATCAACTTAACGAAGTTGACCTAACTTTTTCTAGGGTAGACATAGCCAAAGAGAATGTTCTCTTATGGCATAATATTGCAGAAGTAGGCATACTATAGGTAGTCTTATGCCTTCCTCTGAAGCAACATGGCACTGGAGACAGCTGAGTGCACTACTAAATGTACTATTGCTGTGTTTCGGTATGTTCCTGGGATTAACAGGAAGAAAAAAATGCTGAAAAGTTCAATGACAGATCATTTAATTAGGCTTTTAGTTCGCTGAAACTCTAATAGAAGAAGATAAGGTAAAAAGAAAGACATCTGTTAGATAGATAAGCACAATATCTAACAAGGCAAATAAACTAAAGGAAAACAAAACACTAATCAAGAGAAACTGAGATGTGAGTTGGAAATCTGCAAAGACAAGGGCAGTGGAAGACATGGTAGGAAAAGCTACTGTGAGGTTTTTCTACGTACGGAAAAAAGAAGCTAATAACCGATAATTGCAGGAGCCTGGACTGAGTAGATGCATACGTATTCTGAGAACTAAGATTAGATGAGTTTTAACAGCAGTTGTATAAGAAACAATATAGGGACAAATCCTCAACTGGTGTAAATCAAAATAGTTTTGTTAACTTCCATGGAACTCTGCCAGGTTGTGCTAGCTGAGGTTTAATTTAGACATATGGCATCTTATAAACACATGGTAAAGAAGAATAAACTCACTCCCTAGCAAAACGACAAAGTGAATTATTAGCAAGGTAAAAAAGAAGACACTGTGGTTTACTTTGCAAAGAATATTGGCAGGAATCAAGACCTAACAGAGGGCAAAACAGAATGTATTAAATAGATAATAATTCCAGAAAACTGACATAACACTTCCCCTACATGGATTCCTCATCATTTGATTTTCTGCAGACTCTGTAAAAGGTGACAAAAGAGATCTGAGGAATAATCCTCTTTCATATATGTTGCTCAGTCTTCAAAATTCTTTTATGGTACTGAACAATTATCGTCTTAAACACTCCAGATTTCTTCTACTTCTGACTGGCTAAGAATTGCACATTTCCTATACAGTAATTGCACCACACCCTGACTCACTTGTGGGTTTTTTTTTAGTTTGTAAGCTCTTTGGGGCAGGAACAGTTCTTTACTATATGTTTCTACACCAAATAGTCAAATTAGTAATAACAATAATAATTTTATTGTCATAGCACCTAGTAGCCCCAGTCATGGACCAGGACCCTATTCTGCTAGGTGCTGTACAATCATAGGACAAAAAGGTATTCCCTGCCTCAAAAAAAGCTTACAAACTAAGTAGAAGACAATAGATAGGAGCCAGGTCAGGTCAGCCTATAGGTGCTTCTGCAATAGAATTAGATAAGTTAATGGAGGATAGATCCATCAGTGACTATTAGCTAAGATGGTCACGAATGCAGCCCCATGCTGAGTGTCCCTGTACGGCTGGATAATGGGATGGATCACTTGATAAATCGCCCTGCTCTGTTCACTCCCTCTGAAGCATCGGGCACTGGCCATTGTTGGAAGACAGGATACTGGGGTACCTGGACCATTAGTCTGGCCATTCTTATGTTTTTATAAACATTAAATAATAATAAACGCAGCCTTGAAGAGAATAGGAATGTTGTGAATGAAACAGAGCTCTGCTCATCTCCAGTTGCAGAGGAGAAGAGAACACCTGGAAAATCAACACGTCCATTCTTCTCTTGCTTTTAAAAATTATATTTTACTTGGAAAAAAATACAGTCACATGAATTCTATAGAATGACACAAAATAAACAATACTGTAGGACACAAGGCAACCCCCAGACGATCTGCACATTCCCATCTATACTGTGACTGTGGAGAAAGCTTTAATGAAAGCCATTTCTATGGCTTCTTCTGCAGGCACCCCGAAGCAATCGCTCTTAAAAAGGCAAACTGACCTGTTCAGCTCAGTGGATTGGATTGTGGATTCTCAAACCCGAAAGAGGCAATTAAAACAGCAAGTTGTTGCTCTTTCATTGTTGGCCAGTTTAGCAGAAACCTCCAGCTAAATGCTCTTAACCCACAAACCCAAACTGCCTCCCTCCATCCCTGCAATGATGGACTCCCCCCACTGGATCCTCTCCCCCACAAGAGTGACTTCCCACTCAGCCTCCTTTTCAGCCCTTCCCCTCATTAATGGCTTCTACTAATTCAATTCAATTCCCCACGACAAGCTGTACAAATCCTGGCCAAGTGTAAAGAAGAGATGCTGTAGTGTCTGTCACAGATCTGCCTGCAGTGGTCAACTTTAGCCGGGTAGCAGCATTTGGGAGACACAGTATCTCCCAGCAGAAACATTTGCTGCTCTTAGCTCAGCTCATGCGCCTTGACAGAGATGCTAGAGGCAGTTTCCCGGAGTCTCCTCCCTCATTCCTCCCCCCTGTTCTGCAGTCACTTCCTGCAGCTGTTTCCATCTGTGTCCGGTTGTACTGACTTTTCTGATTGTCAGCCTCTCAGATCTAGTGGGGAGCAACCCGACTTAAGTTGGCATGAAAAAGGAAGAAAGAAGGAGGTGAAGATCTCTGCTGGGTATGTGCAGGGCTGGCCAGCTCCAGGTACCCTTCAGATTCCTTCTCTTTCTCCCTCCCAGGATCAGGGAATTCTAGTAAGTGCAATATACTTGGGTGCGTGTAAGCATTTAACAGAGTAGCTGGGACTTTGGCATTCACAGGGAGGGAAATTGCACCACAAGCAGTATTGTGTCCATGTTCCACCTGTTAGTTTCTGGGGTTTTACATATTTGTTTCGCATGTGGGTATTTTACATTGCACGTATGTTTGGCATGTCTGTGTGTTGCATCAGCTTTTTGATGCTATGTTTTGCGGGTATGTTTCCCAAATAGCATCTTGAATTCTCTATTCAATTGCAGCCATTTCAAGATGACAACAGATGCATGCAATTAGTATCTAAGTGAGGGGGATTGTAATGCTTCCAGTTTTGCATAAATACATTTGCTAGAATGTCAGTTTTTACATTAGGATGTATGGTGCCATAGTGATGCTTTAGGTAACAAAATGTTTCCTTGTCCCTTTGCCTTTGTGTTACCTATTTTGCATCTGCATTAGTCTAGGCCAGTAGCTGGAATGCTGTTATAAAAGTTGCATATAGTATGTTTTCATTCTAATGCCCTGTGTTCAGTCAGAATTGTATGAAGCCAACATCTTTCCGCCTGAAATTCATCAGGCAGGGTGTCTGAGCAAAAGTGAATGTATTGAGAAAGTTTCAGTAAAACCAAGCATAGAACATTCATTTTGGAGGCGGATGAGCATGGAGAAAAATACTTTTTCTCATTTAAAAAAGAAATAGTTCCTGTTTGAATAACTCCATCATTGAAACAGCTGGAAGCAGGCAGGAAAGCCTGGCACAGAAATTTGATTTGACTGAGTTATGACCTTTTGTGCATTTGCAGAGTGCACTCCATAAGAAATTTTCCCACTGTGCTCATAAAATCTGTTGCTAAGGAAGGCTATGCTGTGTGTATGTAGTTGACTAACTTAGCTGTACAGTGGGAAGCTTTGGGGCCTAAATTGTGCCTGACATCTTAGGATAATGGGTGTGAAAATTTCTTCCTTGTACTGCACACATAAAGACCAGGTACAGGTGTGGTCCCTGTGTTCAGGGAAGTGCAGGGTCTGTTCCCTCCATAATATCCCAGCGGAACACAGTTCTCCAAGGGGTGGGAAGTGGATTGATTTATCTGGCTAAATCTCTCTGCATTGTCCTGTGGAACACACAGGAGAAAGTATGCGGCAGCCTATAACAATATATATCTGTGGGTATGATAATGAGATCTAGGAGGCATTCTGTCTTTCTGAGGCAGAAGGCCTCCTTGGAACTCATCCTGAGGAACTGCATCTCCAGGCCCTCCACTCCAGGCTGTGCCTTAAAAGCACAATGAGGCCTCACTACAGTTGGGCAGAGCGTGATGCAGGGGCCAGCAGAAACACTTGTCACATTCGCTCTTTATCTCATAAGGTAAAAAATGCGTGTCTCCTAACATGCACAGGAAGGGGGGCATCTCTCCTTCCAACTTCCTATGGTTTGGAGATGGACTGCACTGTGAACCTGGTAAGGTAAATGGGATGGGGTGTTCCACTGGGGCCTTGACAAATAGTTCTTGATTATGGATCTTCTTTTTCCTACCTCCGTCTCTAAAACCAACCAGCCAAGAGCATGCTAGCAGTTTCATCAAAGAAAAATCAACATTAAGAAAGCATGTCAAATTCAGGAAATGATAATATTAAGATTGCGTATGTAGCCTCAACTTCAGCCCTGCACCTTTTTCTACTGCAAAAAGTCTTTCATAACATACTGTTTCTCAAATAAAATCATGCCATAATTTTTTCTGACTTCTTGTTGTGCTATGTACTACACTGTGTATGATAGCCAGAGTCCATGAAAGTAACAACAAACACTTATACAGGATACAACATTCTCATTTGTTCTTGTTCTCATTTACTCTAGAACTACTTTACACTGCTCTGGCTTTGTAAAGTAGGCTTAAAATGGGCATAAACTGTATTTACATACTATTTAAGGCTGCTTTGCACTGCCAGAATAGTGTAAATTGCCTTTAGTGCACATGAAAATCAGATGCATTATGTGTAACAGTGTAATAATGCAAATTTCCCAGCATGTCTAGGTCACCTAAATGTGTAGCTAAATTAACTTTATAGGTCCAGATTATGATACACTTGATCACAAATGAATAACCTCTTGTTCTACCTGTCATTCCATTGAAATTACTGGAACTACCTGCAGAGTACAATATTGAATGTGAGTTAAGGAGGCTGAATCTGTCCCAGAGTTATGCTCTGAAGTGAACTCAAGGTAAAATATAGTGATGGGTAGAAAAAAAATTGTAGAGTTGTTGATTTAATTATTAAGATATCTATGGAGAGAAGAGAATTTATTTATAAAAAGTGAAAGAGCATTATCCCATGGACTATAATGGGACAACTTTCATGCTTAAGTTTTTTTCTGAGGGTGCAGCACCTTGCAAGACTGTGCTCTAAAAATCAATAAAGATTAACTCAACAATTAGAACAATGAAAAGGATAAATATAAACACATTTTAAAAATGAGAAGATGCTGCACATGTACATCTCAGACCCAAGGCGGGTACTTCTATGAGTATCATTTTAGTAGTGTGAATAAAGTGGGGTCAGAATCTGAACCGAGGATTGTACAGAAAAATTGTATGGCAGTGTATCGTATTTTTGAGAAGCAGCACGTCATTAAAGACTGCGCTGTAGAAGGATACAAATCAAAGGACAATGTTAAGGCTGTGCAAGCAACCTTAACTATGTCACTGCCTGGCTTTGAGTGCTGGCTGTTTTCTTAACACAGTTTTAGGGTCAAGTATATTAAATCTAGACACTGTGCTGAGAAGGAAAGAAATGTTCCTGAATCTTGAGCTCCGTGAGCTCTGAGAAATCTTCATTCCTGGAGCAAAGCATTCCTGAGCAGAGGTTTCAAAGCATGATGCATTTATGGTTTTCACTGGCTTACAGTGATATGATTTCCTTCCATTTGCTAAAATCATTGCTTTAATACAGACTTTTATTATGATCGGATGTTGTGCTAAGACACTGATAGACCTGTAGTGGCATTATTTTACCAATCACCTTTTAACCCTATAATCTGATTATTATTGGCCTGTCCTGTCAATACGATAATATAAAAAAAAAAGGTCAGTTTCTTAAGAATGTCCATTTTCAAATGCTCTGTTGACTGGAAGTGACAGGACTCGTCAGGACTCTTCCAATTAAAATCAGTGGAAGTTTTGCCTTTGAGTTTAACTTCTGGGTTTTTCTCTGCAGGTCAGTGAGAACATCCATAGAGATAGCCAGGTGGGAAGCTAAATCTTTATGTTTGAGTCTTCTCTGTGGGGTAGTTCAACTGTTACCCCGTCTGTATCAGTGCAGGTGTCATACCAGCGCTACAGACTCATGGCCTTGGAGGCTATTGAATCTTGTGTCTTTTCTGTTATCTCCATACTGCTGCTGGGTTGTACCTAGAATCCCTGTCCTGTTGCTGTGGCATCACGGTTTGCTGAATGTGCAGGCCGCTGTGATTTGATGGTGATCTCCAACTGTAGAAGCAGCTGAGGCACAGGTTGGAGATAAAGTCACTGGAATATTGCCTGCTGTCTGTTCTTTTTCTGTTAAAGGATTTTATCCAGGTGTATAGAATCACGGATTCCGAGGCTAGGTGATATTACTTATCCTCAGTCTTAGACCTTCTGTGATAACATTCCTGCTGATCTCTTTTGCGTAGCGTGCAGATTACTTCAGATGGCCTTGTCCAGTTAAAATTTTCTACAGCTGATTACAATGATGAGTTAGTTATATTTTTCACAGATGAGATAATGTGGATCTAGGTTGGTCCCTGTATCTTTTGCCCGGGAAAGCCAGGGGGTTCCCAATAGACTGTCTCATCTGATCTCTGATTTCCTTTTCCTCTGGCATCTGACAAAGTGGGTTGCAGCCCATGAAAGCTTATGTCCAAAGAAATTAGTTAGTCTTGAAGGAGCCACAGGACTTTCATTGTTTTTGCTATATACAGATTAACACAGCTACCCCTCTGAACCCTGTCCCCTGGAATTCCTTGTAGTGTACAGCCTGCAATTTTGATCTCTGTGCATCTTGATTATGATGTTGCTGTGCCACCATCATTGACAGATGTCCTCATTGCTTCACTTAACAAGAGAAAGATGCTAATCCTCTGTAGACGTGCAGATGTCCAACCCCCTCTTTAAAAAGCCATCTCTTGACACTGAAGTGCTTGCCAATTACTAGCCAGGTCTGAACTCTCCTCCTTTAGGGGAACATGATATAGAAGGCAGTGACGTTTCAATTCCGGGAGCAGTTGGACATTAATGGTGTCCTGGAGTTCCTATTTTAGGTCTGGCATCTTTTGGATTTCAGACTGCAATTGTCAGGGTCACGAATGAACTCCCGCTGGTTTAGAACTAGGATCAGCTTGTCATTTTGGATATGGTGGATTTCTTAACATTTTTTGATATGAGTGACCATGATTGCTGCTGTAACAGCTAAGGAACATAGCTAGTATATCTGTAGCTACCCTAGTGTCTTACCTAGAAGATAGGGAGTCAGTCTACGGTGATGACGTAGTATTTGAAATGCTCTGTCCTTCAAAAGTCTCTTTATCACACACGTTGTTCAATGTATACACTGAGCCCCTTTGGCTAGATAATTTCTAAATATTGGATATAGGCACAGCTGTGCATCTATTGCCCCGTGGCCAGCACAGTTCAAGTCTCTGGCCTTGAAGGATGTTTGAACTATCTTACCTGAATACATTAAAACTTTATACTCAAGCTTGGAAAAACAGAAGTCTTGCTGTTGGGCAAAGTCAGTTCCTACAAGAAGCCTCATTCTAGTTAAGAGGGTGTAATTAGAAGCAGTGAGTCAGCCGTGCCCTCTGTAGGAAGTTCCCCCCCCCCCATGTTGCATGTGATAGGAACTTTCTTCTCCCTTTCCCTGCACAATTTGCACAGGCGATGCCCTTATTTCTAGTCGTGTAACCTCACAACAGCAATCCCTGCATTTGTGTTGCATGCTCAGTCGATTCAGTTCCCCCTTTTTAGGGCTATATCAGCAGAGCTTCCCCCTTGTTAGCCACTTGTTCGGAAGCCAGCATATCTTTGCTCTCCAGTCTAACCGTGGTTCATGCCGTCTGCTCTCTTTGCACTGGCTGCCTATGTGGTGGCACATGAATTGTTAGCTGATGCTGTTGGTTGTTAAAGCAGCCAGATTGTAGGCCCCCAACTATATTGAAACTTCTTCCTTGAGCTTCATCTTGATGAGATCTCTGCTATGACACCAGCATCCTTTTAAGAACCGTCAACATCATATCTTAATGTCTTTCCTGAGGTAGGCCATGGGGTGTGGAATTCACGTCACCATATAACCCAGCAGTCCATCTCCCAGCCCACCCCCACAAGCCCAATGTCTTTTGGAACAAACACTTACCTCTAATTGCTACTTTTTCACCCATTCTTTTATTTCCTCTTTAGCTTCTGCACTGAACAGCCTCCAGTTTATTTCAATTGTTAATTTTAAATGAGGTTGTTTGGGTTTTTTTGGTAGTTTCATTTGAATTAATATTTAGAAATTTTTTTTAAGACAGAGCACAACAGCCTGAAAAGGGAGAGCTCTGCAGAAATAACATGCTCCAGAGGCTTTATTGGCTGCCCATTTCCCAAAGGGGAGTATATGTGTGTTTCTCTTTTTTCTTTCTTTTTTGTTTTTTGTTTTCCTTTGATCCCTAGAAATACCCACAAAATATAAAGGATTTAATTTAATTTAGTGTTTAAAAGCAATAGTCTTGGCTGGAACTTAAGCTTCGATTCTGCAGTTTGTCCTGTACAGGCCCAGGGATTTGTGTTTCACAGGAAACCAGTTGCAATAGGTGGAGTCAGGGTGTCCAAAAACAACAACAAAAATCATAGGGATAACATTTGTAGAAGTGCCTGAGTGGCTTAGGTTCCTAAATCCCATTTTCAAAGGTGACTTAGGCTTCCAAGTACCAAAGGCTCATTCACTTTCATTGAGACTATGGTTCCTAAGGGCCAGAATTTGGAAGATATTTAGCTGCCTGGTATTTCTAAAAGGGCCTAAACAGGTTAGGTGCGAACCTTCTATCGATTTCAATGGGAATTAAGCAGATCAGACACCTAACTTCCATTGAAATCAATAGGAGGTTGGCACCTAACCTGCTTAGGTGCTTTTGAAAAATCCCAGGAAGCACCTATCTACATCATTAGGTGCCTAAATATCTTTGAAATCTGGCCCTTAAGCCAGGATCCCCAAAGGCCTAAATACCTCTGAGGATCTGGGCTGAAGAAGCTAAATCACTTTTGAAAATGTTACCTGCAATCTAAATGAAGTCTTGCCTATTTAAAAAAAGTAAAGATGGCTCCCTGTATTTAACTCTCTT
This sequence comes from Pelusios castaneus, assembly GCA_007922175.1. Taxonomy (NCBI): domain Eukaryota; kingdom Metazoa; phylum Chordata; order Testudines; family Pelomedusidae; genus Pelusios; species Pelusios castaneus. Next base: position 10,920,866 of record ML685816.1, on the reverse strand, counting down.
TTGCTTAAAGACAGTACAAATCTGGCACCCTAGAATGCAATTTTAGCTTGATGTGATTTGAAACGGCCAAGATACCAAGTCCTGTTTATTGGTAATCCGGGTTATGATGAGACGGAAATATGATCCTAACAAAAGTAGCTCTGCCTTGATTCACAATAATTCTTCCACTTTGCATTAACTCAGCAACTTTCATTTGAGGGTTTCAATGCGGTTTGCAAATATCAGTTAATTAAGCCTCTCAAAACTCCATGTTGGAAATGTAAGGGGGTTCCTAAGAACTTGAACTGATTGAGAAAAAAACTGAATTAAGTGCTAATATGATATAATCTTCCAAACCTAAGAAAATATGAAATGGTTTTTAATATTGTTTTATATATAACTATAACTATATATATAAAAACAATATTAAAAACCATTTCATATTTTCTTAGGTTTGGAAGATTATATCATATATAGTTATATTGTTATATTTGGTAAAATCCACCAGAAGTATAGACAAATATGCAAATACTTTCAAAGGCAAGTGCCTCAGAAAAATGGTAGGTATTAAATGGAATGAAATTATAACAAATGTTGAGATTTGTCAGAGTTCCACAACTTTTTAAGTCCAAAGTTATCCAGAAAGAAGAAGGAAATATGTGGGATGTATTAAGAATGAAACCAGAGCATCTGCCATGGCAGATGTATCATGGGCCGCTGGGGGAACATGAAAGGAGGCTGAGCGAAAGAATTTCACTGGCGAACCTTAGAGAGAGAAGACTTATGGGACTTAACATAGAGGGTGTTCAAAAAGCAGCCCAGAATAGACACGGATGGCAGGGTCTTGCTAATGCTCTATGCAATGTTTGGTAGTGTGAGAAGGATTCAGATACTTAATAAGTTAAGGCATGGAGAAATTGCCCAAGGTCATCCCACAAGACAATGGCAGAGCAGGGAATGGAATGACTCCTGGACCCTTGTTCTAACTAGTTGACAACACTGGTTGTCTCCCTCAGTTCTTTCAATTATTTGAGAAAATTAATTTTGATGTATTTTCTGGATGTAGATATTTATGAAGTATGGTGTTTACTATTCACAACATATGCAACTGCTTCCAAATGATTGACAAGGTACCAAGTAACAACACATATTGCAATATAGATTATTTCCCTCCCTTTGATTGTAAACTCTTTGGCTCATGGATCATCCCTTCTTGAATGTTGGGATGGGGACTTTCTAAGGCCCCCGGTACTGCAATTGTTTGCACTTGGGAGCACGTCTTCAATGGGTCTCAGCATGAGCTCAACAGTGCACAATCAAATGCAGGCTCAGGGCATCCTATGGCAATACAAATATGGCAGAACATTTCTTACATTTGGAAGTTTATGCCTGGTAAGTTCTCATTTTGTTTATTGCCCAGATATCTATAAGTTCTTAGTAGTCCACATTTCCAGGAGGATGCCATAACCTTTATTAATAGCTACCCTCGGATTTTAATCAGTGTCATCTTGCATAAAAAATATCTGGGGCTGGATTAACTGGCTTACTGCAGCAGCTTTTTACTGCTTCAATGAAGCAAAGGCTATAAACTGGGTTTATGTCTGCTTTGCATTGTTGGAAGGACACAGAGCAGCTGGAAAGAAACTGGCAAAGTTGTCCTCAATTTTGTACATTCACATTGTGAAAGGATGCTGTTTATTTGAGCCTGTGTCTTTCACAGAACTGCAGAAGAATCTTCGTCCTTCAACCGTAACATGCCAGCAGTTCTCCAAGCCAATGATTCTTCTGCAGCAGGCAGGACTTCTTTCTCATCCTCATCCTGAGAAGCCTTCATCTCCTCCTATGTCAGTGGCCACAAGGCCAGGAGCCAACTCACCACTGTCCCCACAGAAACCTTTTGGACTGGGACCGTCTTTGCAGCCCTCACAAGAAGAGGAGCAGGATCCTGTGCTGGAGGAACTATGTAAGCCTCTGTGCTGTAAACTTTGCAATGTCACTCTGAATTCAGCACAGCAAGCCCAGGCTCATTACCAGGTAAGGAGAATCAAAGAAAGGAAAATGTTCAGATTAGTTGTTCCTGGGAGGAACAACCACACTTTCAATATGAAATGTAGGGCAAGCATTAAGAATCATGGGGCCCCAGCCATAAATGGGGGAGTCACGTGGTAGAAGCTTCCGCCTCTTCTGATCCTACTGCCGGAAGCAGGCAGGACATGGGGAAGGAGGTCAGATCATGCTCCTCTTTCTGGTCCCACTGCCAGAGGAGGGTTAGTGTGGCTACACAGGGCCCATGAGTTGACCTTATTGATACGTTTGTCCTATTTGTGCTTCAGGCTAGAGCTCATCACAATTTTTTCATCAAAATATGTTTCTCCCTCATGAAAAATGTTGCCTTTTTGACCAATATAATTTTTTTAATGGAAACTTTTATTTAAGTCAAAGTTTTTCATTCTCCCTCCCCCAACAGAAACAAAAATCAAAACCTGATTATTATTTAATAAAAATTTTTTATTTTCAAAACAGAAAACATTTCCAGGTTTTATTTTTCAATTAAGAATACTAATTTTGAAAATTTCCCATGAAAAATAATTGGCATTTTTTAGCCTGTTTTAGTCAGAGTCTTGAAAAGATGTACTGTTAATGTAGCTGTTTTAGGAATAGGTTCTTTCTTTTTACCAAAATGTGTTGAATCATCTGTAGTATTGGCAATACCAGGTGTTCAGAAATCATGCATCAATCAGGTCCCCAAAATCATTAGCTAAAGAAATCATAATTTAAAAATAAGCAAACAAAAAACACATATGGTACATATTGAGTTCTTTTTATTTGTCTTCTATCTTTTGAACCATTAGGCTTCAGGTTTTTCAGCTTTCCTTCCATAAGTTCTAGAAACTGAAGTTTAAAAAAAAAAAGAAAGCTGAGATTCTCATATAATTACCTAAATTAAGGAGCTGGGAATTTTAAGAAAAATACCAAATATCATGTAAGTCACGATAAAATTGTGAGAGTTGGCAGCCTGGCCTCTATTTCCAGATGTAGCTTTTGGCTACACAGGAAAGGTGGACAATCTGTTTGATAAACTTATTGGATTTTCTCCCACAAAAGTTCATGCGATAAATAAATCTGTTAGTCTTTAAAAGTGCCATAGGACTCTGTTTTTTTCCACGGGGAATCAAATAGGGACCTATACAACAGTGATCCTTGCTTTTAATATAATTTCACTTCCACTGCAGTCATTTAAATTTCAGTTTAATCACCCACCTTTTAACCAAAACCTTTAGAGGTCTGGTTCTCATCTACACTAGGGCCCATTTCCATTGTTTTAATAGTGTTAAGATGCAGTAAAGTAGGGTATTGATGTATTTTCTCCTGCTAGAACAAGGGTTCTCAACCTTTTTTGACTCACCCCCTCTTTATTTTTAACTGGGAAGCACTCCTTCCTTACAAAATGAGTCTTTCCAATATAATCTAGATGGAACTGGGGCCATTAATATATTGATTTTGGTAAAGGGGATTTTACCATGAGTGCTAACAGTTCATAGGCTAGGAAGCATTTTAAAAGCATATGTCTTAATTTCCACAATGCTTTCCAGGCAATATTTCTCAATTTCAGCATCAAAGAGTGCTAAGCAGCTCCGTGACCCTGAACACCAAGTCATGACACTATTCTCTTAAATTAGGTCCGGTTGCCTCTCCTGTGGAAGGTGTGGCAGCTGGGCTAAATCTGAGGGAGTGGAATTGTGCCTCTGTGACTGGGAAGGCTCACCATGCTTGTCCCTGCCACCGTCCCAGGAAGTTTGATGTGCCCCCAGTTGAGAACCACTGTACTAGAAGGTTTCTTTCACCTGCCTTTAAACTGCCAGAGTGAAGTAAAGGGGGCTTAGCTGAACTGGGGAATCTGGTCCTAGAGTCCCCTTTAAAAGAAAGGGGTAAAAGAGAAATTTAGGACCAGATTCCCTAGTTAAACTAAGGCCAACAGAAAGTTCTGATTTTCCTCTAGTTCTAATTTAGAAAGATATTTTTAGAATGTTGATTATCCATCTTTTCTCCCACCTTTGCTGCTTTTATCATGGGATGCCAGTTTAGCAGGTTTATTTCCCTGGGGGACTGACTTAGCAGTTCCTGTTGAGGCTGAGGAGTGCGCTCTTTGTAACTCAGACAGCAGAGGGTGCAATAAGAATGAAATCACTCCTTTTGCTGTTAGACCAAACATGCCATGCATATGGTTCACTTGAACTTCTCTTGTCTCTGAGTGGGCTTCATTACACAAACTGGGGTGTAGTATATCACTATTAGACACCATTGGCTTAGCTAGCTTCTGTACCCCAATGTACATTTCCTTTACTCTAGTTTATGAGATGGGCCCCCAAAGATCATCTCTTGCTTTGTGCTTCCACCTGGTAGGAACACCATCATATTGGACACTGACCTTCTGACAACTCGTAGATATGATCATCAGGGGTAGGTGGTCTCATAGACCTGAATTTACACCCTCTTCCCCAGTCCAAGGCAGAGCCAGTTTGCTGAGCTTCTGGCCATGTTCAATAGTTTTCACTTTGTTTTTTTCTGGAACAGGGGGAGCTTTAGTAAGGTGGGGAGACCTGAGTGAAAATCCATCCCAATAATATAGAAAGAGAAAGAGACTTCTAATTTTTGCAGGCACAATTTTGTAGGTTCATCCCTTAGTTTTGCTGGCTGGCCTGGATAGCATGTCCAATGCAGTCTTCCCTGGAGACTCCCATTTCCCAGCTCTGCTTCAGAATTCTCCCTCCCTACCCTCTCCTTTCAGGGCCGGTCCTAGGACACAAATCCTTCCTGCATGCCCTCATTTTCTTTCCCAGAGAGGAAACACCAAACTACCTCTCTCTCCTAGGTCTCTTCTCCTTATTGTATTGCAGCTCTTTCTTTCTACAAACCACTCAGATTAGTTCTTCACAGCTGGGTCTAACTCTTAATTACTTGTCTTCCCTTCAGGTGCCAAAGAGCAGACTAATTGGATTCCCCTTCATCCTTTCACTTCTAATTCATGGTATTCACCCCATTATAAGACCCAACCCTGCCAGGTTCTGAGCATCTCATGAGGAATATCAAGCTATCTAATATCCCACTGAAATCAATGGGAATTGAGATTGTTCAGTCCCTCTCAGGGTCAGAGTCTGTATTGAAGGTGGTGTTGTCCTGGCTGCGTTTATCTTTCAGTGTCTTAGCTGAGTCCTCTGGCGGTTACATACAGCTGGGGCTCGACCACCTGGATGTTGATTCATTTGAGTTCTATTTCCAGGGTAAAAACCACAGTAAGAAACTTCGGAATTACTATGCGGCAAATAGTTGCTCAGCTCCTGCCAGAATGAGCAGTTCGGTGGAGCCTGCCATGCCTCAGATTGTCTCTCTTCCAGCTCAGGTAAGGCCTGGGGAGGTAACTAAGGCTGTGGCGCTTATGCGTGCAGGGCCCCTAAGGCAACTAAGTCTCATGTTTGAGGGTGGGATTACTACAGGGGTCAGAGGTATGATGTCTTGCATGTTGCAATTGGCCTGGTGTGCGCTACCTGTTGCATCTTCTGAAGCATCAGGTATTGAGCACACCTGGATACAGGGTACTTGGCTCACTAAGCCACTGATCAATCCCGTCTGGCAAATCCTATGATATCTGGATGAATCAGATACTCTGCTCATTATGGCTGTTTAAAGCCATGGATAAAAACAATCGTGTGATTCCTTTGTGTGTCTCTGGTATATCCTTCGCCATCTCCCGTGCACAGAAGTGAGACTGTACCTGCGTGCCTGTGTGGAAAAGGTGATTAGATTCTCTTGTGCCAACAGCACAGGGACACCATTTCCCTCCCTAAAGAGCTAACCTTGTCTCCAATTGCAGCGTGAGTGAATAGCTCCCTCTGTGTCCAGATTAATGCTGTCCTGCAAACTTCCCAGCAGCCAGCACATGTAGAGCAGAAGTCATTTACTTTCTCCCCATGGAGTGCAAGTCCGTCACTCCTCATGCCCCATTAGCCCACCAGGTAAATGTTCTCCACACCCAATACTTCAATGTCATGGCCATGTTGGTCAACAGCGATCAAAACTGGGGCAGTCAGCATCAAAAGCCCTGGCCTATACTACTTGAACTAAAGAAGAATGAACCCCTGAGTTGTGAGTAAGTAGCAGGTTGTTCTGGCTGCTCATTGCAGGAGCTAGAATGTCTGGTTTGCCTTGTTTGGGGAACTCATTTCCAGAAAGAAGCCAAGTCTGAGCCAGCTACATAGAAGATGTTCAATTGTACCATCCAAGCCAGAATTCTAGGGGCTTGACGTGATCTGTTTTGCATATAAAGTATCAAAATGGGGGCCAAAGTGGGATTTTCTCCCACGAAAGCTCATGCGATAAATAAATCTGTTAGTCTTTAAAAGTGCCACAAGACTCTGTTGTCTTTCTACAATAGACTAACACGGCTACCCCTTTGGAATATATCATTGTTATTGACATTATTTGGAAAGTTCTGGTTCCTTGGTGATGTACACAGCACCACAAGGACACAGTCACTCCCCGAGTCAGCTTATATTCTAAGCAGGGAGATGCACCGGGAGATCCTGAGGACTAGCTTACTCTGGACTGGATTCCTCTAAAATCTGCAGAAGGATCTCCCACTGCCCTTAGCAAGGTGTGTGGTGAGGCCAGTTGTTCCTCTGCGATCCATGGAAGGTTCTTTGCTGGGTTGGAGATCCAGTTTGCGAGCAGGTGGTCTGGAAGTGGACCTCCCTCAGTGCTGTGGAATCTCCTTTCAGGGGGCTTCCTGGGGCAGTGTAGACAGAGGAGTCAAGCCTGTGAGAAAACTGGAAGGGAAAGAAGGAGGCTCCAGAGGTGCAGCTTTGGCCTTCATCTATGTGGGTCTTATGGGATGTGCAGGTTCTGAGGGCCAAACTTCCAGCTGGAGCCAAGGATAGGGAAACCCATCTCCCACAAGGCAAAACATTTGAGGAACGCTGTGCAGAGGATCTCAGGTTTTAATCCCTACTCTTACAGTGGCTCTTCAGTGAGCCTGGCTCAGTTATTTCAAAGAATGAACTCTCCTGTATTTGTACATGATCCTTTCCTTCCCTTTGCTGCTAGATGGGCTCCCCTAAACCAGGGGGCCGCGTGATCATGGCCACGGAGAATGATTACTGCAAGCTTTGCGATGCCTCATTTAGTTCCCCAGCTGTGGCCCAGGCTCACTACCAAGGAAAGAATCATGCCAAGAGGCTACGCCTGGCAGAAGCACAGAACTCGTTCTCGTAGGTATTGTTCAACCTTTACATTAAGGCTGGCCTGGCCGTGTGCAGGCATGACACCAGCAGCCTTGGTAAATGTATCTCAGAGAGCTTTGAAACAGAGCTGTATATATTTCTCTAACCTACAGGGATACATCAGAGCCGGGCAAACGGAGGGCACGGAAGGAAGGGAATGAATATAAAATGATGCAGACTAGAAGAAATATGTATGCGGTTCAAACCAGTACAGGTATTTAAGTGCTTGTGTCACCTCTTCCATGCGCTGTAAGTTACACAATGAATGGGTTTGATTCTCTTCCGCGCCGAGCGCTGCTTGACACAAAAAGGGACATTAGAAAGCTGGTTACAGCTCTCTGCTTCTGTGGGCTGGTCTGTTCTGGGTCTGATTCCAGCATGAGGGACTGTAATGTGAGGCTCTGCAACAGCCCTGCCTCAGTTTTCCTCCTCACAGCTCCTTAAAACTTCCAGCCTGATTTGGCTGCTGCAGTGGCTTGCTGCCACGATGTGGCCCTCCAGCTGAGTTCTTAATAAAAGTACAACAATCCAGGGAAACAGAGTTCCACATCCAAGTTAAAGCCAAACACTCAGGCCCTTTGCCTCCAATCTCAAACTAGGCCCAGCCCCTCTATCTTAAGAGGCTTCTCTTCTGTCTTCTAATTTTCTGCTCACCTTCTGGTCTCAGCTTGCAGTCCTCCCCAGTTGCTTTCCACCACTTCCCTGGGTTCCTTTGGGTTGCTTCTTAATCTTTCCCGAGCAGGTACTCCTTGGCCTTCCTAGCTGGAATCATCTATTGGGCTTCACCAGCATTGTGTGCTCCTCTGGCTCCTCACAGCCACCTTGCTGCAGCATCAGCTGCCACCACTTCCCCCTTCTCTTCAGACCTATGTTTAGCTAAGGTAGAAGCCTGACTGGATGACATGATCTTAATTTTCCCCACCTGGGAAGGCAAGCTAATTGTGTCACAGGAGGGGCTGGGGCCATCTTCCCTTAAAGTGGCTAGCCATTGTGACAGGAACCACATACCAATGGAGGATTGATGCTCCACCCAACCCTGTTCCCCTGGGCCCCTGCAACACACCTCCGTCTACAATGGAATGCCTTCTGTGCTGGGGCTGCGGTGGAGGCAGTTAGCACAGGATCCATCACTGGGGAGGTTCTTGGTTAGTCACTTACAGCCAGTTTCAGGCTCTTTTGCACTATCTGAGTGACTCTAAGTGGCCTGGTTGGACAGTGGAATCTGGTCCCATGTCTGTAAAGCTCTTTACAGGTTTAAGGGGCAAGCAGGAGTATTAGCAGGCTGTAAGTCCTGTCCTGATCATCTCACTCAACCCAAACTACCACTGAGGGGGCTAAACCCAGGGCTGGATTGAATCATGTGAGTCTGCATGCAGAGGGGACCCATGCAGACCCATCTAAGAACCTCCTGTGTAGCACCTTTCTTTACATGCCTAGGTTTCACCTGCATGGTTTCTCCACCTGAAAAAGACTCCCCAGGAATTTGGAGTAGGTCTAGGAGTGTGAACGGGTGGACTGGGCCTGGCGCCATCACCTCCTAACCAAATATTCCAGCAGGAGTTAACATTGTTGAAGCAGCATTAAGTCCTTCTGGGTACTCTTCTTTGTTGCAGCTTGTGTGGGGGGCCATGCTGCTTGGAGAAGGGGAACCAGAGGAGGCAACAGCTCTCCTTGAAGATGGATATGAGACTCCTCCCCTTCCCATGGATCCCCAAACTCTATAGGGTTGGCAAGGGGCCAAGGCCCCCTGTCTGAGAGGACTTTTCCAGGAAAACAATGAGAGGAGCCTTCCTGAGTCATCCCTCCCAGCCATCATCCATGCATCTTTATTCTTCATGGGAAGGGAAAATCTCCAGCAGGCCCATGGACGGGGTATGAAGCTCTGGGTTCTAGGTGGTCAGCCCTGGTGGTTGGTTCAATGGTGGAGAACAGGTGCCAAGGGTTGAAGCCACCTGGAGAGTCATGGTCAGACTGAGGGCAGCGCTGAAACCTGGTCTAGTGACAGGCTGACCTGGGCCCTGCCAGGCTGCTGTAGGACACCTGAGTGTTGAGTCACTGCATGCTCGCTTGGAGGGGTGAGTCACGGCAGTGGAGTGAGCAGCCCTAGTCTGGCTCCGGGTTTACCTCATGGCACATCTGAAGACAGTTAGTGGGTCTGTGACTATGCAGTCCCAATGGCCACAGCAAGATGTGATGCCACACCATATTGCTGCAGCCTCGGACCATGTGGGGCCTCCACAGGTGCTTCAGGTCCAGGTTGGCACCTTCCATTTCCCACTCCTCTGCCCCGTACGGTCTGTTTACCTGCACTTTCCGCAGGTGCCAAGAAAGCCCCTCAGCAAAGGAAGCTTTGCAAAGAAAGAAGCAATTTGTGTTACCCAAAGCTTGGCCTGGCTCTTGCTGACTCCACCCATCTGCTCGTCTCGATCCTCTCAGCAGTGAGAGTTACTTCAATTTGTCAGTCTGCTCAATCGTTTGGTTTCTCATCTTGTAACTTAATTTACCATCTGCCCTTCGCTATCACTGCTCTATGTGGTGGCTATTTTCTCTTGTTTTCTTGGCAAGGGGCTTGGGCTTTTGACTGCTACACATCAAGCCAAACTCACATTCTTGGGCTATATCTAGACTAGAAAAGTTAAGTCAACTTTGTTAAGTTGACTTAATAAGGTCAACTTTAAGTCGACTTAAAGTGGACCTCATTAAGTTGACTTAACAAAGTCGACTTAACGTTTTCTAGTGTAGACATAGCCTAAGTCGACCTTATTAAGTCAACTTAACGCTTTAAGGCGACTTAATAAGGTTGATTTAGGCGCTAATCCCCGTCCCACTGGCTTTCAGTAGACTTAAGGAGTCAACTTAAGGCTTAAGTCAACCTAAAACTAGGTGTTATTAAGTCGACTTAAGCTTTCCTTAAATTGACTTAAGGAAATGCTTAAGTTGACTTAATAACAGCCCAGTGTGGACGTGGCTTTGTTTAGGTCGTCTTAAGCCTCCTTAAGTCGACCTAACTTGCCAGTGTAGAAGCAACCTTGCTGTCCAGAATGATAAAGGAGGTTCGCCACCCTCCAAGGCCATCTGTTCCCAGAACCATTTTCTCAGGTATTTCAGACTCTGACTTCCCCACTCTTTGAACAAGCCCAGTCCAGGAAAGACAGATTCTGTTTTTTTATTTTGTGGTTAGGGCGGGGGAGAAGAGCGCTTTGATTTACTGTAAAATTCTTTAAAAAGAACTTTGATCCAGGAATAAGCAAAGAAAAACACATACGGGGACATTCAGCCCAGCCCATCCAGTCACTTCCTTCAGTTCAGAGTAGGGCAGGGTTAGGTTTGTCAGAGATGAATTGCCTCTGTAGAAGCAGGGAACATTCTAGGGCAGGACGGTCTGCGGTGGTGGAGTGGTGGGTTGGCACAGGAGCTGAGTGGGGATTGATGACAGACTGGAGGAGGAAAGAGAGCAGGAGGAGGCCTGGCTAGGGTGGTCTTAAGCTCTGATGACTCCCTACTGTGGCCAGCCCTTGGTTATGTCTGCACCTCAGCTGGGAACTAGTGGGGCTTGATCTAGCACACGGAAAACAGCAGTGTGGACGTGAGAGGAGAATCAGCACTGAGTTCAATAGCATTGAATTTAAAGTATATTTAATAATATCTGGAGCAGAGATTTTATTTTTTTCTTCAGTCTTGTAATGAGGACTCGTTAGCTCAGACAGCCCTCTGATGAGGCTTACTTTAATTTTGAATTTTCAGAATGGTATTAGTGAATCGAAGAGTTCTTCTAAAATTACATTAAATGTCTTCTTTTTGTAATTATTTGTGATTTAGCAACCCAGAAATGTATTCTGTCCAGAAAGCTGACCCTAATTCTGAAATAGGGGGAGCAGTGGTATGGGGTCAAATCTTCAAAAACTAAGTGATTTAGGCACCTAACTCCCATTTTCAAAAGTGGTTTCAGAGCAATGATAGACTTAATAAAGCAGCTCCAAAGATGTCCAACGACAACGGTCAGCCAGTGCCTTCGTCTCTTGGGACACATGGCGTCCTGCACCTATGTAGAAAGGCTGGCTCACCTCAAGCTCAGGCCACATCAATCTTGGATGGTGACAGTTTACTTCCCCAGGACCTTCCCCCTTGACAAGGTGGTTACGGTTCCAGAGAACCTTCTTGCTCGCCTAAGGCCTGTTCTACACTACAGAATTAGGTTGAGGTCAGATAGCTCCATTGACCTGACTCTGTAAGCATCTACACTAAAATTAGCTCCCACCAATGTAACTGGCCTACTTCATTAACTTAATGACACAATTTCCATGAGATAGAACGATTAAGTCGATGTAATTAGGTTCACTCACTGTCAGTGGAGATGGTGCATTGCTTACATGGACTGTTGCTGCTTCTCAGAAACAATCTCACAATGCCCCACACCGGCAGTTAAATTGGTGCAAGTACTCCTGGTCAGGGCGCATGCTGTCAACAGAAGGAGCATAGTGTGGATGTGTGAAACCAGTTCAATTATTCTGGTTGCTGTACATCCGCGTTACTTAAGTTGATTTAATTTTGTAGAGTAGACTTGCCCTAAGTTCCATGTACTTCAGTGAGAGTTAAGCGTCAAAGCAGGTTAGGTGCCATTAAAAATTCTACTAGGTGCTTGCCTGCGTCTGTAGGTGTCTAAATACCTTTTAAATCTATGCCTAAATGCTTGTCACTTTTGAAAGTAGGATTTAGTCTCCCAAATCACTTAGGCACTTTTCAACACTCTGCTCAGTCCCTAGCGATTGTGAAGTGAGACTTGAAACACTGTGCGAGCTCCTTTTGCTTACAGATAAATGGACTCCTTTATTTTCTCTGCAGGGCCCTACTTTAATCCACGTTCCCGCCAGCGAATTCCACGTGATCTCGCCATGTGTGTCACCCCAAGTGGCCAGTACTACTGCTCCATGTGCAATGCTGGGGCTAGCGAAGAGATGGAGTTCCGACAACATTTAGAAAGCAAACAGCACAAAAGCAAGGTGTCCGAACAGCGGTATAGGAATGAGATGGAGAATCTAGGCTATGTACAATGACGTGCTATCCCTTGGTAGTAGTTTGCAGATAAAGCAGCTTATCTCGCCTGCTGTTTGCCACATGCCCTGCTTTGTGCTCCTCTTGATAGGAGTTTGCTCTCTAGCTATACATGTAACACCTGCAAACTAAACGGTATGGTTAGGGTTTTTTTCTCTCTCTGTTGGCAGGAGTATGCTTTGTGGGACATGAAGTGGTTTTAATGTTTGTTTGCTCGTTATCATTGCAGAGGAGGTCTGTCCTTCCTCAGGTCCTATTGCATGAGTGTGCAGGGCCCAAGAAGCACTGGGACTGCCACGGTTCTGCCATGCAGGCAGGGTGCGCACAAATGCAACACCCCGTTTGGCACATCCCAGAGCTATGCTCCATAGCATCACCCCATAGCCAGAGGAAGTTTATGGGCAGGCTAGAGGAGAGGAAGGAACAGAACCAGCATATGTGTGAAATGGACCTACCTCCTTGCTAGGGGAAGCATAAGAGGCCACAGCTCCAAATACAGCTCATAGCAGGTGCCTCCTGTGTCCCTGTAGGTACAGCACAAAAAAATATGCACATACCTTTTGGGAGAATCCGATCTCATGTAGGCCACCCTTATATAGGCTCCCCCCAGCTTTGGACTTCAAGTGACTGGTGAGGATTTCAACCTAACCTCTGCAATAAGAGAGTAACTGATCTGCCACACCAGCAGATATTCTTCTCTACCAAGGAGGAGAAATTCTGATCTGCTCTTGGTGAGGGATTTTTATCACATTGGAGCCACTAGGCACTTTATGCAGTGTGGGAGAAATTCACCTCTAGGAGGGCCTTCTGGAGGCAGTAGATCAGCTTCTTCCTGAATATAATGCTGTTGACTTCAGTGGGGCTGCACTATGGATGACTTTGGCCCTGTGCACACCATATTGTAGACAGCCCTGTTTTTCACCATTCTTAACTGGTCCCTGCTCCCTAGTTTCCTGCATTCCACCAGCCTTTTTCCACCTTAAAAAACAGACAGAGTTTCTCTTATCATAGACTCACAGAAACTGGAAGGGACCATGAGAGGTCATTGAGTCCAGTCCACTGCACTCCTGGCAGCACCAAGCACCCTCTTAAACCATCCCTGACAGTTGCTTGTCTAACCTGCTCTTAAAAACTTCCAATGATGGAGATGCCACAACCTCCTTAGGCAACTTATTTCAGTGGTTAATCACCCTGACAGTTAGGAATTTTTTCCTAATGTCCAACCTAAACCACCCTTGCCGTAATTTAAGCCCATTGCTTCTTATCCTATCATCTGCGGTTAAGGAGAACAATTTTTCTCCCTCCTCCTTGTAATAACCTTTCAGGTACTTGAAAAACTGTTATCAAGTCCCCTCTCAGTCTCCTCTTTTCCAGACCAAACAAATCTGACTCTTTCAATCTTCCCTCATAAGTCAAGTGTTCCAGACCTTTAATCATTCTTGTTGCTCTTCTCTGGACATCCTCCAATTTGTCCACATCTTTCCTGAAATGTGGCGCCCAGAACTGGACACAATATTCCAGTTGAGGCCTAATCAGCACAAAGTAGAGCAGAAGAATTATTTCTCTTGTCTTACTTACAACACTCCTTTTAATACATCGCAGAATGGTGTTTGCTTTTTTTGCAACAGGGTTACACTGTTGACTCATATTTAGCTTGTGCTCTGACACCCAGATCACTTTCCACAGTACTCCGTCCTAGGCAGTCATTGCCTATTTTGTATGTGTGCAGTGGATTGTCCTTTCCTTAGTGAAGTACTTTACACTTGACCATATTGAATTTCATTCTGTTTACCTCAGACCATTTCACCAGTTTGTCCAAATCATTTTGAATTGTAATCTTATCCTCCAAAGCACTTGCAACCCCTCCCAGCTTGGTATCATCCGCAGACTTGAACAGCACCAGACCCAGAACCGATCTCTGTGGTATCCCCCTTGTTCTGCCCTTGCAGCATGACTGTGAACCGTTGATAACTATTCTCTGGGGGCGGTTATCCAACCAGTTTTCCACCCATCTTATAGTAGCTCCATCCAGGTTGTACTTCCCTAGTTTGTTAATGAGAAGGTGATGCGAGACCATATCAAAAGCCTTACTAAAGTCTAGATAGTCTTCATCTTCTTAGTCCGCCGCAGAAACACTTGTCACTTGGGCGTCCAGAAGGAAAAGCCGTCCTTCAGATATTGAGTAATCTGTATCATCAGCCACCGCCGCACCAGCTACCATTGCACGATTGCCCTGTCTTTTCGATAGCACCCCTATACTCTGTGAGGTTAGACTGTGACAGGAACATCACAGCAACGATCCCATGTTCATCCATTTTATATGCAAGGTAACAGACGCCAGTAAATATTGAGCCTAATACTGGCCCTCTTTGCAAAGTCTGGGTAAACAGGCTTTGCACAGAGGAGCTCCTTTGGGTAGAGTGAGTGGGAGAATGGAAATGCAGGTTGCAGAGCACAAACAGAGCTGCTTCCCATGTGCTCTCCCTGGGTGGCCCTCTGGTCCACTGGCATGCCCTATTCCCAACCTCTTTGTGCTGCCATAGAGCATGCAGTCCTCTTGTATGACTTGCTCCCCAATCCACACAGTGGAACTGTGGCCATTCCTCTATTTTCCTGGCTGGATGACCCCTTGCAAGGACGGAAGATGATGCATGAGACTTGCCCTGTTGTGTCTCCCCACAGCAATCTCCACATTGTGTTTAAGTGTCCGTTTGCCATAACCCACAGCATGGTGTTTCCATTACTCGCTGGAATCCATTGACGTGTTCATGCAAGACTTAATCAAATGAGAGATGGGAAAAGCCCTGTTACTTGTATGATCTCTATCCAGGGAGGCATTTTTCCATTCAAAATTGGCTAGCTGAAATGCCTGATAAGTGGGGCTCCCACTATTTTTTTGGGAGGTTGCCCAACAGGCAGGTAGACCTCCCCTGCACCCAGCTTCAGTTTGAACACAAGAGCTGAGGATTGCCCCCCCCAGAATTCCAAAGTGTGGAGCTTTGTTCCCGCCTCTCTGCTGCTCTTGCTGTTCCCTGTGTGAAGTAGGGAGCGGGACTCTGCAGCAGATATTGACACATCGCCCAGGCAGGAGAAAAGGCATGGCTGGCTGAGAGGATGTGGGGCATGCTGGGACTTGCTCTGTCCAGGAGTCCTGAGGTGAGCACAGGAGAATCAAGGACTGCCCCAACCCCTACAGCACCCATAGGGATTGCTCCTTGACCTAGAAAATGGCTAGTCATGAAAGTATTAAAAAAACCCAAACAAAACAACGTAAGAACTCACTAGTGATGCTGCAGTAGCAGGGGACTGGACTCAATGACACAAGAGGGCACTTTCATTTCTATACCCTTTTATTTTAAGGGTTAAAGCCAACCCAAAGGCCTTTTAGCAAGTGGAGCAGGTCAGAACCTGACTATATGTATATTAAAATAATTCTGTATGAAAGGATTCAGAATACTTGGGGAAAATATATCTTGCCATACCTACATTAAGAAACAGCTGGGCCCTGGAGGGGTGCTCTACACAGTAAAAATACAGGGGTGGCACCTTTGGTTATAACTAGTGAGAGTATAGGTGTGGGATCTTTTTGCAGACATCTATGAAACTTGGAATAGATTTTTTTCTTGACTAGAAAAAAGATAAAGTGGACTTTTGTAATGCTAACCAGTTGGCCAGTAGATTAATGACCTTTGCTGCTAAAAAAGAAAATCATTGTATTCATATTTATTTTATTATGCTGACCCCTGAGAGTCTTGTGACTATTTATGGCTTTATCCTCTGGGTTGTTTTGTTTCAATAGAAAAATCTTCAGTGCACTTTGATTTTTCGATCAGACTAGTTATTTATTATTTGTGAAAATGTAGTTCTTCCTCCTCTCTTTTCCCTGTATTTTTGTCTTCACATAAAATAAACCTGTTCTTCTATGTTTTCATGGCAAACAAATTCAGGATGTGCCTCCAGCTTTTTCTTAAGTCGTAATCCAGCCTTTGTGGTGCACTCAGTCTAATGAGCACATTTTAATGGTGACTTTAAAAACATATGCATTTCATTCCACTTATAGCTTTTATTTTTAGGCAATGAGACCAATACATGGGATCTTTATAATTTTATGTGGAGCCCAAAAGAAGTATAGTACAGTTTTGTTTGTATTAAGCATTCGATGTCATTATGAATTAACAAATAAAACGTGTTATGTCATTATCTGATGTGGGGCTCAATTCTGCTTTTAGTTATTCTGGTGCAAATCTGAAGTAACCCTTCTAACTTCAGTGGAGTTATTCTGGATTTACACCAGTGTTACCAAGAGCAAACTTTGACCCAGGAGACTTTTTTTTCCTTCCTACATGGACATTATAGGGAGAATTGATCCCTAAGCATTGATTCGTGTTTTGGCTACTAACATGCTGTGGATAATGAGAGCAAAATCCTGTAGTCACATTACTCAGGCAAAACTCCCGTTGGTAGCAAGGAGGATTTTACATGAGGACAGAATGAGTAAGAGGGCTGTACCTTATACTTACGTTGGCCATGCCAAAACAAATCGTACATTTTGTTGCAACAGTCTAGGTTGGCTTTGCTTGTTGAAGAATGTTTTTCTTACTTTGTAAGGGTGTTATCTTGGTGGTGAAACTCATTTCAGTGGGGCAGGGTCAAGCCCCAAACCACTCCAGGAACTCTGTAGTGCTGATGCCTTGTCATGTAGATGTTTTTATGTCTGTACGTGGAAGGATGCTCTGGATGAGGAAGAAACCTTTTGCCCCTTAAGAAGAGAAAATTTCAAGATGGATCCAAAAGCAACTGTTATTACAACAGGCAAAGTCCATGCACTCCCAGGAATAAATTAGCACGGAGATTTGAATAGCCATGGACTGATCCTATTTTAATTTGTCAATGGCTAATTGCTCATTGACTTCACTTGGGCAGGATCAATTGCCATCTGCATCAAAATAAAAGTTAAAAATAAAGTGTTAGTAGCATCTGGAATCCTTTTCCAAGTGACAAGAAAAGACTGTTGGAATGATGTAAAAATAGATATTACTGAAACAAAACTCAAAATAGTGAATGTGGACGTAGAATTTTTTCGGTTCAGTTTGGAAGGAATCGATTTAGTTTGCATCCTGCATCTGTATGGCAGCATCATTTGCAAATGCTTTGAATGTACTTCATCTGGAGCCTTCTTGTCAGAGTGGTTTTGTACACTTGTCCTTCTTTTTATTGCACTGAACTCTGCAGGGGAATGGTTGAGTTGATGAAAATGAACCCTTTCTCCACCCTACAATAAATCATTTTGCTCTCACCATTCCAAAACCTCAGTGTTTTTACTTTATTGCTGCTCGTGAGGCTGCTACAGTGCATGGCTTCAACTTATCAGTATTCAACTTATCAGAAAAGATGTGGGTGATTGATTCTAGTTGTCTAATACATGTTAGGACACAGGTAAAGGGCTCAATCTTATGTAGCACTGATTGCTTTCTGTGGGGTCCTGATTGCCTCCAACTCTTACTGAAGTCCACCTTAGTTTTGAATCTCCCCCACAAGATTCCTTGCCTTTAGAGGGGATTGAGAATGCTCAGCACCTTGCAGAATAGGAGCCAAAATCACTGTGAAGGGCACAGTGCTGTATTTTCCTGCAGAATGGAT
This sequence comes from Pelusios castaneus, assembly GCA_007922175.1. Taxonomy (NCBI): domain Eukaryota; kingdom Metazoa; phylum Chordata; order Testudines; family Pelomedusidae; genus Pelusios; species Pelusios castaneus. The sequence goes on along the minus strand of ML685816.1, from coordinate 10,902,918 downwards.
ACCATGAGCTCATTTGCATCTCCATCAAAGAAAGGCAGAGGAAAAACTTGTATGGGAATTTAACTTTATAAAAGGTTTTTGAAAGGCGCAAGAGGCTGGTGCATGGCAGGCCCGATTATCAGATATGTCTTGGTGTAATTCCAGTGAGCCAGATTCCTCTTTTATTTACACCACTTTATGGCCCTGATTCAGGGAAGGACTTATTAAAAGTTAAGCATGAGTTTAGGAGATTTCCTGAGTAGAGGTCCACCCTTTAAGTGATACAGGTGAACATAAAACCAGTCATACACCCAGTGTCAGTCTGGGGTGGGAGGCGAATTATGCCCTGGAAAGGTGTTACAATGGTGATGGCTGTTTAGTGTCTATACAATGAGTTGCCGGCCTCAGTCCTGTTCCCAGTGATCTTTCTAAAACTGCCCTGAATCTCTCTCAGTCGCTCGCACGCACACACACACGCACCCATCTTTGAGAAAAATAATAATGCAGTTCATGAGAACCAACGGGTGCGTCTACACTTACAAATTACTTAAAATACTCCGCACCTACACTGAGCTTTCCTTAAGTCGACTTAAGCTGCTCCTTAAGTTGAATTAAGGAAAAGTTAGTTCGAATTAATAACACCTCATTTTTATTCAAACTAGCTCTTAAGTCGACTTTGTTAAGTTGACTTAAGCCAATGGAGATGGGGTTTAGCTCCTTGGTGGAGCTTATTAAGTCAACTTAAAACGTTAAGTTGACTTAATCAGGTTGAAAAGGGGCCATGTCTACACTTGAAAAGTTAAGTCGACTTTTGTTAAGTCGACCTAACTTTTCAAGTGTAGACATAGCCAACCTGTCTGTTTTAGTCAATACATTTTAATAGCCCTAGGGTCTCATCCTCTGAGGTGCTGAGTGCCCTCAACTCCCACTGCCTTGTGTGAAAGTCGAGGAGCTTAGCTCTTTACCAGGTCTTTAGACTCCTAATTAACAGACTCCTACATCAGACAATTATCTCAAAATCATTGCTAAATATTAAAGAACAAATTCCCCAATGGCCAGAATACAGAACACAAGGTGGAGTGCAATACATAAGACCGGGCAACTCACAGAGCCACAGACCTTTGGAGTACAAACCCAACTCTTCCCTTCCAAGGGTGAAATTCGCACCCCCTGAACAAAGCCTGGGGAAATGGGCTTTGCTTGGGGAACCAATGTACAGATGGAAAGGGGCAGAATCTTTTCCAGCATGTCCTAGAGCCAGGGACCATGGGATGCAATTTACTTGACACAGTTTGCAATGCACCTTTCCTTTAGAAGCGATCTGTGGCCAGTGGACTCAAATGGATCACATGACCCTGGCCTCACAACAAGCTCACATGGTCCTGCCAAAAGGGCTGCCCTGAAGCCCAGATTTACAGCATGCATGTGACTGAATAATGCCCTTGGGTGGGTTTTTTTTGGCTTTCTGCTCTTCAACTGCAGTGGGTAATGGAATTGTGGTGGTGCCCCTGCAGTTTGTCCCCTTCAGTAATAATCTCAAGAAATCAGATTTAGCTAAATGAATCAGACCAACAGTATTCAAAAGTGTGAGATTAGCTTGTGTATTACCGCTAGATTGAAAAAGGTGATGTGTAGAGATTTAGGGTCCAGGGGAGGACATGTGATTAATGCCCCCAGGCACCCTGCTATGAAAATGCAAGGGTTAATGGCTGATCTTTGGAGGTGGCTACAAAAATTGCTCAAGATACGGGGGATTTTTATTTTTATTTTTAAAAAAAATCAAAGTTAAAAACTGTTTGAGTATATAGGAGCTAGAACTGACAGACTTCATTCATGATGATGATAATAATAATGATAATAAATAATAATGCTTATACATAACGGTTCTCATCAAGAGGATGACTCACTTTGACTCAGCCGTGTATACACACTTATGGACCAAATATTTTAGCAAAGGCTGAAGTTGTTATGGGAAAAGAGACCATTTTTTTATGTTGCTACATAATAGAAGCACCTTTATGTCTTTCTCTGTGTCCCATCAGCAACGTGTTGGGCCGTAACTTGGACACAGCAAAAGTATTGAATTCCAGCTGGGCTATGGGATAAGCAGCCAGGTGAGCTCTATTGCTGCAGTCCTCAACATTCTCAACTCCTGTTGCAGTCAATGCCACTCAGAACCTTATAGGACAAACCAGGGTTTGCCATGATCCAAATGTAAGATGATACACCATGATTCACCTTCCTCTGCAGCATGGGGCATAGGCCAATTGCTGGTTTGATCTAGAGTAAAATTCTCTGTAACATGAAATCTTTAAATCAAGTTTTGAGGACTTTAGTAAGTGAGCCAGAGGCTATGGGCCTATTACAGGAGTGAGAAAGTAAGGTTCTGAGGTCTGTAATGTGCAGCTGTTCAGACTAGATGGTCATGTATTGTCCCTTCTGGACCTAAAGTCTATGGGTATGTCTACACTAGCAATTTAGGTCAACTTAAGGACGCTTAAGTCGACCTAAATTACTCCACATTCACACTGGACTTTCATTAAGTCGACTTAAGAAATTCCTTAAGTCGATTTAAATGAAAGCTTAAGTTGACTTAATAACTTCCCTTCTTTAGGTCAACTCAAGCCTTAAGTCGACTCCTTAAGTCAACTTAAGGCCAGTGTGCACAGGTAGTAGCCCTTAAGTCAACTTTATTAAGTCGACTTAATGCCAATGTGAACAGCTATGTCCAATGATGAGGTCAACTTAAAGGTAGCCACTCTGTTAAGTCAATAAAGTCGACTTTAAGTCGACTTAAAGTCCACTTTATTAAGTTGACTTAACAAAGTTGACTTAACTTTTCCTAGTGTAGACATACCCTATGAGTCTAAGAGTTTGTGTGACTTAGGAGCCTAACCCTTTTCAAAAATGGCTTAATTTAGGCACTTAGGCTATGTCTACACTAGAAAAAGTTAAGTCGACTTTGTTGTCGATTTAATAAGGTCAACTTAAAGACGACTGTATTAAGTCAACTTAACAAGGTGGACTAAGTTAAAGTTAAGTCGACTTAGTCCACTTTGTTAAGTCAACTTAACTGGCCTTAAGTCGATTTAATAAAGTCTACTTAAGGGTTACTCCCTGTCCACACCGTCCTTAAGTCGACTTAAGGAGTCGACTTAAGGCTTAAGTTGACCTAATGGGCGGTGGCTATTAAGTCAACTTAAGCTTTCATTAAGTCGATTTAAGGAATTTCTGAAGTCGACTTAATGAAAGTCAGGTGTAGACATGGAGTAATTTAGGTCAATTTAAGAATCCTTAAATTGACCTAAATTGCTAGTGTAGACATACCCTTTGATCTCAGTGGCACACTTGAAATCCATGGGAATTAGACATCTAGCTTGTTTAAATGCTTTTTAAAATCTCACCAGCACCTATCTGCAGCTTTAGGTACCTAAATAACTTTATAAATCTGCTCTCTCAAAAGCCCAAGTCACTTTAGATAATGGGGTTAGGCTCCTAAGAGAGTTAGGTGCCTTTGAAAATTCTACCCTATGACTTCACTGCAAAAAAGAGGTGATTTTTACAAAGAGATTACTAACTCAAGATGTTTATCTCAACAGCAGGTCCCAGTGCTGAAAAGGCACAGGTGATTTTTTTTATCTTGAGGTAGCTAGTTGAGATCAATCCTAAATTTCTGCCTGGGATTGACCTTGACTAGCGACACAGAGGTAAAAACTACTTGTCTCCATTTGTATTGGATGTCCAGATAGGTATATTGAGTTAGCTATTTCAATTTAAAAACATAACTTTTTTTTGCAAAGAAGACAGAGCCATAAATTATAAATACCTGAGACATTGCTTGCTTTTTTAAAAGTCATTCTCATTTGCTGTTGAAGTGAATGTGGGATGTGGCTGACTGGAGCATGTCCCAGGGAAAGAATCTAGATCTACCACATTTATGAGGCTGTATCACACATGGACATTACTTATGGTTGACATTTTGGATAATACAATTATAGCTTCAGATTTCTTCTTGCTGGCAGCAGTTCTGCCAGACAAGTACAGGACATCTTTTCCTAATGGACTTCAGTCTTTAATCTTTCTTCTGGTGCCAGGGGCTCTTCCATCTCTTGTTTGCTAGCAATGACTTATTGGCCAATATATCTAGTGCTGGTGCCACCTAGTGCACCATAGATGCATCATGACTACTTCTTTTCTCATTTGTGGACTTGCTGTATGGTTGAAGTAAATTGTTTCCTTAAAGAAATCAAACTTTTGAAGAGATAAACTTAGTTTATCTCTTTATCTACCTTGCCTCTATGATTTGAGGCCCTTTCCAAATAATATCCATTCCACATCCATCAAAGGGTTTAAATCCATTTCTGAGACTGCAAAACAAATGTTGAAAAAGTCCAGCAATCACAAACTGAATCATTGAATCTGAGGCAACAATTTGATGTAGCTGTGACAAGGGTTGTTATAATTCTAGTATTAATAGGAATGTCACAAGTAAGACGTAGGAAGTAATTGTTCCATTCTACTTGGCACTAATGAGGCCCCAGCTGGAGTACTGTCCAATTCTGAGTGCTACACTTTAGGAAAGATGTGAACAAATTGGAGAGAGTCCAGAGAAGAGCAACAAAATTGATTAAGAGATGATCTATGAAAAATTGGGCATGTTTGGTCTGGAAAAAAAGAAGACTATGGGGAGACCTGATTAAAGTCTTCAAATACGTTAAGAGCTGTTAGAAGAAAGACAGTAGTCACTTGTCCATTGAAGGTAGGAGAAATAATGGGTTTATCTGCAGTAAAGGAGATTTAAATTAATTATTAGGAAGAACTTTCTAACCGTTAGAGTAGTTAAGCTCTGGCACAGGCTCTCAAGGGTGGTTGTGGAATCCCCATCATTGGAGATTTTTAAAGTCAGGTCAGATAAACATCTGACAAGGATGGTCTAGGTTTATTCGATCCTGCCTCATTGAAGCGGACTGGACTTGATGACATCTTGAGGTCCTTCATGCCCTACATTTCTATGATGCCGCTATTCCCATAGGTTATGTCTACACTTGCAAGTTAGTTCGAATTAAAGAAGCTTAATTCGAACTAACTTGAGCCTTGGCCACACTAGGCTTTCATTAGTTTGAATTAAGGGCTTCCTTAATTTGAACTAATAAATTCGATCGCTTAGTTTGAACTAACCCTTCATTCAAAATAGTTAGTTTGAATTAAGTCAATGTGGCCATATTAGTTTGAACTAACTGCTTAGTTCGAATTAATTGGCAGATTGACCTTCATGCAACTGACTAATTCAGACTAAGCAAGTGCCCTGCATGGACATGGCTAGTTCGAACTAGCATTCTAGTGGGGCCATGCTAGTTTTAATTAACTTAATTCGAACTAACTAAAATTAGTTTGAATTAGTTAGTTCGAATTAACTAATTCGAACTAGCTTTTGTAAGTGTAGACATAGCCATAGAAAACTTGGTGAAAGAAAACACCTTGGAAAGCTGTAAAATGTTAGAGTAACACTGTCAAGTCAATGCCCAGTGTGTTGTGTGTTCAAGTGCCTTTAAAGTTAACTAGAAGAGCTCAGGTACAGAGCTGCTGCTGGAGATGGAAACACACCTCATATTTTCATGCCTTCTTCCTATTTCATATGTATCTAAGGCCTGACAATGTTAGGCCCTGAGGACCAGAGTTTCAAAGGTATTTAGGCACTCAACTCCCGTTGAAATCAATTGGCCTTTGTGCAGTCAGCTCCCGCCAAAGTTAGGGGAGCAGAGAGTACTCAGCTCCTCACAAGAACAGGCCCGTAGGCTCAGATTTTGTGAAAGACACAATACCAACTTAGACACCAAAATAAAGGCCAGATTTAAAAACATTCAGTACTTACAGTTGGGGCCAGGTGTTCAACAGAGCTCACCTTCCAGCAGCTCCCATTGGTACACTTCTGGCAAGATTTTTAAATCACTCAGCAGGTGCTTTGTTCTGAAAATCTGGCCACTTACTTAGACATCCAAATGGGAGCTAAGCCCTTCTGAAAAATTGGGCCCTTGACTAGGAGTCTATATGGGAGATGGCTTTTGACTGACAGGCACCTGAAGTTTCTCTCTGTATTCTCCACAGATGGGCCCAGTCTTGCATACACTCTATTTGTCCTGGGGTGGCCCATGAGCCAATAAGTACAATTCAAGAGCAGTATTCTACAGATGCTCCCCACACCCATCCTTCATTCTGAGATGAACCACATGGCCTGGTTCAGACAGCTGCTGTATATTCCACCCTGGCTGGGAACAGGGAACCATGCAGCTAAAAGCAGCGTGAAGGGGACTGAGGCTATGTCTACACTTGAAAAGTTAAATCGACTTTATGAAGTCGACTTAATAAGGCTGACTTTAAGTTGACTTAAAGTGGACCTTATTAAGTCAACTTAACAGAAGTGAACTTAACTTTTCCAGTGTAGACATGGCCCTTTTTCGACCTTATTAAGTCAACTTAACGTTTTAAGTCGACTTAAAAAGGTCCATCTAGGCACTACTCCACATCTCCACTGGTTTAAGTTGACTTAATAAAGTCGACTGAAGCGCTAGTTCGAATTAAAATGAGGTGTTATTAATTCGAACTAACTTTTCCTTAATTTGATTTAAGGAGCAGCTTAAGTCGAATTAAGGAAAGCCCAGTGTAGACGTGGAGTAAATTAAGTTGACTTAAGCCTCTTTAAATTGACTTAATTTGTAAGTGTAGACGCAGCCTGAGAGACCTGAAGTGGGACTGAACCAGGAGGACAGAGGTGGGACTCAATAGTTGCTGCTGAGGCTGTGCAAAGGAGTGGGAACAGGGACTGGCTGGCCACAGTGGATGTCAGGGATGAGGAAAGGTCTTTGCAGATAAATACATTGGCATGGTTCTAACACAGTCTTTGAGGGAACTACACAGTGGCTGTGGCATGGGAATCAGATTTCCCCAGAGGGCTTTTTTCCTCTGCAGATATATTCAGCATTTTCAGTACGAACTGCTTATTCTTATTCTCACATAACTGCAACTATCAAGGTTGTGGCGTTCTCCACATTCCTGAGGTATCAGGGGCCTGAGGAGCCTGGCAAGGAGCTGTTGTGCAGAGATAAGGAAATAAGATGAGGGTGTGGCTAGGTGGTCCATGCTTTGGCCCCTCACTGTTACACAAAGCAGCACCTGTCCGTATTGGTGTGTTGCAGGAGTTTGCAGAATTGGAATTCATATGCAAATTTGACTCCCTAAAGTCAGGACTGAATAAGGACTATGGATTCTTTTCCCATGACAACAGGTAATTTTGCCTTCCCTGTCCCCCATCCACTTCCCTGCTAATTGCTGAACTCCACTGTTTGAATCCTAACAACTGCTTTGATTTGCTGTAATAGTCTGACCAGATCCTGACTTACACGTCCCTGCATTTATTTCACTCCCATTCTGTAAGTTCCCCATCTTCAAGCATCTGACAAAGTGGGATTTTCTCCCACAAAAGCTCATGTGATAAATACATTTGTTAATCTTTAAAAAGTGCCACGAGACTCCTTGTTTGTTTTTCAGGAGTGTGTAACTCTTAGAGAGTGACACAGGAATTATCTGCTCCTAGAGTTGCAGCATTTGCTTTTCATATGCAAACCAGAATCAGTCCTGGAGTGCCTACAGGGAATGTAACCCACGTGCTGGGGAGGCCTGAGAGAAGGCATAACTTATCCCAGCATAAACAACCCGCTGGATTTGGCCCAATCTCACATCCATTTTTACTTTTAAAAAAGAAGCTGGCATTGGGGTTCTTCAGGAATAAAAGAAAAAGAAGCAGCAGGCTTTGGATACAAGAGAAGTGATGTAGTATAGGCAAGTGGCTGAGGCCAGTCAGGTTTAAGCTGCAGAAGACACAATATATTCAAAGACACGTACTTTCTCCTTCATAGGTGCTGGAACAATGGGCGCTAGGGGTTTTAATTGGTTTCCAATATATACGGGGTTTACAGTTTGGTGAAATGGCTCTCAGTCCCCTCCCTATAAAAATTGTTCCAGCACCTGTGTTTTATGGGATCTTGCAAGCAAGTTTTTAATATTTTTCAAAACCTTTTCAGCTCACCTTCAGCAGTGGGGACGGAGAACCCTGGCAGAATATGAGTTCAGCCTGAATGAATGTCGCTCATAGAAAGAGACATAACCTTGCTGTGAATTTAATTTGCTAATAGAACTTGGTCCTCAGTCCCCGGCACCCAAAACATTAATTATCATCATTCCGTCTATGACATTAATAAAACCTGTGTTTGACAATGAAAGTAAATTATGGATCAGGGTAATAAACTGGAGAAAAGTGTATTGCACCGGAGAGCTGAGTGCAGGAAAAGGAGCTATGAGCGCTGGCGTTCTAACCCTGTTTCTGCCACTGGTTTGCTGACCTTGGCCAAATAATTTTACTCTGCCTCAGTTTATCTGACAGCACAATGGGGATAATCTTGCCTCTCTCTCATGGGACTGTGAGGATGCTGTGCAGTTGGCTCAGTTAACATTTTACAGCAATTTGAATATTTAAGGTGCAATATAGTCCTAAGTCTGATTGGTGCAAGGACTCACGTAAAGTGAAGGCACGCCTGACATGGCTTACAAAGGCATTTACTTGGTAAAGCTGAATCTTTAAAATAGATTTTTATGAGAGGGAGGCTATTCGGCTGTCACCTTCAAGGGTCGCAAATCAATCACCTGGAGCTTTTTAACAAATTGGTATTCCCTGGAGAAAAGGTTCCGAAGAGTGGGAGTTCGAAGGCAGCATAGAACATAGGCTACTTTGAAAAGAAGCGGGAATCAACAATTAATTATTTCAAAATAAAAAAAGAAAATCAGCTTGCCCCTCTCATAGAATCATAGAATAATAGGGTTGGAAGGGACCTCAGGAGGTCATCTAGTTCAACCCCCTGCTAAAAAGCAGGACCACTCCCACTAAATCACCCCAGCCAGGGTTTTGTCTAACCGAGCCTTAAAAATCTCCAAAGATGGAGATTCTACCACCTCCCTAGGTAGCCCATTCCAATGCTTCACCACCCCCCTAGTGAGAAAGTTTTCCCTAATAGCCAACCTTGACCTCCCCAGCTGTAATTTGAAACCATTGCTCCTTGTTCTGTCCTCTGTTACCATTGAGAACAGCCTACCTCCCTCTTCTTTGGAGCACCCCTTCAAGTAGTTGAAGGTTGCTATCAAATCTCCCCTCAGTCTTCTCTTCTGTAGACTAAATAAGCCTAGTTCCTTCAGTCTCTCCTCATAAGTCATGTGCCCCAGCCCACTAATAATTTTTGTTGCCCTCCGCTGGACTCTTTCTAATTTGTCCACATCCTTTCTGTAGTGGGGAGCCCAAAACTGGACACAGTATTCCAGATGCGGCCTGACCAGTGTCGAATAGAGGGGAATTATCACATCCCTCGATCTGCTGGCAATACTCCTATCATCTTGTTTGTATCCATTTGACATTATTATCCAGGTAAAGAGTCACCCTCTCCTAGATTTAGAGATGTTATTGAAAACAAAGGCAGAACATTACCCATGTATATACATTTTGGAATGGTTTCAATCAAAATAGTTTAAAAAATGCAACATGGCCTGATACAAAGCTTATTAAAGCGAAGGGGAATTTTTCAGGCTTTGTTCAGGCTCTATAACCTGTTAAAGAAGCCAGCCTGTTATTGAGTTGCTCTTCCTCATTGGGGAAGTTCTGTGGTCTATGATATACAGGAGGTCAGGCTAGATAATATGACCTGACATCGATGAATTCTATGAAACACAGACACATTGTAAAACATTAACGACAACAATGTACAATCTTTTCTCTATTCTTGGGTGTTTCTAGCCAACAGAAACAAGACAGCTCACGTGGACTACAATTTTTCTCTTGCATGCCTGTAAAATATTTCTGGATTCTGCGTATTAATTATCATTATGTATGGTTTGTTAAGCATTGATGGTCTCCAACCGGTACAAAACATGGATTCAAATTTTCAAAACTAGGTGCTTAAAATTAGGCTTCTAGGGTAAAATAAAAGACTTATGTAACTTAGAAGCCTACATCTGCAAAAGTGCCTATATCACTTAAGAGCCAAAGTCTCACTGACTTTCATTTTACTTAGGGTCCAAAGAGACTTAGGTATTTTTGAAAATGTTATCCCTAACTCCATAATGAGTCTCCAAAATTAAAAAAAAATATTGATTTTCAGAGGTGTTAAGCAAGGTGATGGTGTTATGTTGACATGGGGTGGCTTTTGCGGGGAGGGCAATGTGATGGTATCTTATTTCTATTTCAATGCCACAAATGCTAGAATTTAAAAACACTAGCCATAACCCTTTGGAAACAGAAGAGGGCAGCTGTTTTTGAGAAGAAAGCTGTGCATCGATTGTGTATTTTTGAGAATGAAACTGAAGCAGCTCATGTTTGGACAAAAAGAATTTTTTTTAATGAATGAATAAAAAGAACAGTATTCCAGGGCTAGCATTAGTTTATTTAGTATATAAAATAAAGCAGGGTAGACCCTTCCGCTTCTGCAGAGTTCCTGACTCTTCAGTTGACAATGTATTTGCCTTAAAAATTAGAATCATTGCAGTTTCATTGCCATGCAATTACAAAATAGTCAAGAAAATTTAGAGTCTAATCCTGATTCTCTGCTGAGCTTCAGCTGGAGTGGAGGATGCTCAGCACCTCTCAGGATTAGGTCATTAATGATGAAACAGTTGGCAAATTGATGGTCCCGTAGACTGGAGTCCTCTCTTTGGTCACAGAACAGCTGGAGCATAGGCAGCAGCATTTCCCACCCTCCATACACTACCATGACAATGTTCTATCTATTTAGGTTTTAATATCACCTTGATTACTGTAGTATCTGCATGTCTCCCAGTAGCATGTTATTGACATGACTAACGTCTGTCATTTTGGGTTTGTTTTCTCTCAACCTTTTGTCAGGGCAAGAATTGTGTGGGCTCTGGAGTGTTTTGTTTCAGTAGGGTTTTGTTTTCTGGTTTCAGTCTTCACCAAGAAAACTATCTCCAGGAGCTGGAGACCCATTCACCTCCTGAAGACCCCTCTGCTATGACAAACAGCACGAGTGTTCATTAGTGCTGGGCTGTGGTGGTGTTCTTAGGATGTGGAACTTCTATAGGAATTAAAGACCACCCAAAGTCTTGTGTATAGCAATAACCAGACAATATATTACCCTGAAAACTGAAAACTTATATTACAAATAATAATAATAACAATGGAGGCCTAACACCTCTGATGAAGTTTGCTTTTCCAAATGGCAGTCATTCAGCACTTAAAAATTGGCAAAAAGTATATATAATTTTAAAATGTTCCTAGGAAAACAAATCTTGAATTTCAGTATGAAAGGGAAGAGTCCTATATTAGAGGAGAAGTGTGCTGGGCAATCTGATAGGTCTTCTCCATTTATAATGAAGTCGGGCCAGACAGGGTTACCATTACTCGCTTCACGTAGAACTTTATTCCATGAATAGTCATATTAGCTATGTCTACACTAGGAAAAGTTAGGTCGACTTTGTTAAGTTGACTTAATAATGTTGACTTTAAGTCAACTTAAAGTCAACCGTATTAAGTCGACTTAACAAAGTGGCAACACTTTAAGTCGACTTAGTCCACTTTGTTAAGTTGACCTAACTGCCCTTAGGTCGACTTAACAAAGTGGACTTATGCATCCACACTGGGCTTAGGTTGACCTAAGCCCCTTGCTTGGACTAACCTTGGCTATGTCTACACTAGAAAAAGTTAGGTTGACTTTGTTAAGTCGACTTAATAAGGTCGACTTAAAGTCGACCTTATTAAAGTCGACTTAACAAAGTGGACTAAGTTGACTGAACTTTAAGTCGACTTAGTCCATTTTGTTAAGTTGACCTAACCACCCTTAAGTCGACTTAATAAAGTCACCTTAAGGATTACTCCACGTCCACACTGTCCTTAAGTCGACCTAAGGAGTGGTAGTTATACAGTCGACTTAAGCGTTCATTAAGTCGACTTTAGGAATTTCTTAAGTCGACTTAATGAAAGCCTAGTGTGGACGTGGCTTAATTTAAGTTGACTTACGCCTCCTTAAGTTAACTTAAATTGCCAGTGTAGACATAGCCACTGATTTCAATGGAACTACTGGTACTACTCAGCCTGGTACAATCTGGCTTAGTGATTCCATGGACCAAAGTCAGAGAGAATCTAAGTGAGTCCAAGAAAGTCTGGGGAGTCAATGGCTCTGTTTCTGCAGTGTGCTCCATGCACGTGGACCCATGTGTCTGCACAGGACCCTATAACTCCAAATAGATCCCAACAGATCCATTCTTAAGGCCAAATTCAGAGGTGATGTTGAAGAGTATGTGTTTATAAATTGTATGTTATTTAGTGGATCTAAGTAATTTTAAAGGGTCTACCTGCACAGTGCTCAATGCAGGAGTGGGGCCTAACTTGGTGCAACTCACCCATTCTTCCAATCTAGTATTCATTTCCTTAGATCCTTAACATTACTTCTTCTTACACCTACTGACTAACATACGGTTTGCACAGTACCCCCTGTACAGCACCTCTGAATTTGGTCCAGCAAGTCTATGAAATGAGTGGGAGAAATTCTGTTCTAGTATTTTAACTTGTTTAAATGGAATGAGGGAAATGTATTATCCATACAGGAAATGCAAATGTAAACCACCAGTTAACAATGTAAGCTATGAGTGGAAATTTCAAAAGTGCATAGAGGCCGATCTAGGCACATAATTTGCAACAGTGTAGTCAATCAGAAAGGGATGTGATTTTTTTTAAAGTGATATAGTTACACCTGTATAACCCCTAAGTATGGATGTACTTATACTCGCAGAGAGGTGCCATATACTGGTATCACCTTCTTGTACTGGAATTATATTGGTAAAACACTTTTATACTGGCCTCTCTTCATCCACACGAAGGGTGTTGCACTGGTTTAACTGTACTAGTGTAGTTATACCAATGCAACTTGTGTGTGCAGACAGGGCCTTAGAGCGTTGGAAAATTGTACCCTGATTCCTTTCAGCTACTTCCCATAGTAGTCTTCCTTTGGGTTCCCAAGCATAAGCGATGACACCCTTGCATCCAGCACACCCAAGAAAGGATATGCTGAAAGTGAGCATTTTAGCTTGCAGTTAAAAACAATTGAAGACCTTCAGTGAAACAGTAACAATCACTGGGCTAATAAAAAACAGACATCTCCTTTAATACACAAAATAATGAGGGTTGCCCCAAAACTTTTAATCCAAGCTCAGCTTTTATTTGCACTCTTGGCATTACTTAAAAATGTTTCTGACAATATAGCACTTCCTAAATTAACACAAGAGCAATGAGACTTTAATGGAAACTCTAATTACAGATACTGGAATTAATTCAAAACCTGTGATCTGGAGAAACTCTTAGCACGGATGGGTGGTCATCTAATTTCTATGACGCTCACTGTGAAAAGGTGACCCTTGCTTTACATACCAGCTGCAGAGCAAATCCTGCAAGGTACTGAGTACTTGAACTGGTTGGCAGTTTTTCAACAAAACATTTTTTCCCCAGAAAATGATGATCCTCCAAAACTTTTTGTGAGGAAGTGTTGGTTTCAACACCTTTTTATACTTGAAAAATTGGAAAAATTTAATTTTAACATGGTTTGAAATGTTTTATTTTGGCATCTTTGAAATGAAAACTTTGTTTTGCAGTTCAGAAGAACTTTTTGTTAGCAAAGATTAAGCCAGTTATTGTAGAAAAATTTAAAAATAAAAAGTGGTCAACATTAAAATGAAATGTTTTGAAATTACTGAAATGAAAGGGTTCTAAATGATCAAAACAACATTTTTTGAGATTTTGACTTTTTTCCTGATTTGGGATGGAAACATTTTCCCATATCCCACCCAACTCTGTGTATGAACCTCTTCTCCTATTGACTTCAGTGGGTATTTTGGTTGCTTAACACCTTACAAAGAATCCTAAATGAGGACTGTCTTGCTCTCCCATTGGGGACGGTGTCGTGACCCTGGTTCCACTCCCCTTATTTTCCTGATCACTAATGACTGGAACATATTTCGGTTGTCAAACTTGGATCCAGGCTTTCCCAAGACAGATGGGTTTTATAGGAAAGAGACTTGCCACTAACAGTGGGCTAATTCATGCCCAGCCCTTGCATGAGTGCACAAGCCAGGGATCGTGCAAAGAACCTCTCCTCACTGTGGGCCAAATGCAAAGCCCATTGCAGACAATGGAAAGACTACCCTGGATTTCAATGGGCCAGGGATAAAAGACACGTGTTTCTAGAGAACAGCCAAACAAACTGTAGTGCTCATTGGCACAGACAAGGTGTCCCCATGGCTCCACATGGACCCGAAAACCAGGGACTAAGGACATACTGACACCAATAAATATGGAGGCATCTAAAGGGAGTCCTATGTCTAAGGCTACTAACTAGATGCGGGGGCTAAACCATAAAGCTTGTATCTGAATCTGGATCTTTCCTAAAGTTTGAGGACATTCAGATCTGGGCTATTTTGTACTTTCTGTTGAAAGGCCAGCTGTGAAAGTTTGGAACCTGATCCATATTTCCATTTGTTGCGGTATTCAGCTCCGGATTTTGGATCTGGCCCACCTCTGACTAATAGAACAAATGATACAGTTTGCTAGTTTCTACATAATTCTCCTTCCTCCTTGAGTTGGTCATAGATGTAAGGGACACAAAAATACCATTTGCTCCAGGCGTCCTTCTGTGATATTGTATTTGTGCAGTTCTAGTGAATAATGATACTGGGATTCAATCACTTTTGAGATGGGACATAAAGCAGAAAGCACCACAGTCTTGGTCTCTGCCTTCCCCATTGGCTGCTTCTCTTTATTCTAAGGAAAAATGATGAAAGGAAGAAGCAGAAAAATAGTGAGCGGGAGAAATGATTGCTTTATGGTGGGCTAATGACCAAAAAAATCAATATAATAAAAATGACAAACCTCTGCTTTTGCACACTAGCATTACAGATCTAATGTCAATTTCAGTGATATGGCTGAAAATCTCTTTTGGACAACTAGGTGGCTTGGAGATTTTCTGTGGTATCTGGTCAATGATTATAGATTCACATGCATAATGCTGAAAATGGTCCCAGGAAATACTTAAAATGAATCAATCCGCTCCATGGCAATAATGATGGAAAGCTTTTTATTATTGTATACAGAGTGATATTGGGCATACAATATTGATTTTGCAACTGAAGGATGATGACCCATTTTATATATGTTTTTGAGCACTTTTCATTTCACCATGAGAGATCTTGATACACAGCAACCTCCCATCGCTTTCCTTTGTTACTGAGACAGTTGGGAAATCGATCAAACATGTTATAGAAAGCAAAACTGAGCCACCCAAAAGGCATCTGGTGTCCTTAATTTTATGGGGAAGGCAATAAGCATCTCTATTATGCTTAATGCTCAGTTCCAGATATCATTTTAAAAATTCTATTCTCTCCTTGCTTTCCACAAACCATATATCACGATTTGTGAATACCCTGGACCATGTTATAACAGGCAATCGAATGATTGGTGTTCACCTAAAATTAAGATCAATTTAGCTACATTGCTTAGGGCTCTGAAAAGTTTCATGCTTGTGCAGTGTAATTAGGTTGACCCATTCTCCACTGTAGTTGCAGTTAGCGCAACAGAAGAATTCCTCTGTCAGCCTAGCTACCACTTCTCAAGGTGGTGGATTTACTACAGCAATGGAGAAAACCTTTTCAGTTGCTGTGATAGATGTCTACACTACGGGGCTACAGTGGCATTGTTGTTGTGCGTGTAGTGTAGACATACCCCCACACTGCCCTCAACTATTCCCATCTGTTATACCCACTGGGGCTGATTCCCTGCCTGCTGAGTAGTTATTAACACCAGTGGAAGGTAGAGTGGGGAGCAGCTGCCAGATCAGAAAGACAGCATTTTACCCTCTGCCTTGGTGTTGAGGCACAGCAAAACAAAGATAAAACCATGTTGACATCAGTGGTTTCCCTCGTTGTTTACTTGTGCTCCCTGATCTCTGTTTGACTGTATCCTACTATTGTCCCTTATGTTATACTTGCATTGCAAACTCTTTGGTGCAGGGACTGTCTTTTTGCTCTGTTTGTACAGGACCTCGCACAATGGAGTCCTGGCCCATACCTTGGGCTCCTAAGAGCTACCACAATATAAAAAATAAATAATGATAACGTGTGTGCTTAAAGTAACACTGATACACGGTGTGGTAAACCAAAAATGAATGAGCTTGGACTAAACTTAACGCTCAGTTGTAAATAAATATGTGCACGTACACACACACATTGCATATATTTTACACACAGTTCTATATCTGTGTAAGTGACAGTGGCCTGGAACATATGTAACTGAAAACAGAGTTTGGCACCATAGTGAAACCTACTATCCCATAAGATGGGGTGGGGGATAAAAAAGGATTGAAATAATGTATTACTCAGTAAGTGTACAGGATTTGTCAGTCCAAAGGAAATATGAGTTGATTATATTACTAGCTGCTCACATTACCCACAAGTGAATGGACAGGCAGAGACAGCTGTACAGATAGTCATGAAAATCCTATAGCAGGAAGATCCCTTCCTTGCTCTTTTGAGCTCTGGACAACTCAGGAGAACAGTTCCAACTTTCAAAAAGAACCTATTTCCAAAATGGCCAGAAACGAGAGTAGCCAAATGGGATAAAAAAGCTAAAAGAGGTTATGAACACTGTTGCAATAGATGTCATTCAAAGAACTGCCAGATCTAGAAACTGGAAGGGGCCATGAGAGGTCATCTAGTCCAGTCCCCTGCACGCATGGCAGGACCAAGCACCCTCTTAAGCCATCTCTGAGAGGGGCTTGTTTAACCTGCTCTTAAAAACTTCCAATGATGGGCTTTGTCTACACTGGCAATTTAAGTTGACTTAAGGAAGCTTAAGTCGACTTAAATTAAGCCGTGTCCACACTAGGCTTTCATCAAGTCAACTTAAGAAATTCCTTAAGTCGACTTAATGAAAGCGTAAGTCGACTTAATAACTACCAATCATTAGGTCGACTTAAGCCTCCTTAGGTCGACCTAACCCTTCCTTAGGTCGACCTAAGCCCAGTGTGGACGCATAAGTCCACTTTGTTAAGTCGATCTAAGGGCAGTTAGGTCGACTTAACAAAGTGGACTAAGTCGACTTAAAGTGTTGCCACTTTGTTAAGTCGACTTAATAAGATCGACTTTAAGTCGACCTTATTCAGTCGCCTTAACAAAGTCGACCTAACTTTTCCTAGTGTAGAAATAGCCATGGAGATTCCAATGATGACAATTCATATCTAACTATTGGGGGGAAAAAAGAGAGAAAGAAAAAGGACATTTCAGGCTGTCGTAAAGAAGTAGAATGCTGCACCTGGATCATATGTGACTGACAGGGGAGAGTTCAACAGAAACCACCCACACTACAAAAGAACAATTAACAGAGCACACTCTACAGGTGGCAGATGCAGAACAAGAAGAAGATTCAAGGATTCCAAATCATATTCAGCCAAATCCCAATTGACTGCACCATACCAATGTTTCTCATTCAAATCCCTCCAGGAGGAGCTGCTTTTCTATGATGCCCAGAAGAAGTTAGTTCTTATCGTTTCCCGTTTCTTGCTTCCTCTGTTCCTTCTAACTGTTTGCTACACCCAATTGTGTCATGTCTTACTTTGACTATCAGCAATTCCCATCCAGGACCACCTTTTACTGTGTACAGCTAGCCTGTGGGTCCCGGTTTCTGATTGGGGCCTTAGGTGCTCTTCTACCACAAAAAATAAACAGCTTCAGCAGGTGGTGGTGAAGGAAAAAATAATCTTTTTGGTTTGTTAACATGAAATTGTGAACTAGATTAGTTCCATTCCTTCAGTCACAGGCACCCAGCTAAGCTCTTGCACATTTACAAAGGGGGAGTTCTGTTTTTTCCAGTCCATTATTGTTCTTATTTCTTAAGCACCAACAACATTCTTAGCACTTTCTCATTACCCAGCCGATGAGTTAGAGCCTGATCTATTTCCCATTAACATCAATACGAGTCTCCCTTAATAAGTATTTAAATTACAATCAATCTCTTAAAATTACTATCAATTGGGGTAGAATGGAAACATTCTTATACCACTAATAATTTTAATTCCTTTGTTGTATTCCTTACTGATGTAGGCCTAAATTGCAAATGGGATTGTTGTCCAAACTTCCTCCAACGTTGTGATTGCAGGGTCACGGTCCGGGTCTGTCTCGAACTGTATATAATTCTTTTCCGCTTGGCTTTGCCTTTTTTTTTTTGACTGTGGGGGCCTTTTTAAGAACAATCAAACTGAGCACAACTGTGCGGCTCTGGTTAAGCTTTAGTGAACCAACTGCCAGGTACAGTTTACTCACAGCCTCAGTGAAATGAATAACCTGAAAGAATCAGGAATATTGTTTTATCCACAGAAAGCAGGGAGGGAAAGTTCTTATTCCTTTAGGGCTCGGTTGCCAATAGCTGTGGCAATGTTTGGCAATCCAATAGCCCTTGTCAAGAACTGGATCGGGGCCCAATAATTAAGATGTGCATGTTCTAAGGCCAACAGCGGCACGTGGGAATGAATGATAAGTGGCTCAGAAGCTGCATCTTAGAAAGCTACAAGATGATGCATAATTGAATTGGATTTACTCTTTCGCGTGTACAGTGCATCAAGAAATTGATGTAGATGCTGAGGAGGGAGGGCTGTGACCTGTGCAATGATTGATGTGTCATCATTACCCCATCAAATTACCTGACATGCAGTACACGTAAGAGTGCAGATAGCTGGTGCTGAACATCATGTTTGCTGTGCTGGATTCTAAACTCAGATTTTGACCTGATATCTGCAGTATTTTAGATTAAAAAAAGAGGATACTTTGATGAAGTTAAAGCATTAAAGCCATAAAGTTCCCTCCTCAGTACATGAGGTTTGTTGAAGTTCAGCTGATAGCACATACTTATATTTACCAGCAATATGTCCTAAATGATCTAAAATAAAACCTTGGCATGGGGAACTGTTATAACCCTCCAGTGCCTCAGTGAGGAGGATTATTCAATAAAAATTCTCAGACCTTTTTCATAAAGAGATTGTCTCATGGACACTTCCTCTTCCATTCATGAAGACACAGACCACCGCCCATCTATGGTACTTATATGGCCACCATACCTTAGTAGTATCTGAGGGCATCTGCCAGTCTTTAAAATGCATATCCCCTATCTTCTCTGTGAATCAGGGAAGTCCTATTATTCCCATGAGAAACTGAGGCATGGAGAAACTAAATGACTTGTCTAAGGTCACCCAAGCAGGCTGTGGTGGACCAGGGAATGAAACTTAAGTCTCCCAACTCACAGCATTAACTACTGCACCTTCCTTCCTCTCTTACATAACATCCCTGTAGCAAGTACAATCATTGCTTACATGGAAAATTATTCCATTTACATTTAACTTCTTTCAATGCAAATTACTAGTTAGAGCAAAGATGACAGCCAGAAGCATGTCATCTGCTGTCTCTTCATGGACCACCACTTCATGCTCTGGAGTCCTGACCTTGGGATCCTCTGGTCTGGAATGTTACCATTAGATTTGAAACCTTGGAAATTCAAGTCTATCTCTGCAATTTGGAGATGGTGCTCAACCTCACTTACTAACTTATCTGCTGCCAAATGGCTATGGCAAAGCCAAGGTTACGCTGCTGGATGTCAATGTCAAATCAATGTAAATATAAAACAAGGGCATTTCCTTGTGCCATAAAATGTTACCTGCTCTATCATGACTTCCCATTAAATATTAACAATATCTGATACTTGTGTGCGTTGATTGCTTTAGCCATTCAAAATCCTGGGCAGTCCTGTGTAGCAAAATGGCAGATGGCATTAGCAACCTTTGACCTGTCTTTGCTATTTCTGCACAAACATGAGCTGAGGTAATTTTGATTTTATCTTAATATGCAAGACCTATGTTACTGTACCAGATTTCTCATTCATACTTTGTAGCTGTAATTTTTCTAGACGAGCCAGAATCCAGCATCTTCTCTTAGCTTTTAAGATGATCTTTCACTCCACTATTTTAAAAAACATTAAAATCTTCATAACTAAATTGTACCTTTTTGGATGTCTAGCTTTACGCATCAGTTTTTTTTTCGCAGCCACACCACAGCATATTTTAGACTTTCACCTCAGCATCTGAGGGCCAGATTTCAATTTACATTAGTGTAAGACACTAAAGACTGATTCCCTAATAACTGCATTGTTAACTCTCTATATGTTGAGGTTGAAAAGAGTTGAAAAGAAATCCATATCTTGTACATAACGACAATTTGCAGTGAAGCAAATACCTTTAATGACCAAATGAAAATTCTTGTGATAAAAAATAGACAGGTCCCTCTCTTTGGCTGTTAATTCTTATTTCACACTTTTTATCCGTTGACTTTTTCAATTTTCTGAACAAAATGAGAAAATGAAATCGCTTTCCTTCATGCTCAGAAACAGCAGCAGTGTTACTTAACAGAAAAGAGTTTTATCTCTAACCTTGCGTAATTCATTTTGTCTCCCTCTCACGGGTATGAGGGGAAAAACAGACCCAGATATTGAATGTGGTTTTTCCAGTTAATCAGAAGCTAAAATGTGACAAACCACTTGTATCAGAAAGTAGGATGGAAAGTGAAAGAAGAAGTTGAAAGAAGAGGTTCTTTGAAAGTAAAAATTATGATATATTTTCTGATAAATCATACTATAATTTTTTGAGCTTGGAAAACTGAAAAATTGCTTTGTTTAATAGCTAGGTATTTAGAGCAACTGAATGTGAATGAAGATTAATGCTCAATAATGTTGGAAAGAACTTGGTTTTCAGTTACGTGTTATAGATATTTTAAATTAGTATATAGACCATGCACAGTCAATTCATTTCCTCTGGGTTTGTCCACACTAGGAGTTAATTAGTTTTCAATTAAGTCAAAGTAATTAACACATATATAAAGGCTTGTCTGTACCTTCTCAATGTTAATTACTAGGAATCAATTAATTTGAGGTAAAAATGTCTAGTTTAGACATATTAGAGATACACCAAAATATAGATACTCAGAAGAGCGACTGTGCCGTCACTGAAAACATCTGCTCAATGTTCAGTGACAGTTAAAAAAGCTAACAGTCTTAGGAACCATTAAGAAAGAATATTTAGTAAGACAGAAAACATCATAATGCCATAAAATAAATCAATGATGTGCCCATTTCCTGAATACTGCGTGCAGTTCTGGTCACCACATCTCAAAAAAAAAAGATATATTAGAATTGGAAAAAAGTACAGAGAAAGACAACAAAGATGGGTATGGAGCAGCTTCCATATGAAGAGACACTAAAAAGACTGGAACCGTTCATCTTAGAAAAGAGATGACTAAGGGAGGATATGATAGAGGTCGATAAAATCATGAATGGTATATACAGCAAGTGGATAGGACAGTGTTGTTTACCCCTTCCCATAACACAAGATCCGGGGGGTCATACAATGAAATCGATAGGCCACAGGTTTAAAAGAAATGTAAGGAAGCACTCCTTCACACAATGCACAGTCAACTTGTGGAACCCATTGCCAGGCGATGTTGTGAAGGCCAAAAGTATAACTGAGTTAAAAAAAATTAGATACATTCATGGAGGATAGGTCCCTCAATGGCTGTTAGTCAAGATGGTCAGGGTGCAACCCATATTTGGAGTATCCTACGCCTCTAATCACCAGCACCTGGGCATGGATGACTTGCTCTGTTTTGTTCATTTTCTTTGAAGTACCTGGCATTGGTCACTGTCAGAAGACAAGATACTGGATCAGATAAACCATGGTCTGACACAATATGGCTGTTCCTATGGAGTTGGGGCGGGGGAAGTATGGTTTGTATATGGAGGTAACTATTCCATGTAAATTCCTGGTGGAGACAAGGCATAGAGAGTTTTTACCTTCATACACCTAGTCAAGATCAAAATTGGGTGGGGGATGTAGGGTTGACTTTGGACATATAGTGGGACTATAGTGGCATAGATTCTGCATTCGAGTGTCAGTCTTCCAACAGAAAGGCTTATCCCATCGCTATAGAAGCTCCATCTCTGACAGCATTCTTCTGTTGACCTAGCTGTGTCTGCACCGGGGGTTAGGTTATCATCTACAGCACTCAGGGCTGTGGATATTTTACATGCTGTAGCTAAGTCAACCTGTGTTTTAAGCATAGACCACCTCTGAAGAACTCATTGTCGGGGGATGTTGTGAAGGCCAAAACTATAAATGGATTAAAAAAAGAATTGAATAAATTCATGGAGTATAGGACTATCAATGGCTATTAGCCAAGATGGTCAGGGATGGAACCCGTTTTCGGAGTGTCGAAGTGAGGTAAATACTACCTAGTCTCCACTATGATTTTACATAGAGTAGCTATATCAGAACCATACAGTGCGGCCTAATGGAGATCGCACTGGTCTGGGATACATGGAAGTTGGTTCTGTTCCTGGCTCTGCCACTGGTCTGATGTATGATCTCAGGCAGGTCACATTGCCACTCTTACCTCACTTTCCCCATCTATAAAATGGGGATAGTAGTACTGATCTTTTTTGTTAAGTACTTTAAAATCTACTGATGAACAATGCTACACACAAGCTAGATATTATTATCTTGATGTCAAAACAACACCTTTTTGCCATGAAGACATGAAGCCAGATTTTTAAGGAGTTAGACACCTAAACAGGAGGATAGTAGGATGAGAGGACCTTTGTAAGAGTTATCTAACATCAGCAACAACAAGTTTATCTATTTGTTGAATAGCATGTGTCTTCTTTTCAGGGTCAACAGCACCTTTTTCTTATGACTACAATCCTGTTTAATTTCATAATTTGACTTATATTCAGTGCAATAACTTATTCAGTTGTATTCAGTGCAGCAGTTTATCAAAGTTAATGGTCTTAGAATCTCTGATAACGGTAGTGCAGATGGATAAGTGCATGCTGGGATGGAAACATCATGGCTGTCATAATTAGTTGCCATTAGAAGGACCACAGGCTGGACTGAAAATATAGCCTTACTGGCTTGAGTTAACTTGATCTTTCCTAATTTTCATACTTGAGCAGGTCTGAGCCCGCTTACCAGTTGAATAATGAACCACTTGAGAATACTGCCTTTTTCAGCTTGTTAATCTTCTGTAGAAGGAATTGCTGTTCTTAAAGACATTGGGTCAGATTCTCTTTTACTTTGCACAATGTGCAGTCGTCATTTGCTCCTGTATAAAATGGGTGTAAAATGGGTGTAATGCTTTGCACATATGAAAGTGACACCCAAGTATAAGGCCATGGAGAATCAGGTCCATTGTTTGGAAAGATTGTATATATTTGATACCCAGGCTAATGTTTTGCTTCTGTTCTACAAAGTATTTCTATGGCTGCAGAAAGACAACCCCACTCTGCCTTTGTTCTGAGTCATTGGATGTTATATAAATGGCACATTTAGGCTTTTGAATGGAGCCCTGTACATTTACGGCCCTGTGCAAATGATAATACTGGTAATATTCTGCAGTGCTATTCAAGAGACAGGGGATTGGGACCTACTAGGTTCCTGTTATCTTATTTCTGAGAGCTTTAGTTGTTGGATCTGAGCCCGCTTAGTAATTGAATGATGAACCTGCAGCTGTCTAGTGATATGATGTGATCTGGTCAGTTCTTATATAAGGTAATGATTATAATTGAGCTAAGTTAGCACTTGAATGGAAAAGAGGCTGCAGTGGAATCTTTTATTTTCCACTCATATTCCTTCCTTGTCCCACTGTGGCAGGTGACTCTTTCTCTACAACTGAATCCCACAGCAACAGTAGTTTGTGCTCAAGCACCAAACAAGCTGACCTATAGTGAGCTAGCTACCTCAGCAAGTCCTGTTACCCCTAACCTGACTCTGGACCACAACCCAGAATTTCTAGTTTGAGATAACATGTGGATTACAAATGTCGCAGAGACGTACCCTTAGAACCTGAAGAACATGTTAGGTGGCAAGTCACTAAGGGTGAGTCTACACTGTAGATAGACATGTAATTTCCATCTTGGATAGATGTACATGAGCTAGCTTTGATTGAGCATACATGCTAAAAACAACAATGTGGTGTGACAAATCGCAAGCTCAGCTACCCAAGTGTGGGTCTTGCACTTCTCTCTTTTGTGGAGAGTAAGGGTGCCCACATGGCCCCTAAGTACTGCTGCTCTGGGGAGGGCTGGTACCCTGCATTCTACTCCACCCAAATGCCCTCACATCCTATATGCCAATATACACTAGCCTATGAAACATGAGCAATATCAAATATGGTGCACTGTTGGAGCCCTAAAATGAATGGCTTTCTGTCTGCAGTACAGGGCTTTACGTTATACTTTTGCAGGTGTCCCTCACAATTCAGTCAGTATTGACCCAGGATACCCATTCATTGAAAAGCAAAGGCTATGTCGACACTTGTAATTTTAAGTCGACTTTAACCAAATTAAGTTGACTTAGTGTGTCTACACTTAAAATTAATGTCGACTTAAAGGGGAACTTACAAAGTCTACCTAGAGCATCCACACTGGATGCTCTAGGTCGACTTTGTGGGGCTAGGGGGACCTTGGGCAGGTCCACGGTGGCGGGGGGGGCACCCCCTGTGTACAATGGGGCAAAGGGGTACAGGGACCCTGGCAAGGCAGAGCCCTGTGTGTGATGCTGTCTGGATTTAGGGAAGCATTTATGATATTATTTTCTATGGATATCTTATAAATGCTATAATCCATAGGAACTATGTCATGTTTGGTATCCATAGAAAGGTAGTAATTTGCTGGGAATGATTATATAGTTTATGTCTAGGAATTCTATTTTGATTAGAAGTTAAGAATTTGATGTTATATCCATACTTTAACTTGTGTCATTCTGGACAAATGCCTTAGACGGGACGCTGTCTACTTAATGTTAAGGAATCTGCCAGGTGATATGGTCCCAGGGAGTAAACTGATGAGCCATTAAGGACACAATGGTTGTATTCTTTA
Organism: Pelusios castaneus; assembly: GCA_007922175.1. NCBI lineage: Eukaryota > Metazoa > Chordata > Testudines > Pelomedusidae > Pelusios > Pelusios castaneus. Next base: position 10,877,876 of record ML685816.1, on the reverse strand, counting down.
AAAAGTCTAATTAAGCCTTAGGTCGAGTAGAAAGGTCGTTTAATAAAGTCGACTTAATTTTCATTAAGTCGACTTTATTTTGCTTAAGTCGACTTAAGAAAAGTGTAGTGTAGACGCAGGGCACATTAAGTTGACTTAAGCCAAGCTTAAGTCGACTTAATTTACCAGTGTAGACACAGCCAATGTGGCTATGCAGGAGTGGGAGGTGTGATTCCCAACTCTGGTAGATGTACACAAGCTAGCTCTTTGCAGGGTGGCCAGCCTGTGCCGCTGCGGCCATGTTGCTATCTTTACATGCTGGCTTGAGCAGAGCTCGCACAGCTACATTTACCTGAGCTGGGAACCACATTTCCCAGCTGCTGTGTAGACAAACCTGCTGGGCTTCTGATCCTCCTTTCACTTATTTGGTCTTGTCTATTTGGATTGTAAACTCTGTGGGTCTCTTGCTGTTTGTTTCCATGTGCTTTGTATGATGGGGCTATGCAGGCCCAATTAACCAGGGTACACTTGATGCCCTTGGACAGAGCCCCCATCTCAGGGGAGCCCTGACCACTGGGGGGGAACAACTCCTTGCCCCCCCATAACCCAAACTCAGGGTCAGGAAAGAGAGGGAGGGCCTTCCTGCATCCTGTGTGAAGGCCAGTGGGCTGGAATGGGGATCCAGCCCAGCCCCCCCTGACAGGAGCCATTAACAGGTGAGTTTGGGGGAGGATTGCTCTCCAACAACTGCCTCCCTCCCCACCCCATGGAAGCAGGACCTGATTCTCTCACTACTTTTTACAGAACTTTAAAAAAATATAAAACTCTTTGCCCTTGCACACACACCGCACATTGTATCTTGTAAATTAAAGCCTCTTATCACTTTGAGTGCCGCTTTAAAAATAACCCTCAATTCTCCACAGACCACAGAGAAGATATAGCCCTGCTTAAACAACATTGGATGGGGTGACTTCATGCATTCCTCCTGCTTCTGAAATCCAGTTGTAGGGCCCTTGTATGAAATGAGAAACGAAAAGGAGCCTAAAGAGGAAGAGGGGTGGGACAAAGGACTGAAAGTCAGAAAAGGAAAAGGAAAAAAACCAACCAACCAAACAAACCCAATGCAACAAAGTAAACATTCCTGCAAAACAACACAAAACATCTGGATCCTTTTACTTTCGCCTAACATTCAATTGGCTGTGGGTGGGAAGACACCCATAGCACAAAGGGAAAAAGGAAATGTGGCTATAAAGAAGCAGAGACAGCATGAATGGGGAACAAGAATCTCATTTAGATTGCTAGTAGTAACCCATTCCAAAAAGCTAGGAAAGAAAATCTCTCATATCTGCAGGAGGAGGAAACCCTTGTGTCCGCTAGGAAGAGACGGCTGATATTTTTCAAAAGCTCCTTTCCGGAGGGGCATCAAAGAGAGCAGGATGCCCTACCACTGACATCCTGAGTTACCATTTTTAGCGAGAGAAAAATAAAAAGCTGTGCTGAAAGAGGAAATGAGGCTGGATACAATGAAAGGAGAAACTTGTCTTTGGCATTGTGTTTCCCCATCTCTCCCCTTCCCTGGTGGGACTAAGTGTTCCTCTCAGTGCGTGTGTGAACAGTGTCTGCCTATTCTCAGTGGCTGATAAGCATCAGCATTCTTTATGTTGGGTAACAATAATGCTGTGGTTAGAAATCCCAGTCCAAGCAGATGATTAAAGAATAGAGATGGGCATTTATTTCTTTTCTCTCCAATTCATTCTGCTTGACAATATAATAAGGGAAAGGTCACCCCACATTCCTGAAATGTCAGGGTGATGCATGGCACAGAAGAACTATGCTTCAGGAAAGAACATTTCTCTAGCACAGATATAAAATACCCCTTCCCTGCGCCCACTCTTTCTGTGTTACACCAGTAAACATCATAGAAATTACATGCACAGCTGTTTCAGGGCCAATTAGTCATGTGCGCTTTGAAACATCAAATATTCCTTCCCTGGTTATCAACACTGTAATTATTGCCTCTCAGGGCTTTATGCTCTTCTTAAAATAAACATCCAGGCGCTCAAGTTAACCCCTGCAGATGCAATAGCACACAGCACTTTCACAAGAGTCCATGGAAAACATAAGGATTGTGATCCCCACTTTACAAATGGGGAGACAGCAGAGCAGATGGCTTAAATGATTTACCCAAGATCACAAGGGTTATTGGTATCAAGGTTGGGATTAGAACTCAGGCATACTTGACAATCAGAGCTGTGGCTCAAATTAATAGTTACTGTGGGAGTGTCTTGCCCTTCCTGGTGTATGGCTGATCAAGGGTTGCCTCTAGGACTTTATGGGTGCATCTACACTTGTAAATTAAGTCAACTTAAGCCTGCTTAAGTCGACCTAAGGAAATTTTAAGTCGACTTTATAAAACCTAGTTTAAAGTTGACTTTACTGGCTAAGTCAACTTTATTAAGTCGACTTAGCCAGTGTAGATGCGGATTAGCCCTAAGTTGACTTTTGTTACTGGGCACCTTCTCCTTATCCACAGAGTGGATTCAGCATTAGCTGCACTCATTCAACCTTCTCCACTCTACTAATATGGCTGAGCCCTGGCTTGACTTATAAAGTGGGACCCTTTCTCTCCAGTTCAGGAGAAGTTCCTTGGAGGCAAGTGGCCTGCTCATCCCTTGGGCCCTTCACTATTAATGGAGCCCAAAAGGCTCCATGTAGACCTGCTGCTGCTCTTTCACTCTGAGGCCTCCTGAATCCCAGAATGTATCATGGAGGAGGAATCTCCCTCTTTGCCTCCACCAACAATCCCCTTTATATGTATGGCCCCCATTACTGCAGGATTTGAGCATCTCACAAGTCTTTATCTCTACAGTACCCCTAGGAGGCAGGGAAATGCTCTATTATTCTTATTTTACAGGTGGGAAACTGAAGTGCTGAGAAATCAAGTGACTTGCCTAAGCTCACACAAGATGTCTGTGGCACACTATGGGACAGAACCTTGGTTTCCCAGGTTAGCATCCTAACCATGGAGTCGTCCTTTCTGGTTGTCACATTTGATTGGCACATCAGGCAGACCTTGTCTGAATCTTGGATTTCTAATCAAACTTGTCTGGTTCTGTGCTTTGCTGGAAAAGTATTACCCAGGCATAGTCAGCTAGGCTATCAGACCAGATGTTCCTGAGGTGATGTTCAGCCATCTACAGATGTTATTTAGAAACAATGTGGTTAAATCTCTACCTCTTTACAAATCCCTGAGCAAACAAGCTTCCCAGGAAACAATTTATGATCTTTGATGGGAAGGAAGAAAACAAAAAGTGTCACAAACAAATGAGATTGTAAGGTCTACAGATGCTGTACAAATCCAGTCCCTGATGTACTACAGCATCTTCCAAGTTCTCTCCTAGACAGAGAAGTAGAACTGGTTGAAAAATTTCAAAATATTTTGACAAAGAAAAGGGAAAGATTTTTCACAAAATATTCCCATTTTCCAGCCAGCTCTATAGAAAAGCCAGCTTTGAGGGCTTTCATGGTGTGAAAGCTTGATAGATGTTTAGCTGAAAACGAAACCTGCACAGTTAACAATGTTCCGCTAGCATTTAATTCTGTTCCCATTTAAAACAGTAATAGTTTTGCTATGGACTTAAATAAGGGGTGAAGAAGCTCTTCAGTGTCACCCTGATAAGGCAGCATGTTCTGGATGAATCAGCACAGCACCGCATCTGTGAACCAAGATCTCCTGTGTTGTGATGGTGTCACATCACTACATCTAAGGCTACGTTTACACTACAGCTTATGTCAGTTATGAACAAATCACCCTCTGAGTGACAGAAGTTACACCGACATAAGTGCTTGTCAACACAGAAGAACTTCTGCTGACATATCTTCAGCCGTTTGTGGAGGTGGTTTTTTTAATACCAAGGGTAGAGGTCTCTCCTGTCAGCATAGAGCATCTTCATCAGTTGCTTTGCAGGAACGCAGCTGAAGCGGTACAGATGTGTCACTGCAATGCTGTTCGTGTAGACGTAGCCCAATTCTTTTCAGTTGTAAAATGGGACAAAGGCTTAGAAACTAACTAAATTACCTTTTGCCCAGGAGTGTTGTGAAGACTTTTTTACACTTCTTTAGTGAATCATGCTTGGTATTATTAAAGAAGCCTACGGTCTTCAAAGTGTACGACAGTGAGTCATTCTGCTACCTTTGTACTGCTAGAGGCCTGGGTTTAAATTACAAATGGAAATGAATTTAGTAGTGTCTTCAGATTGACTCCATTTATTGACAGGAGAAGATTGGCAACCTGTGCTTAAGAGAGATCCTGGGCTGCAAGCAGGTCAAGACTGATGTACATTGGCATAGCTACGTCTGGGAATCTTGCCCAGCTGTCACCCAGCAGTGGTTCTGGCTCCATCCATCTATTAGGGCCTTGCATTCATGAGTACTCAATTCACCCATGATTGTTTGTTAAGTTAATGAACAAAGAAGCCAATACAGAGTTCATGCGTGCTCATTTGCTCTGAGTGACAAATTTCAACTCCTCGTTCTTCCTTTGCCTTCTCAGTGACCTTAGTAGCTTCACATTTCACACCTCAATCAGCTTGCCTGTTTGCTATGCAGCCTGGCACTTGGAAACCCAAACGATACAACATACTGCAGTTAATGCTAATGACGTGCAAGCTTGTTTTTTCATTACTCTCTATTGCTGCTTAATGACTTAGACATCTTGAGCACTTCTGATAAGTTGGCTGAGGTGTATTGATTTAATTTCTTGAGTTTCTTTTGTGAAGGGCTTTTGCTGATGAGCGGTGATGCAAGTCATCTGCAGCTTTCAGTGCCTGTGATGTGCTGCAGCAGAACAGGGAACAACCAAAGAGCATGTCGCCTGGAAGTTCTGCTTCATGAACACTGCTGAGATTTCTCATTTAAAAGCTCGGTAGCGTCCATTGCCTTAAATGTCAAAATAAAGTGATGCAGAAAGATGACAGACTGACTTGGATTAGCCAAAGGGACACTGTAAAGGTGAACCTTGCACCCCACGCTCAGATCTAACAAACTCTGGTTCAGATGGACATCCTAAGGAAGCAAGTTTCCCAGTTAAGGACCTTGCATGAGGGTGACCACCTGTCCAAAATGTACATTTCAAGTTCTGGTTCCAGGCTGAATGACTCTGGGACAACATTTGTCTCATATTCCCTGAGGTACTGCTCTTCACCTGCCCAAGGTTCAGGAACAGCCTCTTCCTGGTGGTGAGGGTGGGGTTTGAACTTGAAGTGGGTCTTAGTCTTCCTTTGCCTCAATGCCCTGTCCCCTGCTCCTCCTCTTCCCCCAAGGCCCCGCCTCTGGCCAGGCCAGAAGCTAGAGCCAGGCAGTAGTGGGGATCTCCACTGTGGAGAGCCCTGGATTCCAGACCCTCCATTTGTCCTGGGTGGCACACCCCAAGGAGCAGGAACCCAATCCAGGGGCTGCTCTTGAAAGCTATGTCTACACTTGTAAAGTTAAGTCAACTCTGTTAAGTCGACTTAACAGAGTGGCTACACTTTAAGTTGACTTAAGTCAATCTTGTTAAGTCAACTTAACAGTAGACATAGATGCTCACACTGACTTTAAGTCAACTTAATAAGGTCAACTTAGCGCTATTCCCCATCCACATTGGCTTTAAGTTGACTTAAGAAGTCGACTTAAGGCTTAAGTCGACCTTCAGAGGTGGTGTTATTAAGTCGACTTAAGTTGTTATTAAGTCGACTTAAGGAAGCACTTAAGTCAACTTAATAAAAGCCCAGTGTGGACGCAGCTTTGTGCAGGTTGACTTAAGTGTCCTTAAGTCAACCTAAGTTGCCAGTATAGATGCACACAAAGAGTCTGGGACTCCCCAGGGCAGGTGGAGTGTCCTGGGCTCCCTGGGCAGCTCTTACCACTGCCTCGCTCTGGCTTCTGGCCTGGCCACAGGGCGGGGCTCCTGAATATGTCCATTTTTGCATTTTGAAAAGGTGGTCACCCTACCTTGCACCAGGAATGCTCTGCTTCCTGCTTCATAACACTGCATGTGATTTTGTATCTGTTCTTTCCAATAAGTAGTGTCTTTCTAGGATTTGGACTTAGACTTCAATGAGCTAAAAAGTGTATGAAAAACAAATCTTTTCTTTCTCCTCTCTGTTTCCCTTTGCATTTGCACTTGTGGTTGCCAGCCCTCCAGGATTGTCCTGGACTCTCCAGGAGTGAAAGATTAATTTTTAATTAAAGATTAGGTCATATGATGAAACCTCCAGGAAAGCTCCAGTAATATATCCAATCAAAACTGGTAATGCTGCTATTGCACTCTGTAAAATATAAAAAATTAAAACCAAAAATTCCCTAGGATCTTCACTGCTCACATTCTAGTCTCAGGCTTTGAGTCAGAAGACATTGAAAGAGAAGCTTCTACCTGGGACTAGCCTGGCATAACTCTTAACTAATCACCGAGGTGGAGGCTCCCTTTACAGCTCACTTTGGGGTGCTGCCAGGATTTTGGTTAGTGCCTCCATTATAGTAGTGTGTTGGATGCAAACAGTCCAGACACCAGCTGAGGAATGTGAATGATCAGGATTGGTTAATTCCAGCATAATATCTAATTGCTGGTTGGCAGATGCAGCGACCCTAACAACTCAACCATTCAGAAAATGTTTCTCTACTTCTAAAGAGTCCATGAAAAATTCACGGCCAAATCTGCAAATTGGCTTTGGCCCAGCCTCTATTTGGCTTTAATAGTTGGCTATGCTGTTTTGGTCTTCACCCCAAAAGTCAGATGTGTGTGTCTCTGACAATAACAAAATTTAGACCAAATGGGTACTTAGAGGTCTCACTATCTAAGCTTTGCACTGAAATACCATTTGCACACTGTAATCTACATTTTGAGACAATCATAAAACAAACATATATGACTAAAATTGCATACGAAAGTTGGGTGCATAATTTTGAGGTCACACATTTGGAGGCTGCTTTTGGAAATTAGCCCCTGTAACAGTGATTTGTGTCTCCTTCCTTAATGAACTGTGGTCCCTACCTCACTTTCCCCTTTTCTGAATAGATTAGTTTAGCCTTCTGGCCAAACCAAGTCAAGTCAAAAGCCTGGTATCATTCACCAAAACCCTCAGTCCAGAGCTCACAAATGGTCCTTCACCCCTAGACTTCAACTAGTGCCTTCTGTTGAGATCCACAAGCAGTTCTAGGTCTACCACCCCAGACACTGGCTTTTGAGCCCAAAACATCACCCGTCCTTTGAATATTGTCCTTAGCCCACTGGCTGTTCCTCTATATTTCCTGCCAGGTTCTTCTGAACCCCATTCTGAGCCCCTTGGTTGGACTAATCTTGGCTATGTCTACATTAGAAAAAGTTAGGTCGACTTTGTTAAATCGACTTAATAAGGTCGACTTTAAGTTGACTTAAAGTTGACCTTATTAAAGTCGAGTTAACGAAGTGGACTAAGTTGACTTAACTTTAAGTCTACTTAGTCCACTTTGTTAAGTTGACCTAACCACCCTTAAGTCGACTTAATAAAGTCACCTTAAGGATTACTCTATGTCCACATCATCCTTAAGTCGACTTAAGGAATCAACTTAAGGGTTAAGTCGACCTAAGGAGTGGTAGTTATAAAATCAACTTAAGCTTTCATTAAATCGATTTAAGGAATTTCTTAAGTCAACTTAATGAAAGCCTAGTGTGGACGTGGTTTAATTTAAGTCGACTTAAGCCTCCTTAAGTCGACTTAAATTGCCAGTGTAGACAGAGCCCTTATTCCTTTCAAGTTACTCACTGTTGCTGAGGAAAGGCTACTTTTAATGTTTTCCTAGCAGCCTTCCCAGAATGTTTCCTGTGTCTAGAGCATTCTAGGGTCCCTCCAAGTTGTAACTCCCAGATCCCACTATTTTCGGCAGAAACCAGCAGCAATAATGTGCTACACCCAGGTGGATCCTTGCAGAACAAATACATTCTTAGTGCCCTGAAATGTTGCATTAAAAAGTCAGCCAGAAAAACAGCTACAGGCATTTCTTGGATTATCAACTGAAAACTTCAAATGTAAATATTAACGATCCTGCTACATTGGACAAATCCCCTCATTGGCCTGGATGAGAAGGAATCACCTAATGCCTGCATATTATGTAATAAAGTTAAAAAACATTTTATTTAAAAGAGTGAACTCTCTAGCTTCTATTGGCCCACAAATCCCTTTAAGCAAAGTGAACCAAAGGTAAATCAATGTAGTGATGTCTGTCTGACTTTGCAGAGGACCCACAACTGTAGCTCTGAGCACAGCTGGTTGAACCTCAGAATTTCTGTTCTGTAGGAAAATCTGACATTTTGAAATTTCCCCCCAAATGAAATTCTATTTCTGGTCAATTGAAACTTTCTGTTTTAATATCTTTGAAATATTTCATTTTGATTTTGACATGTAGGGAGGTGGTGGAATCTCTATCCTTAGAGGTTTTTAAGGCCTGGCTTGCCTAAGCCCAGGCTGGGATGATTTAGCTGGGGTTGGTCCTTCCCTGAGCAGAGGGTTGGACTAAATGATCCCTGGAAGTCCTTGGCAACCCTAACCATCTTTGATTCTTCTATAATACTATAATTTTACAAATTTTATAATATAAAATCCAAAACGAGTCATTTAAAACAAGAAATTATATTGTGTCAGTCTGACCAAAACACTTTTTCCAGTTTGTTTTTCAAGATGAAATTTCCTCCGAATTGACACCTCCTCATGGAAAATTTTGATTATGGTGAAGTGGCATTTTCTAATGGACAAACATTCCCTTGGAAAATTTTTGAATGGCTCTAGTTCTGAGACACATGAAAATGCTATCATTCCTCTTAAGGAGTGGACTGACTCTGAAACTTAATAACGATTACACATGTATTAATGTTGTTAGAAACCAACCTGCCCCTAAAATCACACATGAAAAAGAAGGAGGATCAAAGTCACAAAGATCAGCTCAATCCCAGTTTGGCTTCATGAGTGGGAGGAGTTTAGGATGGTACCACCATTTCCCCCACCCCAGACAAGTCCTGGCCCCAAATCTCAGTCATGTAGTGTTATAAAACTGATTCCCTGGGTCTGAACAACCTTTAAACTACTATAATAAATAGAAAACCATCTCCTCTTCCAGTGCACAAGCACTGCTCAGAAACAGAAGATGGGTTTAAGCAGTTATCTCTATTATTATAAATATGCAAGGGTTTTATTTAATCCAGCATAAAAAACACTCCAGTACTGCACTGGTACAAATATACTCTTGTTACTAGCATTAACCTTTCTGTTCTCTGCTGTTTGACTTCACCGAAAGCAGTCAATTACCAATGAGGACATAGGTGTGAATGAAGTTTAAGGCATCCTGTCTTCCAACAGTAGCTAGTGCCAGATGCTTTAGAAGGAATGAATAGAAGAGGGCAGTTATTGAGTGGTCCATCCCCTATTGTCCAATCCAAGCTTCTGGCAGTCAGAAGTTTAGGGACACCCAGAGCATGAGGTTGCATCTCAGCTCATCTTGGCTAATAACCATTGATGGACCTTTCCTCCATGAACTTATCTAATACTTTTTGGAACCTAGTTATACTTTGGGTCTTCACAACATGTTTTTGTGTTTTGTGGGGTTTTTTTTTTGGTGTTTTATGAAGAAGCATGTCCTTATGTTAGTTTTAAACCGGCTGCCTATTAAATTCATTGGGTGACCCCTGGTTTGTATGCTATGTGAAGAAATAAAAACTACTTCTCTGTCTCCATACCATTTATGATTTTATAGATCCCTGTGTAGCAGTGGTCAAAACTCACCAGAAACACACTGATCTTTGCCCTTTGACTGTATAGTTGTTTGAAAAACTAAAGAAAAGAAATAAGAAGTTCCTGTGGGCTCCATCATTACTAAAAAGCAACCTGCTGTGCCTGGCTGTCCTGTCTAAGAAAGACTGGGTATATATCGTACTCCATAGCCCCCAAAGGTATGAGCACTCTGCATGCTCCCCTCAGTTTTCCTCCAATGACTTTAGAGAACTGTCTCTATAGCAATTTTAATCTGAAGTGGTCTGACTTGTGAAAGAATAGGCTGAATCTCTCAGATCCCAGTGAAAGGTACTATTTCTAGATCAGAGGAATGGCTCCCTAGAGCACCAGTTGTTAGCCCAGAAAATCTTGAATGCTTCAGTGTCCTTGCTGTCCCTCCCCATGTTACTGGTTGCTAAAGTATATACTGCTAGTTTCTAGCTTATAAAAGCTCACAGTTAGTCATGTAGACCTATGAATGCTCTGTCTCATAATGGGTGCATCTACACTGGTGCCTTAGGTCGACCTAAGGACGCTTAAGTCGACCTACAGAATTCTGCCTCCACACTGGGGGCCTGTTAAGTCTAAGTTAAGTTAAGTTGAGAGCTTCCTTAAGTTGATTTAATAACACCACCTCTGAAGGTCGATTTAAGGCTTAAGTTGACCTTATTAAGTCGACCTAAGTCAACTTAAAGCCAGTGTAGACGGTTATGGCTACACTACAGGCTCTGTTAAGTCGCCTTAACAAGGTCGACTTTCGGTGTAGATGCTCCCTTCATTAAGTCGACTTAACAAGGTAAACTTTAAGTCAACTTAAAGTCGACCTTATTAAGTCAACTTAACAGAGTCAACTTAACAAGTGTAGACACAAAGCTTTATGACTTGAGGGTTCTCATTCTTTCCCTCTTTCCTTTCTGCAGCTGCCCCCAACAGCTAGCCCAACAGGGGGATTTTTTTATAGGAGATGGGTCTCAACCCAAGACCCTGGATGATATTATACTTCTACTGTGTAGCTGTGGTCCAACCTGTAATTCATAGCAGAGAAATGGAGAGGGTGCTTGAAGACAAATATTGTCCCCTTTCCCATTGTTGTGCCTTATCTTCTGAAGTTTGTACCTTTGTAAAATGTGATGTTTAGTAGGTAAATGTTGTTCATGAATTTTTTTTGACTCATTTATTAAGGTTTTGCATCTTGCATGTCTATTTTTCCCCACTGACAAACAGGAAATCCTACACAGTCACAGTGTGTTATGCAGAGAGACAGCTCTAATTCCCTATTTTTCATATGCGCAATATATTTTTGAGTCATTGAACAAGAACTCTCCTGGCTTCAAACCCTATGTTTAAAAAAATAAAGTGAAGACACTCAAAATAAGAGTGAGAGACACAGATGCATTTTCTGCTCCAGAAAAGTGGATAGTCACTAAGGAGGAACCCCCTCCCCACCAAAACAAACAAATAAAAAAAACCACTTTTGAAATAATCCAGGTAAATTAATTAGTTGTGCTTCATCTCCTCTTGATTGATGTTTCATCTTATCATGTTTTACCACATTTTACTAGAATATGGATGCTTGAGAACTGGCTCTACAAATCCTGGGCGGCCACTCGCAACTTGTTTGAAGGAATTTTTTCCATTTTCTAGAAATGACTTCCCTTGTCCAAAGGAGGTGGGGTAGGGAAGGAATACTTTAGTCATCAGTGATGATGTCTGATTAGTCAACTATGGCTTTTTCTACACATATGGGCTTTGGTCTGTGTGATGCAAGCAGTTAGTCTAGATGACCATAAATATTCCTAGTGGCCTTTGATATTGATGAATCTCTGATCTTGGACTCTGAGGGGCTGGGACTAGGTCATTCAATGATAATATATTTGGTGGCCTGAGCCTCTGTTCTTTGTTAATCTGTCTCACAAAACCTGCAGCACACAATTTGGCAATCGATTCCCAAGGGAGATTCTGGAGTGGAGTAAAAACAGGGCTGTTAGTCTGCCCCTCTCCCGATAATATGTGGGGTGTATCTGAGATGCCTTTGTTCAGGGATCAAAGCAGATGCGTGAAGGTGGCTGTGTGCCTCCCTTGTGGTGCGACTGCCAGGGGCAGGAGAGGGCCTATTGTAGGAGGTTGCTCTAACTTGTGCGACAACACATATAGATTGTTTCGGCAGCCAGGAATAGCTGGGCTGTAAAGATGCCCCAGCCATGCAGAATCTGATATCTTTGCTGGGGGCAGCATAGGCTAGCTATGATGACTCTGCCTCTTCCAGGGGCTCCCTGTATATCAGAGAATGTCCCCAGTGGGCTCTTTTGGTGGATTTTTGGCCCCTTTTCAGCAGGGAGTTGGCAAAAGGCCTCGATGAAATCATCCTTGGGTGTCAAGGAAGGTTGAAAAAAGGAATTTTGGTCTCTGGGGAACTTTCCATATTTTGAGAGCAATTGGATAAAAAGTCAAAATATCATTTTTTTTTCTGCTGGAACACAGAATTTCAAAAGTTTTTGATTCAGAAATGTCCCAATGTTTCATTTGGGCTCAGTTCCTCATCAGGTGCTGAAATGTGAAACTTTGGGCCAGCTTTGCAGTAGGGCCGAACACTCACAGCTAGAACTGGAGTGCATGGAAGCTCTGCTTTTAACATATGATGTGCTAATGTTAAGTATTCTGAAAAAAATCAGGTGGTCCTACCTATCTTACACTGGGTACCCCAAATTAGTGGATGCTTTTGACCTTAATCCCTCGGTGCCTCAGTTTCCTATCTGTAAAGTGAGAGCAATAGCCACTCATTTCACAAGTGTGGTGATGATACATTCATTAATATTTGTATAATGCTCAGATAGTGATAAGTGCCAAAGAAAAACCCAGGAGGAAATTGATAGTTCTGTCTTCAGAGCAGGCTTTGAATAGCGTGCAGGAAATAAATCATGGGGCCATGCACTGAAGAATGAAATATTGCATAATTGCTTGGTAAGTGATAACTGCCCAAGCTGGGCACTGAATGAGGCAGGAGTCCTATGGAAAAAAATTGTTTGTGATCATGTATTTAGGGATTGTTATAAGGCATACACTCAAGGGCCAGTTGTCACAGTATACAAACTGGTTTGCCTGTCACAAACCAGCCAGACATGCAATGAGCTTGCTGGCAAGGGAGATAGGAAAGAGAGTGTATATGAGCCAGTGTATGTCAGTTATAGTAGTACCATGTGGTTTTGAGCAAAAGTTGCTGAAGTGTTCTGGGTGTCAATCTGGGATTGGAAAAATCTAATAAAGAGGCTGTTTGTTAAGGTCCAACCTCAATAGCTGACCTGCTGCCCTTCATGTTGAATGAAAAGTGTTATCTAAATGTAAACTGCTGTCATTGCCTGGATCCTAGCAGGATTAGCTATGCAAGAAGTAACTTGTAAAAACAAAATTGCCTTATCTCTGAAAGCCAACATTGCAAACTTTCACTGGCAAGCAGGGTTCCCTATAGTATTTTCACCCTTCCTTGAAACCCAAGAAAGCCCACGTTTCCTCTGGCATTGCTGGCAGAGTGCCATTCAAACAGTTGCCCATACAATGGTAGTGCAGGCGGCCAAGAGACTAGATAAACGTCAAACACATTTACCAATGGCAAGAATCGCAGCCAGTGATATCCCATGTTCCAAAGTCAGCTGTCTATGGGGAGAGAGCTATCCATTCAAGATTCCAGGTCTTAGCTACTATCACTGCCCAAAATATGCTTTTAAACATTTGATTTTATGGCCATGAAATAAAACTTCTGGCCCTGTTGAATTGTGTTTAGTATTTCGTGCTGGGCAGCAGGGTGTAGACAGAGCCTTCCATCTTACGCTCTGCACCAGGCTCCCATGCAGTGGTGTAAAAAAACAAGAAGAAATTAAAGGACCCATGTGGATGATCTCATGAAAAGGTCAGTCGCACGTGGAGGCAAGTTGTGTGATCTTTAGTAAAGGGGCTAGTGGAATGCAACATTTTCACATCAGTGCCCTGAAAAGTCCCCTGTCAAGGTGCACTTTGGGAACACTCTTATAGGTCAATGGTCTTATACTACGAGGATGCCCTCACTATCAGCCGATGTAGCTCCAGGGTAACTTCATTAAGTTAAGGGACCTACATTGGCATAACTCAAAGCAGAATTTAAAGTCCTGTTTGGCATTCTGTAGACAAACAAAACTTCTGTGATGCCACTTCACTTAAGCTGGCCCACAACTGATGCCTATATGGTCACGTAAAACAGCAATAGGTTGTAAAGCACCCCATTATTCACCTGTATGAGTTACCCACTTTGTGAGTCAGAATGAGGCAATGTAAGGACCAGCCCTCACTGGGTTGTGCATGTCTTCTTCTCCTGTGCAGGTGTGGGTGTGGAAGTGGATGGAGCTTTGGAACTTCTTCCCTCTGTTTGTGTGGCCAATGCAGCTGAACCACCATGCTGGGAGAAGCAGGGATTGATTTCAAGATGACCTTCTAGCCCTTCGTGCTTATTTTTGCAATTCATGGTTAGCACCTCATTTGCAGAAGATAACAAATATGCAAGTTGAAGACTGAGGCTCTAACACAGCCCTCAGCCGTCCATGGATTCCGACAGGCTCAAGAGTTTTGCCTCCTTAAGACAGACACTTGATAGCATCAGGTTAGTGGAAAATAAAAAGCAGTGGGTTCCTCCCAGGCTGACTCCACTTACTTTTGATTGTACAGGTCATTAGTGCCATTAAATCCTCTTCTTTCTTATGCACTCTGCATGCAACATCAGCCCCCTCAGCATTCCTGGTGTCTCTCATACATGTTTGAGCAGCAGCAAAACAGTTAGTTATATTGACATTTAACTGAGCATTGTTGGGGCACAAACTTCACTATCAAAGCAAATGTGAGCAGTTCTCAGAACTGTCATGTCAGGCTGTCTGCAGACTCAGTTTACATTTGACTCATGTTTGGAAGGGCACCTTTGCAACCATAATGATTAGAGATTTATTTTTTTGTAATTGGAAGTTTCCCAATAAAAATACCAGCTTTCTGAGATGCTATGATCCAGCCTAGCTGTATGCCTGCACGCTGCATATTGACCTGCCTACGTGTCATTTCCATGTTTCTGTTCATCATGATGCCTGCTAGTTTATGGAGATAGCTTTTGTTCACTCTGCTTCTATCCATCACAATAAGCGTGGCCTGACCACTGACAGATTGTGGATACAGTGTGTGATTTGCAAATAGAATGCTTTCTTCCCAGCAATGTCGCTCTGTCACTGCCATGCCATGTATCACCATCAGGCTCTGCTACTGCTTGCCCTGTGCCAAGGCAAAGTCTCAGTAGAAGTGACAAAAGGAAATGAGATTAGAGATGGGACACATAGTTTTATTTAAAAAACAGACAGATGAGCCTGAGAGCTGCAAAGTTCAGGTAGCATTTGTACTACTATTGGGATGGGAACGACAGCTGGCCTGATGATTTTAACATCACTCAAAGTCTGCAGATGACACAAAAATTGGGCAAGTGGTAAATGCTGAGGACAGGTCACTAATATCGCGTGATCTGGATTGCATGGTGAGCTGGGTGCAAGCAAACAATGCATTTTACTATTGATAGATGTAAAGGTAAACCTCTAGAAACAAAGAATGCAGACCACGCCTACCTGATGGGGGACTCTATCCTGGGAAGTAGTGATTCTGAAAAATATTTGATGGTTAATCAGTTGGGCTATGTCTACACTGGCAAGTTAGTTCGAATTAAGGAGGCTTAATTCAAACTAACTAAAGTCCTGGCTACACTAAGCTTTAGTTAGTTCGAATTAAGGGCTTCCTTAATTCGAACTAATAAGTTTGAATAGGGTATTTGAACTAAAGGGTTAATTCGAACTAACTAGTTCGAATTAGCCAATGTGGCCGTCTTAAATCGAACTAATTTCTTAGTTCGAACTAACTGACCATTGAAATGAATGGGGATCACTAGTTTGAACTAAGCAAGTGCCATGAATGGCACTTGCTTAGTTTGAATTAAGCTAATTCGAACTAACTAAAAGTAGTTAAAATTATGTAGACATAGCCTTGGACACGAGTTCCCAATGTGACACTGTGGTCAAAAGAACTCCTGCACTAATTGAATGCATAAACAGGAGATTCTCAAGTAGTAAAGAAGTTATTTTACCTCTGAATTTGGAACTGGTGTGACCACTGCTGGAATATTGTGTCCAGTTCTGGTGGCCACAATTCAAGAAAGATGTTAATGAATTGGAAAGGGTTCAGAGAAGAGCCATGGGAATGATTAAAGATTAGAAAACATGGCTTTTATTGATAGATTAAAATAGCTCAGTGTATTTAGTTTAACAAAGAGAAGGTTAAGGGGTGACTTGATTACAGTCTTTACACACATACATGGAAAATAAATATTTAATAATGGGCTCTTCAATCTAGTTGAGAAAGACTGAACGTGATCCAATGATTGGAAGCTGAAGCTAAACAAAGTCAGACTGGAGGCATGCACACTTTTAACAGGGTAATTCACCTTGGACTAACTTACCAAGGGTCATGATGGATTCTCCATCACTGGCAATTTTAAAATCAAGATTCAGTGTTTTTCTAAAAGATGCGCTGTCGGAATTGTTTGGGGGGAATTTCTATGGCCTGTGTTATACTACAGGAGGTTACATGATTGGTGCTCCCCCCAACGCCCCCTACCCCCCCCCCGGCTCCCTGCACAGAAGAGGGAGATAATATTAATACTTTGAAAGGGAGAAAAGCAGTCTCCACTGCTGCAGAAGCGGCAGCCGATGCGAGCAAAGGAACAGTAAGAGCAGCCTGGAGTGGGAAATGTTCTGTTACTGATGCTATCTTGCGTTCCCACCAGTGTTTAAGCATATGGTAAAGTAGTACAGAGGAAGCGACATCAGATTACACCACAACCTCCCCCTATGTCATGTTTTGCAGCATTCTGAAGTTTTAACTAATTCTCATTATACTGTAGAGCTATCTCAGCGTATTAATGGCACTGAAGTCATGTTTGTAGTGGGGCTGAATAAGAGTGTGCCTGCTTAGTCACCAAACTTTGCTTCCTACGCTTAACCTGGGATGAATATAAGGGAATTTATGTGCCGTGCATGATGATTAAAACCATGAGGATCTTCCACATGGAGCCGTTGCAAAGGACACTTCCTTCTGCACCTCTCTATTTTCAAGACTGAAGCTGCCTGCCGCCCCTCAGCTCAGCCTACATTTAGCTAAAGTATGATTTTCCTATTGTGAAAGTCAAATATTTGGGTGGCTGGATATTGAAGCATGCTTTATAATTTAATAAGCAGTAATATTTATAATGATGCACAAGAGTAATCCAGTCTCATACTTTGGGTAGAAACTGATCACACTTGCCATTTCCCTACATATACACATCACAGTATACGAATAAATACATTCTGTAAGAGTCTCACTTTTCTTTGAAGATATTAGCTAGAGGTGGCATGAAATGATTTTCCTGTCCCACAAGAATTTTCCTGATTTCAAAAAGTTGTCCTGCTCCTAAACAGGATGAAAAATCTTAAAAGTCCAAGAACTTAAAATCAGAAAAGTCTGATTGGGTCAGAGCAAAACAGTTTGTTTCAACAATTTCAAAGTGTTTTGTTTCAATATTGTATGCAGTGTTGCTGTAACTGTGGCAGGCATTTCAATACTGACCTTTTAAATTTAAAAAGTTTCCCTATAAATTAACTTAAATTTTGAAACCAAAAAGTCATTTTGAGCCAGAAATTGGAACTTTCTCAAAACATCCTGTTTTGCCCTTTTCATAACTTTTTTCCAAACAGGAAATTCATCAGAACTGACCCTTTCCTGAGAACGGGTTTGGTTTGGATGAATCTGCATTTGCAGCTGAAACAAAATTAATCGAAAAATTCCTGACCACAGCTTGTATTGGCTACTGATTGACATGGGATACCAAGTCTGATGGATTAATAGTCTATCTGCCCCTATATATGTATATGTATATGTTCCTATAAACACTCCATTGTTGGCTTACGACTGTGTCAACTTGTCTTGTGTGTAAGCCTAGATGTCATTTTTGTTCTATATAACTTACAAAGATGACAGATACCTTTCTATGTAAATGAGGATTTGATAAAAAAAAAAAATCCAGCTGATTGGATGAGGCACCTGATTGGGTTTGTCAATATCCTCTGTCTCCGTTCCTCATCTGTTCACTGACATAGGGGCTGACTGCTGCTGCTTTCTACTCCAGAGGAGACAGCATTTCAGAGGGGTTAGAGGTATATCATTTGCAAAGCATTCTGGGATGAAAAGCTTTCTGTACATTTAAAATAGAATTACCAGCCAGTTGTCACAGGGCAAACTCCCTGCCAGAGTGCCCTCTCATGCCAAGACACCACATTGCAGAACATCTCCTTTCCCCTGTCATTCCATGTTGCAGCAATCTGCTGTTTCTGTGACCTGGGCCTTCTGAGGCCCCTTTTAAGCTCAGTCACCTTCCGGGATAACAGAAAAAGTCCAATCAGAAACTCCGAGTCTTCATACTAGGCTGTCAACCCCCCCATTTGGGACTCATCCATCCTACCAGATATACTTCCAGTCTTGCTGGGAGAGAGATACAGAAACCCAGGCCTGCTCTTTCCTCTGGGTTCCACCCCAAGGACCCTGTTTTAGTCAGCTAGGGATCATTTGTTTCAGTCCCTTGTCCCTTCCTTGGGCTGTGCCTAGCTTTTTCCCTGTTTGTCAGTGTTCCTTCGGTGACGGTGAACTCCATTAGTCCTGCTCTGAATTCTGTCTGCTTGAGTGGCTTCTTAATAACCAGTTACATAGGAGCTTCTTCAAGGCCTTTCCCAGCCTCTTTGGTAGCAGCTGGTTCACACTTCAGGCAGGCAATTTCTCTCACTCCTCCCCTCCTCACTGCTTGAGACCGAAGTCCCCTAGATCTTATCCTTGGTGGGGGAGAAGGGAGTTGTAATTACTTTAGACCAGTTGTAGGGCTCTAGGCTATGTCTACACTTGCAAGTCAGGGTGACCTGAGGAGGTTCAAGTTGACCTAACTTAGTCCCTGTCCACACCAGGCTTTCATTAGGTCGACCTAAGGGCAGTTAGGTCGACTTAACAAAGTGGACTAAGTCCACATCCATGGAAACCACTTTGTTAAGTCAACTTAATAAGGTCGACTTTAAGTTGACCTTATTAAGTTGACTTAGCAAAGTCGGCCTAACTTTTTCTAGTATAGACATAGCCCTAGTCAGCTTCACCTTCAGCTGGCCCCCTTTTCCCAATCAGTCCTCCATCCTGTAGTGTTCAACAGGCAGCCTTCTTCTGCTCATGGTTTCCTGCTACGTGGGAGGAGGGGGCATTTAATCTGGGTCCCTTCCCAAAGCTCATCCCAGCTGGCGGGGAGAGAGGGAGAGTCTCGCAAGGGGGTTGGTACTGGGCCACATGGGTTTTCTTTCTGAACGCTACCTTTTCCCAGGACTGTTCCCTCTCTTCCAATAGCTCCTATTTCCTAGTCCTTGCATGCCTCAAACCTCCCACAGTCTTAAAGAACCATGCCATGGGACAAGGGTGGGCTGTCCTCTAGGCCCCATGACCCTTAAAGAGTTTTTATCGATGTCATCAGTCCATCACACCAAGAAAAAAGTTACCTAAAACTGTGGGTCACATGAAAAAGATACATGGAGCTGTCAGCTTTGCATATGAGAATGGAAAGAGTATATAATTTTATAAAGAGGGCTCTTGAATTTCATACATTCCTCAGTGTTCAGAGAAATCATATTAATCTTAAACAAGCGGCAAATCAAACTGGCCACTTTACCTACTTAAAATAAATGGCTCTTATTCATTCTATAGAGGCTTTCCCCCTGAAATTAGTTTTATTTTACAATTCAGCAGTCTCAAATCCTGGCTGAAGAACCATTCAGAGAAGGGCTCTCAAATGGCTGGAAAACTGTCAAAACTGAGTTGCCTGAAAAGAGGCAGAGAACAATTCCTGTTTTGCTTTATTTGCTCTTAATCAATGTACTCCCTGCTATGTGCACATATTGGATTATTTAGTTCTGTGCTGGAGAGTTAGTGGATTAATGAATGGCTTGTTATTATGGATGATCGAGGTATTAAGGATATAGAACTGCTGCAACTTTTGTTGAAAACTGAGGAGACGGTCGTGGCCTTGGAGGCTTCCAAAAAGTACTAAATACATTTATAAGAACATCAGCACAAATGGAAACATGACTGTCAGCTGAGTCTGTGTGTCTATTACAAACATCAGACACTAGCCAGGCAAATGGTTCATTCCTTTCCTGTTGGAGTCTGTAGCATGAGATCAATGGAATAGGAAGGAGAACTATTTAATTCCCAGCTTTGCCACAATGGTGACTGAGGGCGAGTTATTTAATCTTACTCTGACTCACTCCCCTAACTGTAAAATAGAGCTAATACTTAGACTGTAAATTCTTTGTGGTGGAGACTGTTTTTGTTGTATGCTTGTACAGTGCCTAGGACAATAGGGTTCTGGTCCGTGACTGAGGGTTCTAGATACCACAACAATACAAATAATAACTAATGTCCTTGCTCCTTCCTTTAATCTTTCTTCTCTAGTTATCTTGTAAAGTCTTCAGGGCAGGGACTATCTTTTACTATATGTTTGTACAGCACCTAACACAATGGGGCTTGTTGTGGGGTAAGCCCACACTCTTCTACCCTCTAGGAATGTGTTTGGGGGCCAGAGGGGAACCGTGCCCCACAGGTACACTCTACCAGACTGTTCCCGACCTCCTGCAGTATGACTCGAAGATCCAAGTCGGGGTGGTTGTCCCTAGTGGCCAGAATCTATAACTGCCCTTGGGACAGGGCAGGGCAAGCAAACAGTCTGTAGCCCTGTCCCTCAGGCAGGGTGGAGTCATAGAGCAGTTTATAGCCCATGCTATCAGGCAGGGTTGGGCAGGAGAAGCAGTCTGAAGTCCCTAGCCCACAGGTAGGGCTGGCAGACAGTCTATAGATACAGGAGGGGTTTGCGTATCTCTGCAGTCTGAACCCCTGGTTAGGGGTTACTGTCATCCCACAGGGAGTGGCTGGGGAGGCCCAACGCAGGCCTGCCCAACTCCAGCACGTCCCAGCCCAGGACCCTGTTTGTGACAGAGATGGTCACTACCCTGGCTAGCAGGGATCCCATTGCAACAAACTGACCTATACAGGGCAGTGATACCACTCACATTGTTCCCCTAGGCCACTTCCTACTGTGCCTCCTGATGCTGTCATTCAGGTCTCATCAGGGACTTCAGTTTCCCTGGCATCAGTAGCTTCCTGGACGTCTAACTCCAGGCCGTCAGCTGTGGGTCTCTGGTTCCCTCAGCTGGGGGTTGAAGTGGCTCCCTACTTGGAGCATCCACCAAGCATCTTTCCTCCTTCGTGGTCAACCTGGAATGAGGCGGGCTGCTCCCTTTTATAGTGGGACAGCAGTTGGAGCATGCCCGGTACAACCTGGGGGGAGGGGGTGTGACTTCCGCAGACAATAGTGTGTATTTAACTCTTTCCTGCTCAGTGTGGGGTCAACCCACTCTGTCACGGGCCCCAATCTGGGTTAGCACCTGGAGGTGCTGTCATGCCTGGGGTTTTGGGTAGCCAGGCATAGTGGTCAAGGCCAGTGCCAGAGTCCAGGGGGCCTCAATCAGGCATCAGAACCAGAGTCAGAGTCTAACGTGGGTAGCTTGAGTTCAGGACTAGGGTCAGGGCCCTGTTACCAATGCTGAGAGGCAGGAACAGAGCTGGGATCCAAGGGGCAAAGCTGGGATCTGTAGCCAGAGTCAGAAGTTCAAGCGTCAAAGCCTGGAGTCAGACCCCAAGTACCAAAGACAGGCATCCAAGCTAGTGTCACAGTCCAAGTAGTGAAGCCAAGGGGCAGAGCCAGAGTCAGGAGTCTTAGTATCAATGCCAGAGTTCAAGGGTGGAAGCTGAGGGTTTGAGCTGGGGTCAGGAATCAGAGAAAGCTGACAGAGAGGTCCATTGCTACAGGTGGCAGGGGAGCCCACTTCATTGCACAGACACTTCCTTGGTGTGCTCCAGGGCTTAAATAGGGCACCTAGATTGCCGGCCTATTGGGACATAAAAGAAGCGGTCAGTCTGGCCTTCCAAGGTAGTATTTCCTGTGGTGTTTGTGGTATGTCGGGTGGGAGATGTTCTTATTAATGTTGTTGTGCGTTCAATGTGGATGTCTGTTTGGCTGTGTGTGTGAGTTTCTGTATGTGTATTCCCTCAGGATTATCCCTGGCTCAAATCTGTAACTGGGGACTCCGTTAGCCCAATGATCCAGGGCCTGGCTTGGATTTTTAAGCAGGGACTCAGTTAGCCTCATGATCCTAAGCTGTTCCTTTGGTTAACACTTTCGGTTACATTTGGCTCAAATCTTTAGTGAGGACCTTGTTAGTTCAGTGATTTGGGGCCTAGGCATACCCTGTGTGCAAGAGGTAAATTGAGGCAACACTCACAATCAAAGAAACTAACATGACCATGGATCCTTCTAGAAATGAAGGTACCAGGCTAGGCTTCAATACAAGGTAGCACAATGGTAAGCAACCTATCTCAACAGATGCACTGGCAGCATTTGTGCTCCCAAGGCAACAGAACAGCTCAACTGATGGCAGGGCTCTCCGTCACCCCTTTGACCACATGAAATCTGGTCTCCAGGGCTCCTAATTTTATACCCTACTCAGACCTACAGACTCAGCCCCCTTTGGGGTCTGAATTTATCTTGATTGGTCCACATACCCCTTTGTTGATGCCACTCAATAATTTGATAGATCACGCATCACTGGACAACTCCATTCATCAAGGTATCATGGTTTGACCGACACATCACTTTTAATCTCCTTGGTGTTAGGCCAACCCGACACTTCCCACCTTTTCAGGTACTTTTCCACTCTTACTGTAGCTGCAGCTTACTTCTTGCCAATTTCTGTGATGTCAGACTTCTTTAGCCTAACTCCTGTCAACTTGACCATTTATTCAACTGAGGCCTACTGCTTTGATCTCTTTTGCTAGGCCTTAAGCCTCATTCTTGACTGTTTCTACTTGTCTTTTTCAATTTAACCTTTTACTTTCTCCTACAGTGTTTATCCCCACAAGGTCTACGTAGCTACACATGGAGTCCCACCGTGGCTGCCTTTTAGCAGAGTGGATACATCATGCATCCCACAGATGTGGGGGGTCTCGTCCGGCCCCTCTTGGACATCACGAGTGCTACTGTGATACAAATAGCAACAGTCAGTGATGTTCATTGAAGTGTTGATCACCAGCACCTCGGAGAGTTCCATGGGATACAGTCAAGAGTGTTTTGCCTCACATCCGTGGAGAAGAGACATAGTTACACTCAAATTCTTATGCCTTTTCCATATATACAAAGTGCATCATTTTAATTATACTAGTACGATCTCCCTCGTGTGAATGTGGTGATATCGCTAAAAACGTGCTTTATACTGACATGGGTATTCCCCTATGAGAACAGGAATTAGCTGTACAGGTAGAAGGCACCTTTATATCTGTATAGCTGTGGCTGTCTTGGGGTTTGTACCAGTAGAATTATATTGGTAAAAAAAAAAAATCATCCCACAACCAGAATAGTTATACCAGAACAAAACATGTGTTTTGACAAAGCTATAGGCTAAACTTCACTTTTCTATCATTCCTCTTACATTTGATTTGTCTTCCGCTGTGACTTGTACATCGGCAGCAGCAGCTGAAAGCTTTCGGTTCAGGGAGATGCCCTTAATTGTGACAAAATGATTTCTATGCTGCTTGAGGAACCACCCTGTTGTGTTTTCTCAGCGTGTAAAGGGGCCTTCAGCTGCCTCACACCAGTTGCTGGATTTTTAACATGAAGGATTAAAAACTGTTTGTCTTTGAGTGTCCTTGAATTGGGAGGAGGCTAAAACCCTATGGAGAAGGGTACGAATATTCAGAATAGGCTGCCTAGCTGCTCATAGTAACCCCATTTGCAAACTGCCTTTTGTCCTTTCTTGCCCATTAACCATCCCTGCAAACTCATCATATTTGGGACTCATGCTGACCTGGTGCTGGCAAAGGGACAGTGGGAAAGAGGTGTGTGTAATTTTTGTGATTCACAGTTGTAAGATCATTCACAATATTGTGTTTGTTCATTGTTTTAATTTGCTTTCTGCAGATATGTCCTTCAAGACCCACTCCTTCACATGGGCAGAGCACCTCCAACAGATAAGGTGCAGAACCAGAGGAGTAGGGAGAATGTGTTTTGCAAAGTGCTGCAGTCAACAGATGCAAAACAAGAGTGTGGAGAGAGACCATCACCAAGAGACTCAAGCTGGGTAGCCAGGGAAGGATACAGCCGTAGGAGCAGATGATAAAGCACCTGGGGGAACAGCCAGAGAGTTTGAAGTCCCTCATTAACCTTCAATCTGAGAACATCTGTTCCAGACTGCCCCTCCAGCCACTACAGAACTCCAGTCCATAATGTCCACATATTCCCCCCCCAGCATTCTTCATATGTTCCCATACCTGCATAGAAAGACAACAGAGTCTTGTGGCACTTTTAAAGACTAACAGATTTATTTATCACATGAGCTTTCGTGGGAGAAAATCCCACTTTGTCAGACGCTTTGAAGATGGGAAAGTTACAGAATGGGAGGAAATTAAATGCAGGGGAGTGTATGACATAGGATCAGGTCAGGCTGTAACAGCAAATCAAAATAGGTGTTAGTATTCAAACACTGGGGAACAGCACATAGAGGAAGATGAGGTCAAACCACCTGTTGTAACGAGAGAAAAATCCATAGTCCCTGTTTAACCCCAAGACAACTGAGTCAAATTTGCATATAAATTCGAGTTCTGCAGTTTCTCTTTGAAGATGTGATTTGTTATTCATCTGTTTCAACACAGCTATTAACAAGTCGTCAAGGGAGTGAGCAGGGAGATTGAAGTGTTCCCCTATTGGTTTTGTAGTGTTGCAATTTCTGATGTCAGATTTGTGTCCATTTATTCTTTGGCACAGAGGCTGTCCTGTTTGTCCAATATATAAGGCAGAGGGGCATTTCCGGCACATGATGGCATAAATCACATTGGTGGATGAGCAGGTGAACGAGCCCTTGATGGAGTAGGTGGCTTGATTTGGTCCTGTGATGGTGTCTTCAGTGTAGATATGAGGGCAAAGTTGGCAGCGTGGTCTGTTGCAGGGATATGTTCCTGCTTTAGTGTTTCTGTTGTTTGATCTGTAGTTGCTGGTAAGTATCCTTTTAAGGTTAGGGGGCTGTCTGAAAGCAAGGAGAGGTCTGTCTCCCAAGGCTTGAGAGAGTGAGGGATCATCTTGTAAAATAGGCTCTAGATCTTTGATGATGTGTTGAAGAGGTCTGGCTTGGGAGTTGTAGGTGGTGACCAGTGGCGTTCTGCTGTTGTTTTTCATGGGCTTCTCCTGCAGTAGTTGACTTCTGGGTACCCATCTGGCTCTGTCAATTTGTTTCTTCACTTCTGCGGGTGAGTACTGTAGGTTTAAGAATGCTTGGTAGAGATCCTGAAGGTGTTTGTCTCTGTCTAAAGGGTCAGAGCAAATGCAGTTATATCTTAGGGCTTGACTGTACACAATGGATCGTGTGGTGTGTCGAGGATGAAAGCTCGAGGGATGTAGGTAACTATACCGATCAGTAGGTTTGCGGTATAGGGTGGTCTTTATGTGCCCATCACTAATTTGCACTGTAGTGTCCAGAAAGTGGATCTCTTGTGTGGAGTGTTCCAGGCTAAGTTTGATTGTGTTGTGGAAATTGTTGAAATCTCTATGGAAATCTTCAAGGGCATCTTTCCCATGGGTCCAGATGATGAAGATGTCATCAATATAGCATAAGTAAAGTAGAGGTGCTTTGGGATGAGACGTGAGGAAACGTTGTTCTAAATCGGCCATAAAGATGTTGGCATATTGTGGGGCCATGCGGGTACCCATAGCAGTGCCACTGACTTGAAGGTATAAATTATCTTCAAATCTGAAATGGTTGTGGGTGAGTACAAAGTCACAGAGGTCAGCCACAAGTTTAGCTGTGTCATCATCTTGGATAGTTCTTCTAATAGCTTGTAATCCATCCTTGTGTGGGATGTTAGTGTAAAGAGCCTCTACGTACATAGAGGCCAGGATGGTATTTTCTGGAAGACCGTCAGTGGATTGGATTTTTCTCAGGAAATCTGTAGTGTCTCTCAAATAGCTAGGTGTGTTGATAGCATTATCTGGCTATGTGGACTCTCTCCTAAGACCCTATGCTATCAACACACCTAGCTATCTGAGAGATGCTGTCAGGCAGAGACGGTGGGTGCAGTTTACAGGTGAACAGGTGGATGAACAGTTTGCACTGTTCAAAAACAGTGAAAAATAAAGTCAGAAGCCCAGGGAATGATGGGATGGAAAGAACTGCATCACGGGACTACGTACACGTCTCCATGATGCACCGCGGTATGTACATTGACATTGTGTTGACCTAACTATGTTGGCCAAAATGCTACATCTCTCCTGGAAGTGGAGTTACTAGGCCGGTATAGCAGGCGAGTTATATTAGTGGGAATGACATTTTAGTGCAAACACCACAGAATTAGAGTGGTGTAAGTGGCCTTATCTTGACCTAACTCTGTAGCGTACACCAGGGCATAGCTGCTTTCGTGAATCCCAACAGGCACCAAAATACATTCGTAGATCTGGCCCTTTGACTTTATACAGTGCCCTTCCAGTAGAGGACCTTATGAACATTAAATGGGCACCACATGCTTTACAGGTAGTGGAAGTGGGGCACAGAGGAGTTAAGTGACTTGGTTACGGTCAGTGGAAGAGTGAGAAACAGAGCCTCTGAAGCCCCGTTGTCTCCTCTAACCACTAAACTAAATAATGT
This sequence comes from Pelusios castaneus, assembly GCA_007922175.1. NCBI lineage: Eukaryota > Metazoa > Chordata > Testudines > Pelomedusidae > Pelusios > Pelusios castaneus. Next base: position 10,851,262 of record ML685816.1, on the reverse strand, counting down.
TGATAAAGCCGTGTAGCAGATCAATAGGGATTTTTTTCTCCAAATGATCTGCCTACAATGATCTCATTTTCTGTTCATGGAAAATGAGCAAGTGGGGGTACAATGAGGAGAAAATGAGATAGAGAAAGAAATAGGTCAAGCAAATATTCTGAAAAATGCATCTCTTTCAGGGCAGCAGAAGTAGCTTAAACTGCATTTGAAATGTTGACACTTCTGTCAGGGGGCTAACCGTGCCAGCGATCAGACTGATTATTCCCTTTAAATTATTGTTTTACCTCACTCCATCCAATTACTCAAGTTATTTTGCTATCCCACAGATTTCTCCGTTAATATCAACATAATGATTATAGGCTGCAACAGCATCAAGATGTTTCACCCCCAGGAATGCTGGTAAAATGTTTATGGCACAACATGTTGAAAGCCGCGTTTGATGTGTAAATGTCAAGCATAATCAGCTTCCTGTCACGGGAAAGAAAACAGCACAAATACAGCCCTTAAATTGTCACACATGGAACTAAAAAGCTACTTTATCGCTGGCCACATAAATCATCATGTAAATGGCCAGTGTTTGTTGCCAGTAATTTTCTGAAGAATCATCTCTGTTATTACAGCCATTTGCTAGATGGTGTTGGGCCTAATGTTTGATTTTAAACAATTTCAATGTAGAGTGCTCTGTTCTTTCTCTGGCGTGTGCGATACTGCTGAGAACAGTGAGGGTTTTAGATAAGAGAAGGGACAATTTAGGATAGCAAATTTAAACACAAACCAGCTTCTTTTACTTGTGGAGAAAGCATTAGCTTTCGAATGGATGAAAAAACAAATGCAAATCTCCCATGCCACGCTGCATTTTAGATGCCTTCCAGAAGATCTTTACTATAAGCCACTGTGGTGGGCTAGCCTGGTTAACTTCTTTGTTTATAAGCCCTCTACTGATATGCTTTAATAATAATCATTAGCACTTACATTGTATAGGGCTTTATATATTTAAACTACAACATAAACACTAGACAATTAATCTTTGCAATGTGCCTGTAAGGTAGGTTCAGCAAATACTGACCCAATTTTATAAGGAAACTGCAGTAGAGAGGTGAAGTGGCGTATTCAGGGTGACACAGAAGGTTAGTGGAAGAACCTGGAGCAGAATTCAGTATTTCTCGACTTCTGACCTTGACCATACCATCTGCCAATCCTTGGCCATACCACCTCCCAATCTACTTTGGAAATGAATTGCAAAGGATTTCCTATCAGTCTGGGTCAACAAAGTGCCTCTGCTCTCCCTCAGCTTCTTCTGTAACTGGAGGAATCCATCCTTACTTGGCACAGTCTTCTGCTCCAACTAATACACTTACATTTGCTTGGATTAGCAGTTGTCTTCACTCTTCCTCTACCCGTTGTGATGTCGTTGGGCATAATTGACTCTTACCTGCAGCAGCTCCTATAAGTTCACACACAATGGAGCTCTCTATAGCTCTTCATGTGGTTCTCCTGCTTACAAAACTCTGATTGAAACTGAGGATTTTTCTTTCATTTAGAGGTATGTATCACATGTTTTTTGCCCTCCCCTAGGGTATCCTTAGTAAAAGCAATGCAATGTACCAGAAGAAACATTCCTCCAGCTGTCCTTGATCTTGATTAATTCCTTTGGAGTGGACCATTAGGATTCTTCTACTCTACAGACTATTGTCTCCATCTGTTTAATGTGTGAATTCTCCAGTGGGAGAAAATATGTCATTGATCAGATTTTCTGGTCATGTACAAAATGATGTGGTATGGGAGTTTTTTGAATTCAAACAGTGACTTCTTGAAGTCCACTATGCAGGGACTTCGCTACTGTTTATCTAAATAATTTGGAAGCTGCTCAGATACTATGGTGAAGGTTTGTACAAAACAACAGATTTCGCAAAGACACTTTTGCAAACTTCCTGTCATATTACAGATGGTTGGCAATCTTGTTTCTATGGAAACAAAACGAAACCCTAAAAAAAAAGTGTTGAAACAAGCCAGTTCTGAATGGAAAAGGTATTGAAATTCTGAAGATTTAGTTTAATAATTTTTATTACACATTTTTTGGAGCCCTGATTACACCCCCACCCCCAATCCCAGGAATTTATTTGCCTAAGAAAAATCATATAATGGATTACAAGATTGCACCTTAAATCCACTGCTGCGAACTTGTTTTTACAGTTCAGACCACACTTGTACAATTTGTAAAATCTTGTAACACCTTAAAAGTTTTCAATACTACATTATGGAAGAAGGTACTTAGATATGGATGAGCTAGACAGAATACCTTAGGTTTTCTGCTTTTGCCATCTTTTTGGCAAAAAAGAAAAAAAAAGGTGTAATCTTCTTCTTTTAAAGATCACTGTAAATAATTTCCTAAAAATATTCCATAGCAAATTCATGGAGTGATCAGAGACACTGCGTCAAATTTGTCCATCAGCTTAGGTGCTTGATAAAAAATGTTGAGATTGTCTACAGAGTATAACATAACACTAGGGGAATAAAAATAAATTATGTAGCGTATGACCACGCTGTGCATGGAACTATACGGGGAAAGTCCCCATGGAACATACATGACAAGTAGTACTACATATTAGTTGGAATTTCATTTTCTCCAATACCTCATATTACACCGGGACCTTTTGGAATGAAAAGGACTTCAGCCACCATTGCATAATGATAATAATTTCCAGAAATATTATGATTATTATATAACAAGTAATAGATCTAGCGACGTGGAGGAGTTTTTTTCAATCCAAACATCACAGCAAGAGAGACCTCTGTCTGACTGAAACAGTGTGAATATTGGGTAAGATCCCACGTTGCTGCTCCTTGATGTTATGATCTTATCCTGGCTTTGAATGTGATAAATACAAGAGTTATTACTGGACATTTTCCATTTAGTCAGAGGAAGAAAAATATCATAGTCTATTACAATACACAATTATATATAATATAGCCTTTTCTTTTTATATATATATAATCAAGTAAAAAAAGTTAAAATAGTTGGAAGTAAAAAATGAAAAAATAGCTGATTGTGTTTTTTGTTTTTCTTTACAGTGATATGGTAGCAAATACAAGACAAATGCGTAATAAACCTTTACATAAGGTGTCTGGTCTCATATCCAGCAATAGGGCTCAGCTTGGAGTAGAAAATGAAACTGGTTGAATTTTCGGTTTTTTTGGCTGTAGCTTCATAGATGATATGTTGTGAGGAAAACATATTGTAAATATCTATCTCCAAGGTGTTTTGCAAAAGTCTGAAAACACCAAAGGGTGAAATATCCCCCGTTGCAGGGAAAGCCAGCACAGGCAACATGCAAGTCCCACTTAAGCTGTCAATCGTGTATGCGTTCATTCTATACCCTCTTACCATAGAAATCCAGCTGTTCTATATTCTTATTTCCCTCATTCCCTCCCATCCATTGCATGCCCTGAGGTTTAAGTGGGAAAGAAAGTGATGCATAGGCCTTTTGATAGCCTTCTGTACAGGGGTGAATTTCCCCCACAATGTTACACTGAAATGGTGACATGTTCATTGACAAAGCTTGGCAAATGGTCACATGGAGCCCTATGGTGGCTGGAGAAAAGAAAGAAGTACTAGTTCCAGCATAAAACAAGATCATATAGACACTCAACACAAACAGTATTTTTCTTCTGTTGTCTGCATAATAATAACATGTTTGCATATAGAACAGCTTTTGCATTATTGCTCTACTTATAGGAATATAGTAACGGACTTATAACAGACTTGCACATTACAAACTTAAGGTTCTTTGGTGAAGAATGAAAAAACAGTATTTTAGCTGAAATAAATCTCAGAGAAGTTTTTGTTTTTATCTATTGATCCTTTGGATTCTCTCACAGAGGAGGGAGAGGTATTGAGTCAGCTTTACCATAGCAACGATAACAACTCCACCAATCATCATGCACGTTGGCCAGAAAAGTGCGTGGAACAGCACGTTGGAACTGTAAAGTTTGGTTAATATCACATTCTTCTGAATTCCTTCTGGATCATAAAAGCATGAGAAACGCTGGTATTTCCTGAAATTTTCCATTACAACATTCACAAGTGACATGGATTCTTCATAATTCTTGCCACACTTGGGGATGTAGGAACACTGGGAAGAAATTAAAAGGAAAAGAAATGTCTCTAACCAAATACTATTTCAGATGACAAACAAGAAAAGTTCCAGCAGACTATGCCATTCTTAGGACTACAATACAATGAACCTAACAGTAAGAATAATAAAATAATCATAGACATGCTCACAATTATATACTGAACAATACTTTCCCCTTCTATAGCAGTTTCCATTTGAGGAATGCAAAGTTCTGTACAACCATTAATGGAGTACTCCTCACCATATCCTTTTAAGGTAGGTAGATATATTATTATCACCATGCTACACATGGAGAAACTGAAGTTCAGAAAAATTAAAGTCCAGAGTTTTTCAAAAGTGCCTCAAGTTTTGAACCTCTAATTAAATGTGAATGTATTTTGACTGCATATGCAAATCAGGAAGTAAGATTCTTGCTTATAATGAATCGAGCTAATAATTATGGGTCCGAAATAAATTTCACACACAAAACTGGAGGCCAGGTTGAGGTTCCTTTAAAAATTTGCCTCTGAATAAGTTGTGTATAGGAAGCCTAGGAATAGAACATAGATTTTCTGATTCCCTGCCGTGCGCTTTTAAACACAAGCCTATCATTCTGTCTTAAGCACCACCACTCGCAACAGGCCACCGTTTGGTTTTAGGCCACCACTTTAAAGTATTTGTAAGATGTCCAGTAGAATTTTTTTTAGATTCCATTTCACACCAGCTCTACTAGGTGGGTTTCCTGGGTTGTTTAATCCCCAAACTTCCTTTCCCTGTGACTGAAGCCAGAATCCTAACCCAAGTCTTCAGATATGATGAGCCATTAAATCTGCTAAATGGACTATAGCAAAACCTGGATTAATTTGTCTGTCTCTCATACTACCTTGGTGGTGAGGAGGGCCCAGTGGGGGAACTCTGGTTGATCACCCTCTCTGTATTGTCCCTTCACCCACCTCTCCCTGCTACCTGTTCTGGCAAAATTCAAGGAGGAGAAGCAGAAGAGCTGAGTGGGAATCATAAAGCCATAGCACCACATCTCTGTCCTTGCAAGTGCCTGATTGCTGTCCAGCACAGCTGAAGTATGAAGCGTCAGAACTGGAAGGATGCCTGGAGTCCTGCCTCTCAAATGGAGTACCTGAGACTTTAGTGGGGCGGGGGAGGGAGTCCCATTGTCAAGTTGTGTCAGTAAAAACTAGAAACGTACTTATTTCTTAAATGGAAGCTGATGTTCGGATGAAATCATGGGACTCTAGGAGTTGGGGCTTTAATAAAAAACATTAACTATTCAGGGCCTTGTGATAAAACCATGAGACCTGGCAACACTGGAATTGGAGCGGGGTCCCTAATTCCTCTTGGCTCTTTCAAAAATCCCAGCCTAGATTATCTCCCATGTGTTGGTAGCTAAAGCCCCGGGTGGAATCCATCCTGAGAATTCCCAGTGTTTGCTGCAGTGTGACATCCACCGCACTTGGAAAGGGTGTTGTGTGCTCCCTTGCTGGTCAGTGTGCACGGGGCAAACCCACAATCCCTCACTTTGCTCTCTTAGGCTATGTCCACACTGGCAAGTTAGTTCGAATTAAGGAGGCTTAATTCGAACTAACTAAAGCCATGGCTACACTAGGCTTTAATTAGTTCGAATTAAGGGCTTCCTTAATTCGAACTAAAAATGTCGAATAGGGCATTAGAAGTAAGGGTTAATTCGAACTAACTAGTTCAAATTAACCAATGTGGCCATGTTAATTCAAACTAATTTCTTAGTTCGAACTAACCAGCCCATTGTAATGAATGGGGATCGCTAATTCGAACTAAGCCAAGTGCCATGAATGGCACTTGCTTAGGTCGAACTAATTTTTTCTAGTTCGAATTAAGCTAATTCGAACTAACTTAAATTAGTTCGAATTAGTTAGTTCGAACTAACTAATTCGAACTAATTTTAGTAAGTGTAGACATAGCAGATAATTAGCCCTGGGGGAGCCCTAGAATGGAATCAGGAATCAGGCATTTCACTCCCCACTGGCTAGTAGACAAACTGGGAACAGGAGGATTCTACTCATACATTTATTTTTTGCACATTCATGCAGAATGTGTCTGGTAATTCAGGCCAGTGGTTTGTCACATGATCATAGGTCATCCTGGTTCCCTGATTGATATGATCTGTGGGTAGCTTTCTCTCTCTGCGCTGCTGTATGGCTGAATCGGCATGCATGAGAGAAGAGCTGTCACTGGTTTTTGGTTATTAATTTAATCTTCTCAAGTGAATTTTGCAAAGGAAAAAGATGTCTTGATTAAAATAATATGATCTGAGACTTCTGATTGTTTTAAATATATAAACGTCTCTGGTCTTTTTCACGACTATGCGTTGACTTTTCATAATGTACTGTGACAAACCTCCGGTCCTAATAATGATCCATAGATTAACCTTGTAACAGGATTTGATTGATTAATTGGCAAGTTTATTAGCTGAGAATCTGATTTCAAGTGCAGCAGAGATGCTAGATGCATTAGCAAACTGCAGCATTAAGAGTACAGCATGTCAGCTCTTCCATTATGAATATTTCATAGAGCAGTAGAAATTAGAGATAAAAAAAACCAGAGAGGTCACATCTCATCCATCTTCCTGCTAGAGGAGGATTCTTCCCTTCAGCATATTCTCTAGTGCTTTGCCTGCCCCTGTGTTAAATATCCAAAGCCACGAGGTTTCTCCAGCTTCGCAGTCAAACCCAACAGATCACACACCCTGATAGGCTGCCCCATAAGAAAGAGTTTCATATGGTTCAGCCTGAGGCTTCCTTTATAACCCATTGGTTCAAGCAGCAATTGTAACTCCCATGTTTCCAGTTCTTGCGATTTTATTGTAAGTCTCATGATATTTGTGTTTTTTTCTTAAAGCCCCTCTGTGATTTGCAGAGCAACTCAGCTTTCATTTTTTTTTAAAAAAAAGTAAGTTTCTGGTCCTGATGGTTGTGGAGAAAAGCCTGAAAGTATGCCTCATTTGTACCATTGAATCATAGCACATTAGCATTGGAAGGGACCTCAGGAGGTCATCTAGTTCAACCCCTTGTTTAAAGCAGGACCCAGAAATCTATGGTGAAAACTCCTTCTTATCAGATTTCCAGCTCAACTTTTCAGATTCAGAGTCTTGGAGAATTCAAATAAGCTTCCAAATTTCTGAATGTGTCTCCATATTGGAGCTCTGAACCAGGGGCAAAATTCTGATCTCACCTCCACTGCTTTTAAATTTGTGTTTACTCTTGATTTTCAGCTGTGGGTAAGGGAGAGTGGTGTAACGAGGCCCGATAATTAACTAACCTCACAATGTCTCTATGAAATAGGCAATGGCTCCACAGAGTCTCATTCACTCTCATTTATACCAGCATAAATAAGGAGTAATTCTATTTATGCTGGTGGAGTTACACTAATCGAAAACTGTTGTTTCTGAAGTCCATAATTTAGGACAGGAAGTGAAGGGCACTACCCTGTCCAGTAGATCTTGCAGGCTGTATAGGCAGTTTGAATGTTGTTACTGGATGTGGAATTTGTCCTGGTTAATGATCCTGCTCTTCTAAAATGTGTCATGGGAAATTTAATGACCAAGTGGACTGGTCAGAACCTCAATTTATGTCTCCATCCAAATGGTGGAAGAGAGATATGCAGCACGGATCAAAGAGGAAAGCCTCCTTGACCATGACTTGTCATTAATTCCCACTAAGCCCTTAATGACCTGAGGAAATACTGTCTCCTAGAGGTGGAAGAAGGGGGCTCACTGGTACAATTTCTAGCTTAGCACTCAAATCAACAGGTTTAAAGGTATCAGAACTTTTTGTAATTGAATCTACTAGATCTCATAATCATTTCTGAATTGCAGTTGAGTCAGAACTTTGGGGCCTCAGACCAAAACAGAAACTTGGGGTAGCAGTAGAACTCGGAGAAACTTCACAACCGTTTCCCTCCTCTGCCACTCGACCAATCACATTGTGCATTCAGCCAGATGGCTCCTAATGGAAATGGGATGGTCTACAAGGGGAAAGGGAGGGATGTATAGACACAAGGAAGTGGCAGCTTTGAGTTACAATCCCAGCTCTGCCACTGAACTTTCCTTGGGCAAAAAAGTTTAGCGCTCTATTCTCCAGATCTTCCTAGCAGCCGCTCTCTGCACCTTGTTCAGTTTGGACTTCTGTGTCTTCAGTTATTTTTAGGAATTATTTTGATGAAATTCTGTGGCCTGTGTTATACAGGAGGTCAGACTAGATGGACACAACAGTCTTTTCTGGCCTTGGAAGCCATGATTATGGTGCCTGTAACAATGATTACTGGTTCCTAACGTCTGTTTCGGATACCACTTATGCTCCAATCAGGACTAACTGCACTGGAGAAATAGAATTAAACTGATGTAAAGAGAGGTCAGAATCAGGCCTTTACAACGCTTTAAGTGCTGTAACATTTCTAAGGTGTAACAGAATGACTCAGTACTTTGAATAGAAGCGGCTGCTGATCCTATTTACTTTCCCCAGAGGCTGCTAGCAGCTGACTGTTAAGAAGAAAATGTAGCAGCTAAGCGGCTGTGGTTGTAGTATTGACAAGGGGTTGGGCAATGGTCTTAAAGACTAGAAATAAAATACGGATGGGGAGAGGAATGAAAAATCTTGTGTGCACTTCTGGGAAGATTAAAACAGCTCAATTGACATCCATTTACTTCCTGTTGATTCTGATCAGAAAGTGACAGGCGTCCATTGTATATCTCACTATAAATTGCATCCACTCCTTACCTAACCTTTCGGGTAGACAGCTATTTTAGATAGTGAGTCTTAGAGAGCAATCATTATTTAAAATCAAAGCGCATTTTCCTCAGTCTGAGCTAGCGAGAGAAGCGGAGAGATTGGCTGCAGATAATGTGGCTTGGGCATGTGTGTGCGGTGGGGGTGGACAGGGAGCTGGAAAGGTTATGCAGGTTTAGGCTGACTTTTTGAAGGTCATTTTTGTTGACCTTCTGGAATATAAGTGAGGCTCTTTTCATAGTGTTGTCAGTAATGTTTGGAATTGGTGAGACAGCTGCATGCTTTTCTGTGGGAGGGTAAGGGAGGTGGCTTTTAGCAATACAGTGAGGTGTAAGGAAACTGACAACCAGTATCCAGGTGGTGCATACAAAATCAGGCACTCTCAGGCACACTTCCCCTGTTTTGTGCATGAGGCCACTCTCCAACCTGTTGAATGGATGGCAGATTGTCAGGTCTAGCAGCAGGGAATTCCCATTAGCTATTCCTAGCTTGCCTCTCACAGCAACCGATTATATTATTTCTTGCTAGGTGTTTGGATAGGAGGTTAAAAATACAGAGAAAAATAAGGTGAGAAGGCTACATAAGGAACTAAAGATAACAAGATCGGGGCATGCCCCTTCATTTCAGACCTAAATCTAGTATTAGAAACATGATGAATATGACACGAGATGAACTAGTTTAGGGTTATTAGGCACATTGGGCTTGCATTTTTCCTAATCTGAGGCTCCAGTATCCGGTTAAAAATATGGTATGGCTTGAACCACCAGTGATGGAAGTTAATGCTGTTTGCTAATGGAAAACTGGGCATGCCAGGGCCCCTGTAATGTACAGCAGAGTCTTCTAACTTTGGTGATTCATAAGATAATGGGCCATTCAGCACCCAAGACCAGCACTGAGGAGGTAGTATGATCCATTAGACAGGGCATCGGTCTGTGAATCAGGCAACTGGGTTCTAGCATTGATTTCCTTGTGACCTTGGATAAGTAACTTAACTTCTCTAAACTACAGCTGTAATGTGGGGTTAATGATCATGACAAGGAAACACTTCTTCACACAGTGGACAGCCAACCCACGGAACTCATTGTCAGGGACATTTTGAAGGGCAAAAGCACAAATGGGCTCAAAAAAGAATTAGACAAGTTCATGGAGGGTAGGTTGATCAATGGATGCAGCGCCATGCTCTCAGTGTCCCTAAGCCTCTGACTGCTACATTCAAGAATGGGGTGGCTCACCTGATAATTGCCTTGTTTTAGTCTGTTCTGTTCTTTCTCTCTGAAGCATTAGACACCAGTCACTGCTGGAAGACAGGATACTGGGTGAAGTAGACCATTGGTCTGATCCACTATGGCCATTTTTATGAGATGGCAGCCAGATCTACTCTTAAAACTTAGGTTGACAGAGTTATGTCACTCACTGAGTGATGTAGCTATGATGACTTAACCCTCAGCATCAGGCTCACCAACAGCAATTGTGGACCCCAGGGCAGAATAGTTATTGTTCCCCTCCCACCCCAAAAAAGGGATGGCTAAGGTTTATGACCACAGGCAGCAGATGAAGCTTCCCTTTAGGGAAGCCAGCTCACCATCCTGCCTCTTCCGTCCCTGGCCTACCACTCCACCCTTGCTCTACCCCAGGCCCTGCCCCTTCACCCACTTGGCCCCACTGCTCACTGCGTCCCTCTTCCCTCCCTTCTCTCTTCCACACCCTCCTTCCCTGCTTGGCCTCCCCACTGTCACATCTCTCCTCCCCCACTGCTAGGTCCCCCTCCTCTCTTCAACACCTCTTTTCTATGAGATGGTGAGGGATGGTGGGTGGGGGGTGTGTGGTAGAGTGGGAAGGAGGGATGTGGCATGCAGCAGAGGTGGGGCTAACCGGGGAAGAGAAGTTGTGGAAAAAAGGATGGGGGTTGATGAGCAGGAAGATGGGGCAAGAGGGATAAGTTGAGCAGAGAGGTTGAGGGGGTGAGGAGAAGGAATGCAGAGAAGCGGTGAGGCCTGAGTTTAGGCATCGTGTGGGCAGGGCCATTGATACAAGAGGTGGGACAAGGGAGCTAGTCTCCTCGAGAGGAAGCTTCACCTTTCACCCATGGTATCTATCCCATCCGTCTGGGCTCTTTTAAATCACCAGGTCCCTGTTAGAGAGGCTTGCCCAGTGTAGATGCAGCTGAGTTGGTAGGAAAATGCTTCCAGCAGCTTAACAACTGTTGCTTGGGCAGGTGATGTTCCTACAGTGATGGAAAAACCCCTTCCAACAAAGTAGGGACTCTTCACTGCAGGCTACGCCGTCATAGCTATAGGATCTTAGCTATGCTGGTATTGTCTTTGCAATGCAGACATGGCCAGCATGTCTACTATGACCTGTGGTTGGAGCATGTGCCTCATGACCCAGGTGGTCCTCCCTATCCTACATCTCTGGACCATAATGACTCAGACCTTCCCAAATGGACCTCAGCAGGACCAAACACATGTTCTTGTACTTTAGTGTTGTTGGGATCAATGTTTTAGCTTCCTGGCACAGACTGATGACAAAGGAGGGAAGAAAATGAAGTGGTTACTGATAGCTCGGTAAGAGTCACAGTTATACACTAACAGCATGTGTCAACATCACCCTGATCTCAACTGTAACTGCTACTACTACACAGCTGTCAGCACAATAGGGGTGGGTGCGTGTGTGCCCTAGCTGTGGCACAAATAAGATAGTCACAGAGTTGTGATGAGTAGAGGACTGCTAGCCAAGGAGCAGAGATCTGTTGTGCTGATCTGAATGTGCTGAAACTTGGTCTATGTTAATTCTACCAAGGTTCAAGAAGTCAGGTATTTTATGGACATTACTATTAAGGGCCAAGTCCCATTTAATATTGGATTTAGAGTCAGATCACATAACCACCAGCATATCAGAAAAAAACTTTGAAGCCTCCTGAAAGCAAAGCTTAACCTGTAAAACAACCTTGGGCTTGGGAAGTATTAATTGTGCCTACATTAGATTAAGGGATGCCGTGTTTGGGAGAATTTAAGAATAGACTTAGACAAACGAAAATCTTCAAACAATAGAGCTTGGAGATTTATACAGAATCCTTTGATTTATTTATATTCATTCTAGGATCAAAACTGATTTGAGTTGCTGTAATCAAAATATAGCACAGATTCCACTGGAGTTGGCTTATATATCAACAGCAAATCAAGTCTCGGCTGTTCACTGGCAAAACTGATCTCTAAGAACCACATTTCTAAAGTAATACTGGATAGAGAATTGGAAGTTGCTGAACATTACAACAGAAAGAAGGCCGGGGCATTGTTTTTCATTTTACAGTTTGATTAGATAGGAATGTGTATTTCAGCCTCAAGAGTTAATTATCCAACTGAAAAACTGACCTTGTGAAGCCATTAAGTGCTTTGACTAATTTTAATATCATTTTATCTTAATACATGAAGGTAATTTGGTCAGCTGAACTGCTACCATATACAGAAACAGAATGCGTCAAATTCACCATGGTGTAACTGAATGGGGCCATTTGCAGCTCATCTTGAACTGAGCCTCTGTTATTATATCCAGATGTGTATAATTGAGGTGAAGTGGAGGTCCCTGAGATGATCTTAACTGCATCCTCAAGTGCCTGCAGGTGCAAAATTTGGCTTGCAATAATTTGTGCAACTAATTGTGGCTGCTAAGATAAAAGACATCTCCTAAAGCTCTGACCCTCAATGCCCTGCTATACAAAAGAAAACAGACTGCCATCTGCAGCTAGCCACTCACCGCAGTCACAAATAGTAACAAGCCCTGATACAAACATGAGTCACCAGCACAGATGTATTTATAATCTGGGGGACAGAAGCACTCCGTGCATTCACTACATAGCTCCTGAAGATATTTGAGTTGGCTCAATCCCACTGGATTAAATTTACCCTGGATTTACAGTGGTGCAGAGAACAGATTTTTGCTCAGTATTTTAGAAATAATGCCAATTTTAATAATTTCAGGTATTAATAAAGGAAGGAAAACGGAGCAGGTGTTAATGGAGCTACATTGATTATGCCAGCTGAGAATCTGGGCTGTATATGTTTTTTCACCATGACAATATCTCTTCAATACACTTTCTGCATCTGCATGGCACCCATTGGACCAAATTGTGCTCCTTGGTCCATGAGTACCACCTTCCTAACCTCAGCTGGACTGCACTAGTGTAAGGAAGAGCAGAATTTGGCTGCCATGTCCAAGATGGATACACCTCTACTGTCGTGTATAAATCCTGACCCATCTCTGCTGCCATGCTGGTTAGACTTAACCCCACAGTGAGAAGGCCACTTCTGTTCTCACTGCCATGGATGCTTCGCAAGAGGTATTAGAGTATAAGGCACAACCTACCAAAAAATGAATCAACTTGTACACAGCACACTTAGAATATAAATATGACAGACGCTCACGGTGGGATTGGGTCGCTAAGTCACTTCCTGCATTGGCGGATTGACAGCAGACCAGCAGCATCTCCCAGGAGGCACCGTGCCTCAGTCAGGTCCAAACTCCACAGAAGAGAGCCACAACAGCGATATGTGCTACACCATTTTAACGATGTGTAACATGTCGTCCCTGTGGCAGTCAGCAGCTAACTAACAGCTAACTAGTCAACTAGCAGCCACTTCAGGCCAGGACCAGGGGAGACCCTGTGTGGTGACACTAACCTTTTGTCTATTCTGCATTTTGGAGCCTGCAAGAGTGAGCCTCCTGGCCTGGCTTGACAACTAGCTGGGCTCATTCTAGGGCACTAAAAATATGTAGATAGCCTTTTGAGGACAGGTTGGGCTGGAGCATGTGCTCTGAAGGTCTCACGGCCTGAACCAACTGCAAAGGTCTACTGACCTGGCATGGGAGATGTGCTCCCATGAGTTCCAAAGCACAGTGTAGACATATCCTAAGCTGCCAGGCTAAGACAGCCTGTGCTGCCACAGTGCCAGGGAGAACCACATGGTCTGACAGTGGCCAGGAGCCTCAGTAAAGAATCATTTATAATCCATAAAACTTCTTCTCTACCATGAGAGACTCTACATACCCCATCCTTTGCACTGATTCTACTCTCCCACTACACTCCCAGCTGGGCTTTCTAGCACTGCCATCTGTGCATGAATCCCCTAGGCCTTGTACCTTGAGAGCACGAGGACTGAGGCTGTACCTGGCTATTTCACAGGAGCTCAAATTTTAAGGGCAAATACTTGTGCAGAATGAGAAATCCAACCCACAGCAATTCAACAAAGAGTTCAGCTAACATGGCTGATTCTGCATCCCTCATTGGACATTTATGAAGGAGGAATACAGATCAAATGGGAGAGAGAAGGCAGGAGCTGGAAGCCTTATAAGCTTTTTCTATGATAAAGCAACATGAACAACCCGCTGGAAATCCATTTGAGATGTAATTTGTTCCATGTTCCTACCTCAGAATTAATTTTCATTGTCTCTTCAGTGTGGTAAAGTAGGACCTTTTGCCCAGAAGTTAAGTTAACGTACACCTGTAGGCAAGGGTACTGAGAAATTTTCCAGCAGTCAGGACCACAGCTGAAGGAGCAGTTAAATGTTTCTGTGATGGATGCATTGAGGAGTGTGCACTGAGCCTCTTCTGTCCAAACACTAGGTAGAAAAGAGAGAGGTTAGACAAATCACAGCAAAAATGGGCGGCAAGTACTAAACAGAGCCTGGTGTTATCTTCTGGGATATGATGTGGTAAGTCTTTTAGGGAACAAGCTCTTTCATGAAACTGTTGCTTATCGGGTAGAATTACATTCTCAGCAGAACTCATCCATCATAGAGTAGATCTATTATTCTTTGGCATGTGAAGTTCATGTCTCAGGAATACAAATATAGTAGCTTCACATATCTGTAATCGCGACCCATTTGAGTGGGTTGCTGGCAGTAGGGATCCAACCTGGTCTCTTAATCAAGGTTCAGCAGTATAATCAATCTCCACTTGGTCTACCCACCATTAGAGGGAGACAGAGTGCCATACCTAGTGGGCATAGCTTACATGTGTTAAATTCTTCCATAAACAAAAAGCCAATAGGAACTTTTATTTTGCAGGACTTTTATTTGAGATTGAGAAACAACAAAGAGAGCAAAGAACAAATGTAAAACATGCCTGGGAGACAGCATGATGTACAGGACTCACTCTTTAATTGCAGCTGTCTTGAATTAACTCTCAGGGTGCACCCCGAAGGCAGACTAGGAGGATCGATTCACTCTTAAAGGTGAAGTACTTAGAAAATAACTTCACAGTTACAGTGACAAAGTGATTCATATAGCCATCCACCATCATATGGAACATTACTTGTCAGATACTTTTTCTTCTGGTACAGGTCTCATTAGGTCTTCAATAAGATTAGTCTCCTGGAGAAATCATTTGGGGGAATTTCTGGCCTATCTTGGTTATATAAGGGAGTGAAATACTCATTTGACCCCCTGAGATATGTACTGCCTCATACATCTAATTTCTACTGAGATGGAAATAAGAAAATACAATCTATGAATAAGCTTTTCTTAGGGATGAAGATCATTGGAATGTCAAACATGATAGCTATTCAGGAAATCCCATTAGTGTCCAGAGGAAGTTCCCCTCTCCTCCATTGGTTTTCCTTTGAATCCCACTGGGAACCCTCAGATGTTCTAGTGCATTTTGCTCTTACATTGCAGAGGCAGTCCTATCTTTCTGTGACAAAAGGGTTTGAGCATATCTCCTTCCCAAATATGTCAACTCTGCTACTTGCTATAGCAAAGTATTCCCAAGTTCTGTGAGCTGTGGCCCAAATATGAGAATCAGGGATTGTCTGCATGGGGACGCACAGCAAAATTAATCCAAATTAATTAAAGGTGTGAAAAGATTATATGCTAAGTGATGTTAAATGATCTCCTGGATATCTATTTGGCTCTGGCAATATTTATAACCTCTGTATGTTCCATGTATTTAAAAAAGCCTGTTGACATTATGTTCATTTATGGTGA
Source organism: Pelusios castaneus (assembly GCA_007922175.1). NCBI lineage: Eukaryota > Metazoa > Chordata > Testudines > Pelomedusidae > Pelusios > Pelusios castaneus. The sequence goes on along the minus strand of ML685816.1, from coordinate 10,835,400 downwards.
GATAATTCTGTTGATAATGATTATGAAAAGATGAAAGTGTCATATTTTTGCTCCTCAGGGCAACATGTATTTTAGTGGTGTGGACTTGTTCTCTTTAAGAGGTATGGCCCAATTGCTACTGTAGGAGAAATGGCTTCTTTGCGTTTACCTCTCCGTATCTTATTTTACCCCGGTATAAAAGGGTTATAATTCCACCTTTCTCTCAGATTACTGTGAGGCTTAGTTAATTAATATTTTGAAAGTACTTTGATCTCCTTAGACAATATGTCCTATAGGCAATAGCTCATAGCATAACTCATCTTTCCAAAAGAGCAATGTTGACATTAACAGCCTCTATAATTGGCAATGATATTGCTAAGGAGGTCTGGGAGAGACAGTGATTCTGAAATGTAAATACTCTTGGTTGTTTAAACAGGCTTGATCTCTGTCTCTAAAGTTGAAGATCTGTCTGGATTTAAAAAGGGATGAATAATTGTGTGCCTGTGAATAAGATGCAGTGCAACTCAACTCCATGCATCAGCGCTAGTCCTGAGCATTGCAGGTGGAAGGAAAGTATAGTTTCCTACAAGTACAGCATTACACAATGGACGTTTTCCCAGGTTTTTCTGAAGGGTCAGATATTGGTCACTGCCAGAAGCAGTATATTGGGCTTGAGGGACTAGCGGTCCAGTCCAGAATGGCACATTCTTTGTTCTCATGGATCTGAACAGAAAAGCATTACTAACAACCGCACCACACGTCTAGGAGAGGGGCATAGCTATGGGTGAGCCCAGGTGGGCAGTGCCCACCCGGTTGGCCAGCAGGCCCACCCATCCACCACAGCCCCTGGCAGTGGGCGCGAGCAATAGTGCTGTGGGTGGAGGAGCAGCTGTGGGCTGACGGGCAGGGGGTGGCTGCTCCTCCGCCCTCAGCTCTGGCCCTGAGACTGGGCTGCCTCTCCCTTTCCCTTCTCGTTCCGATGCTCCAGTTACTAGGCAACTGGAGCGTTGGCAGGAAGCTTCTGGTCATGTGACCAGAAGCAAACTGGCTGGCCCCACCCTGAAGAGCAAGGGGCTGGGCCAGAAAGCAGGAGCTAGCTATGCTCCCGAGCGAGGATGGAGTTAAAGTTGGGCTAATGCATGCAACCTGCTCTGAAACAGCTTGTGAATCATAGGCCAAACTTTCCGATCCTTAGCTAAGAAGTGAAGCGGTGGAAGGACATCAGAAAAATTAAGCGCTGTATAATAAATATGAAAGATGAGGTCTCACTTCTAGCAAATTACTAGAGTCCAGTAGGACTTTACTTGTTAAAATGAAGGAATTAACATACATGAGAACTAAATGCTATAAAATACCATGATCCCTTCTCCAAATTAAACTTCCATTTTTCTTTTGAATATTCTGTAGGCTATGGAATATTACTACTGCTCCCTACTGAATTAGACAGGAGCTGTGTTTTATAGTGATAATAGCCACTCAGTAGTTTATGGTCTTCAGCAGGCCTCGGATTAGCTGATAAAGATATTAAACGAAATCTATATTGTGAGTGAGATGATGTTTTCAGAATCCAAAATTCAATCCCGTCCACTCTAATTAAACAGTGACAAATCTAAAACTGGAGATCAGTGTTTCATCAGACACTGTAGCTCTGATTAGTCACATCAGTACAGCTCACTCGTCTGAACTGGAGTTATTCCTGACTTCAGTTGGTGCAATTAGAGGTGAAACAGGCCGTACTGATCAGAGGGGCAGCATGAAGACAAGAGAAAGCAAAGTTCAAAACCAGGAGGCAAATGAAATCAGCTGAGCTAGATATTCCAGGAACAGTGTAACCATGATAAATTTACCTCTGCATGTATGACCGCAGCAGCGTAATTCCCAGGAGGAAGTACATCATAATGGAGCACACCATCATAGCCAGTCCTAGGAGTATGGCCCGGTCTTCTCCTGCTTTCAGAGCTGTGACTGTTTTCCTTTTGTCCAGTAGATCGTGATCCCTGATTTTTTGGTAAATATTTCTGAGGTTGAAAATAATACATTCTTATGTGAAGTTCATTTTAATCAGTGACCCCTCTAAAGGGTGGGTAGTTCCACCACCACTCCTATCTCATGGGAGAGAAAGGCTTAATGTTCCTCAGATGTCCTTTTCAGTGGATTCATTCCCACCTGGCAAGGAATTAATTCACTTCCAAATATTTTACAATCATTTCTGAAAACGTAAAATCTTTGTATTGCAAATATAAAAACATTTAGACACCTGGGCCAGCTCAGTAAATCTATTTCTGATGTATCATCAACTAGTTACCTCACAGTTGAACATAGACCCCTTTAATTCCAACTCTTGCTCCATTCCCTTGAATATTATTTGGCATGTTGGTGGGTGTTTTCTTCAGGCCCAAGTTCATTATAGTAGCCAGGCCTGAAGATAAAACCAACCCCAAAATATCTGAGGCAACCTCAAAAACCATTCTTTTTTGTTAGTAAATTTGGGTCATTCTCCATTAAAGAGTCTAAGTTATATTTCTATTGACTTCCACGATCTTTGTATTGGGCCTTTCTTTCTTTCTTTCTTTCTTTCTTTCTTTCTTTCTTTCTTTCTT
>ML685816.1:10580475-10832811 GCA_007922175.1 Pelusios castaneus | reverse complement strand
CTTTCTTTCTTTCTTTCTTTCTTTCTTTCTTTCTTTCTTTCTTTCTTTCTTTCTTTCTTTCAAATGTAAATTATGGGACTATCTTTTGCTTATTAAAAATAAAACACATCTGAAAATTATGTACCAAAGCTACATTTTTTTTTAAATTAAAAAAAATGTAACAAACTATTCTCCACTCCATTGAGAGAGTCCTTTTACTTTCCAAGCCTTTTCATGTTCAGGCCTTTGATGATTCAAGGGGACACAGTAAAAAGGGAGGGATGTACTTGAGTACATACATTTCAAACACACACAAACTTTGTGGATTTAAAATGTACTTACACACCTGACTTTGATCATAAACTTCTGTGTTTTCTGTTAAGGTTCTTTTGAATCATCCAGGCAGCACCTGATACATGTAAGTCGCATACCTTTGAGCCCTGGTACCACCATAAAATGGCCATAGTACACCCGGAAGTAGTTTGTCTTCTACTGTCTGCAAAATGGCAGGTGAGCAGCATCAGCATGAGAACAATTTTGGGTTTTAACAAACCCACAACTCATCTAAGATGAAACTGTCAAGTTTCACTAGTTCTGATTCAAAATAACCTTCATATAATCTACATTAATAGACCAAACCTGCAATTTACAATACAGTACTATGTATAGGGCAATATGGCAGTCATTTTTAAATGGAACCATGTACACTAGAAAGAGGACACAAATTCTGACCCAGAGGGTTCCCGAACCTGTGCAATATTTTTGATGCATCTGAACTGAGTTTGAGTTTGTAGTAAAAATCAAAACCAGGAAAGGCATGTGTAGTTTGGTGTTTTGTAGCAAAAGTTTTGATTCGATAGTGCTAGAAGCTTTCAAACATTCTACCATTCCTAAAATGCTGTGGATGAAATCCTGGTTCCACTGAAGCCAGTGGGAGTGTTACCATTGACTTCAATAGGACAAGGACTTCACCCTCTCTCTCCAAGCTTTTACCATTATTACTGATATTTTTTCTTTGGGCTTTTCTAGCCAATACCTTTTCCAGATAAGAATTTTCTTTCCCATGTTTCTGAGCTCACTTCCAATTTACTTCCTTAGGCTATGTCTGCACTGGCAAGTTAGTTTGAATTAAGGAAGCTTAATTCGAACTAACTTAAGCCTTGGCCACACTAGGCTTTCATTAGTTCGAATTAAGGGCTTCCTTAATTCAAACTAATAAAATCAATTATACCTTTCAAACTAACCCTTAATTCGAACTAGTTAGTTTGAATTAAGTCAATGTGGCCATGTTAGTTCGAACTAACTGCTTAGTTCAAACTAACCTGTGCATTGAGCTTCATGCAACTGACTAATTCGAACTAAGCAAGTGCCATGCATGGCACTTGCTTAGTTTGAACTAGCATTCTAGTGGGGCCATGCTAGTTCGAATTAACTTAATTCGAACTAACTAAAATTAGTTCGAATTAGTTAGTTCGAATTAACTAATTTGAACTAACTTTGGTAAGTGTAGACAAGATTTCCAGGGTTTCTCTATAAAACCCGGTTTCTTAGAGACTCTCTACTATCTCCTTCACTGGAAACTAAAGTGTAATGCAGCCTATTGAGATTTTTCTGTGGTATTGTGAGAAACTTTTTGCGATTTTATTGGAGGCTGTTGTCTTCAAAGAATTGATTTAAAATAACAGTCTAATGTTACTTTCCTATTATTATTTATCAAAATATATTTAAGTCTGATAGCTGCTATTAAGACATGCATTGGTCCCAAATGAAAGGAGGCAATAAGGTACCAACAGTCAGACAGTTCCAGAACATTAGCCAATCACACAGCATAGCTGATGTCAGACTGTAGACATAAAACAGACACCGTGCAATCAGTCTCTAATGTCACCAGAACATAAAAGTGATTTAAATGGATGATTTGAAAACAAACAGCTAATTGAAAATAGTTACAAATGGTTCCCATGTGGCTGGTAGCCAAGAAATGTGCAATGAAAGGTAAAAAAAAAAAAGTGGACTAAAAGGCATGTTGTAGAAATAATCTCTCTGCAAGCTGACTATTAATCTGAGCAGTGTGTGGGGAAAATCTCTCAGATTCAAGATTCTAGGGCAACGGTGAATAAGGCTCTGCGGGTGAGGTCATGCCAGGAGCATTGGCTCAACTGTTTTTCCTGTTGGCATTTTTGTTGAAAAGCCCCAAGAAAAAAAATGGAATTTGATGCGTTTTATGTGAGGTCTTCACACCCTTAATCACTGCTGTAAGTATGGCTAACAATTGAACACTGCAAATATATGGCTAGATGGTGGACTCAAGGCACAGGTCATTAGAACATGGTGATGTGTCATCAACAGCTCCAGGAGACAGAGCACTAAGTCACAATTCCATCTTTTCTTTCCCCTTGCTCCAGTGGGTTAGTGGGGGAAAGTAACTTGCTGCTAGTCCACATGAGCAGAAAATTCTGACGCTGTTCCTGTACGAACCAGAGAGGTAGGAGGCAGCGCCATATTTCTGTACACTTCTTACAATGGGCCTTCATGTCAATATGGTGGATAACCCTACTCAAACCCATTTGGCAGCATGTGTTGTGTTGGAGTGGTTTTGGCTTGTGTGTAATGTGCCTCTCTGCCAGGTGGGATTTGTTTGACGTGAACAATCAGCATAGTAGAGGAGCTACTCGCAGTGGGCCGACAAAGCGTTATACTTAGGCAGCTGATTTCCGTGCCTGTTGCTGCCTGGACACAATTAACCCACTGCTGTGGCGTGTATAAATGGAGTCACAGATCAATGCATCTTGGTCATTATATTTTTGTGATTCACTCCAATAATTGAGCTCATGTGATCACTCCCCATATGTCTCATTGTTTGCCTTTTTTTAAAAAAAAAGTCTTAGGCATGATCTTCTTTCTCCCCTTATACAAAGGAACTTAATGTAAATGAGCCCAGGTGCACACAAGCTGTTTGCTCCTCCCACTGTAATCTGAGCTACCGTTTCGCCCTGATAAATCCCCAGGTCCCCATGTCAAATGGCTTAGCTGATGCAGTTTGGCTCATTGCACACTCAGGCGTGACTGCTACGAGAGGAAAATTAAAAGTGGCCGAGTTATGTAGGACGTGGGTAGAGCAGCAAGAATCTCTTCCTCTCAATTCCCAGTATCTCTACAATGTAGTCAGCAGTTCCTTATATGATATCTGAGTCTAGGAGAGAGTTTAGCAAGAGCCTGTGCTGCTTAGGCAGACTGGGAAGTAGAGAGACAAGGTGATCTACAGTCTGTCTGAATCTAGTGGCCTGAATAAAGGCTCCTGTTTATATTCACTATAGTCAAGAACTGTTCATTCTCCATCGCAAAGAACACTATGTCCTCTTAGCACTAATATCAGTGGGTGCGTCTACACTTGAAAATTAAATCAACTTAAGCCTGTTTAAGTTGACTTAATTTACTCTGCGTCTACACTACAGTTTCCTTAAATCCATTTAAGCTGCTGCTTAAGTCGACTTAAAGAAATTTTAAGTCGACTTAATAAAACCTAGTTTTAAGTCGACTTACTGGCTAAGTCGACTTTATTAAGTCGACTTAAGCCAGTGTAGACACAGAGTAGTCTTAAATTGACTTAAAGGGTCCCCAGGGCTCCCCCACTGACCTCCCTCCCAGGGTGCCTGGCACAGCCAGAGCCTGGCGTGCCCACCCACAAGGCAGGACACAGCCCTGCCCACCCCGCTCCTGTCCCCTGCCCCTGTCCCTGTCCTGCTCAGCCCCCATGTACCCTGGTACAATGGGGAAAATGCTGAGCTCTCTGGCACTTTTGAAGGGGTACCCTCTCAGGTGCCCCCCTCCCACCATGCACCATTCCCAGGTCCACCTAGCCCCTACATGTTGACCTAGGCATCCAGTGTGGATGCTCTAAATTGATTTGGCAAGGTCAACTTTAAATTGACCTAAATTTACAGTGTGGACATGCTAAGTCGACTTATTTGAACAAATGTAGACATAGCCAGTGATAGGAGGGGGCCTGCCAAATGCACCCTCTGGCATTCTGTGGTTTCAAGGATCTGGTCTTTTGACTTGAAGGTGTGACTGGAGTACATATTACACCTTTTTAAAAGGAGTAGTAAAGTGTGCTAGGGATGAATGGCCGAGAGACTCTTTGAACAGACAGGACTACTCCTCTTCATCCATTTTACATGAATAAGGCCAAGGTTTTGCATATATAGTGTTTGTGTATAATTCCTACATTCTCCCTTTCAGCTGAGATCTCAAGAGCCTATCCCAGGCGGTGTTGATCTTTTACAATACCCAACACAGTCATTAGGAGCTGTAAATGCTCAGTATCTCTCAGGATTAGATCCCAAACTGGCACAGTCTGTGGAAGCACTGCAGATGTAAGGACTCACAGGATCGCTCCCTAATCCCAGACTCCCATATGATATCTACAATAATCTATATCTGAGCTAGAAGGACAAACATTGGTTTTTTCAAAACTATCATAAATCAGCCTAAGAAATCTCATCCTTCGCAACTTTACTGTTTCGTAGGATTAATCCCTAATCTGTACAGCAGTCATGTGGATGTCAGATGGGCATACGGACCTGCTTGTGTTACTCAAAATGACCTTGACTCTTGACTCAGTTCTCTGACATCACAGTTGTTATGCATATGTCACCAAATTACCTCATGCCAGGCATCTCTAGGTACCAGAAATCCTTGAACGTAGAGGTCAAATCCAAACGTGGATATCACCTGCAAGGTTCTAGATGCTAAACGTTCAGGGACCTTTTGGGATCAGCAGGCTCAGTCCCTTTCATTTTCTTTTTTAAATAAAAAAACAACAACTATACATGGCTGCATCGGATTTGTTGTAATGAGAACTGTAATTCAACACAAGCAAACTCATATGGGGTCCTCGTCCAAAGCCCTTGAAGTCTATGAAATGGCTCCCATTGATTTCAGTGGGCTTTAGATCAGGCATACTAAGATCACTTAAAACCCTCCAAAAGACATTCCTCAGGTTATCCAAGCCCAGGAGATGGGGATAAACTTAATAGGAGACAATTGAGAAATGGGCAAGGGCTTAGACAGCCTTTAGGGCTCCCAAAACTTAAAATGTTCAAAAAGACAGCCAAGGTCTAAAATAAGCATGCAATATATATATTTTCAGGCCTTAATCCTACAAATACTTAGACCTGTGAGTCATTTTACATGCAAGTAGCCTACTCATGTGTAAAGTTACTCAGCTGCCTGAAAATATTTGCAGGATCAGAGACTTAGAGGCTTATTTTTGAAGATATGCCCCCTCAAAAATCTGTGGTTGAGGAGTTTCTATGAAGGGATTTCTCTGAAAGGATCTTTTTTTCCCCCCTCCATAATTCACTCCTTATTGGGGATGGTGATTTTGCAGGAGATCTTGTATGCACTAAAATCATTGCAAAGTGCCCATGGTAGAGCAGTAGAGTTTCTCCTGTTAGCACTCTGTTAATACCTCTGCTTTTGTGTTTCTGGGCCATAGTTGAGATGCTCTGATTTTGGTTTCCTATCCCATTCACTCTCACGAAGTACCACTTATTACTTATATGGCACTAATGCTGCCTTAAATTTGGTTGACCAGAGATGACCAGGAAATTAACCCAGATCAGTTGTCTCCAAAGCAGTTATAGTAACTACTGTATTGCCAGGGCAGCTAAAGATAGTAAGAGAACTGTTGTATGTAACGGCAGCTGCTGTATGTTACTGGATCACTGAAGGCCATTAATTGCTCCCAGTGAAGCCAATGGTAAAACTCCCATTGAATTGAATAGAAGTAGCGTTAGGCCCATTCTACTACTGTTTCCTTTAGCAGAATATAATGAACGTAATCAACGTGTACTGTCGACTGTGTCTCATTCCCTCAGACTCCGAGGATATCTGTGCTGCTGACTGTTATCATGAATATCCAACACTGGATGCAGGTGGCATTGATGACTGAATAATTATCTTGTGCTGGAAAGAACTGACTGCTTGTGTCTCTTTGTGGCCTGGTACAAAGGATCCGATTGTTAAAGGTGCTGAGCAGCGAGATCAGCAGGAGGCAGTGGGGAGTTGTGAGGGACTCGTTAAATCAGATCTCGTGTAAATGTCGCTAACAGGGCTAACCTTGGACAGTCCTTTCCAGTTCTGAGTGTAAATGCAAAAGAATGATTTTTTTTCAGACCCGTAAGTATTTAAAGGGGACATTTTCAAAGGCACATAGGTGCCCTACTCCCACTGAAAGTCAATAGAAATGGGGTGCAAAACTGGCCCCTTTGCCTTTGAAAATCTCCCCCTCAATATTTTACAAAAATACACCTATCCAGACCAAATTTTCAAAGGAGCACAGAATTCACATGGGGCCAGATTTTCAGAAGAGCTCAAATCCCATTGAAGTACCAAAATCAATTGGCAGATTTTCAAAAGAGCTCAGCAGGTTGAGCACCTCCCCTCACAAAGCACATTTTCCAAAGCAGAGACCAGCAGTAATGTGCCACGAGAACCCACTAGAGTCATGGATTCCTTTACTTCAGTTTTTGCTTCAGCAAGGGCTGATTTTTTGTGATTACATTTAATAGCAAGTGCAAGGGGTATGGAAAAAATAGAAAAAAGGGAACTGTATCCGAATTATGGTGAGACAGGTTGCCTGACAAAACTCACTACAAATGAGAGAGATTTTGGAGTGATAAAGCAGGGCACTACCAAACAGTTGTTCTCTCCTCTGTGATATTCAGCTTCCTTCATTCCCAACTGAGCTTTGCCTTTGTCTATGAGATGGACTTTAAACCTCTCCCCATCCTCCCTTTCATTCTCTTGTATGTAATTCAAGCTGCTGAGGGAACTCTAGTAATTTGCACTATTCCTTTGTTTCCTTCAACCAATCCCCTCCACCAGAACCACTCAAACAAACTGGCCTTTTCATAATAATTAGCTAACTCTTATGCTCTCAGAGACTGTGCAATACATACAGGCTTGGAAGGATTAGATTTTTTATCAGTAAATGTCAGTAAACATTAATTTTGCTGCATGCACACAAGCTGACAAAATATTTCGCTCTATAATAATCTAAATTTACAGATAGGCAAGTAAGAAGAATTCTTCTTGAGAATTTATTCAAGTTTGATTTACTTAGTATATTTTGACATGTTGATGAGCTGTGTATTCATAGTTATAAAGCTTTAATGAATCTCTGCTACTGTCATTACATAATTATTGTCTGATCTAGCGATTACCTGATCCCCTCATAATTTCTGTGAAAATGTAAATTAACAAAAAATGGGAAAAAATAATAGAATCATAGGCTATATCTACACTAGAAAAGTTAAGTCAACTTAATAAAGTCAACTTTAAGTCAACTTAAAGTCGACCTTATTAAGCCAACTTAACAAAGTCAACTTAACTTTTTCTATTGTAGACATAGCCTAAGTCAGCCTTATTAAGTCGACTTAACGCTTTAAGTCGACTTAATAAGGTTGATTTAGGCACTAATCCCTGTCCACACTGGCTTTAAGTAGACTTAAGGAATTGATTTAAGGCTTAAGTCGACCTACAACTAGGTGTTATTAAGTCGACTTAAGCTTTCCTTAAGTTGACTTAAGGAAGTGCTTAAGTCAACTTAATAAAAGCACAATGTGGAAGTGGCTTTGTTTAGGTCGACTTAAGCCTCCTTAAGTCGACCTAACTTGCCAGTGTAGACGCACCTATAGAAACTGGAAGGGACTATGAGAGGTCGAGTCCAGTCCCCTGCACTCATGGCAGGACCAAGTACCACCTTAAACCAAAATGCTGAAGAACCCATAATTTTGCACAAATGGGAATGTTTCAATTGAAAAAAAATGAATTTTTAAAAAAATTGTTAAAATTTTAAAATGTTAATTTTTAACATTGAGATTATCCAAATCTTGTAATCAAAATTACAAAACAAAAATCGAATTCTGCCAAGGTCCATGTGCATACACAGACACACATGCACAGAGTCTATGACAGCTCTTTAATTTCAGGTGCATGGCATCTTCCAGCCATGGAAGTTATTTAGAGTGGTCTGGCATGGGCAGCCACAATGCTGGGGAGAGTGTTGCTTGAGCAATAGTAACTGGAGGCGTAATGCTTGCAGAAGGCAGAAACTTGCTGCTAACCTGGATAATGATGGTGCGGTGGTGATGGTGGTGGTGGGTTGTGCTCATGTGTAGTGGCTAGCATATCTGTAAAAAGGGTCAGGATGTGCAAGCCTCAGAGCTGAAATCCAAGTGCTAATGACCATCATGGAAACATCTCCAGCATGTCTGATCAGACCCGTTTTGGTGGGGCTGAATCAGAAATCCCTTCCATTTATCAAGCAATGGCAATGGCTTCCTGCATCCCTCCCTTGTCCCCTGCACAACCACCTGTGGGAAGCCAGGATCTGACCCTTCATAGAGACCTCCGTTTAAAAACCACAAACCACAGTAAATGCTATTGCTGTTTACCTTTTCTCATCATGCCTGTAAGATGTGGAGGTCCGGCCACTGGTCCAAATAAACATCTTAGAGGATTGCCCAGTGTTTCCTTTTCTTACTGAGGAGGTCTTGGTGGGATGACGGAAGGACCTAAAAGAGAAGGACAGTCTTTGTCACTATTCATTTGAAACATACCAGACCATGTTGTACCTGGGCCTGTATTCCGATCCACTTGAAAGAGCTCAATGGGGTCTGGTCAGAGGATTTTCTGACTATTTAAGGCAATATGTAAAATAACAGCAATGACCTTTCGGTTCCCTTCCAGGAGCTTTACTTGATCTAAAATTATCTTCTACTTTTTTTTCTCTTTTTTCCCTGTTTTGCTAGCACTGGCTCATATCAGAGCTCAGATGTTGTTTCGTTGCTCTACTGCCTGGGCACACACTTGCTTTGCCCTGGTGGCACTTGCACACACATTGGAAAATGAAAACTTTACCTTGGAGTGAACTCCATGTGCTGGCTAAACAATATGCTGGAATCTTTTGCTGTTCCAATCACTTTTGCATGTTTTCCTCGCTAGCCCAAGACATTCTTGATACGTTTGTTCTAAGCAGCCATAGATTTGAAATAATTACTTGAGTCCATGGTATATTCAGAATGCATTGATCTGTTACCAAGCTCATAGTTAAATCTAACTGCAATTCCAGTCCCTCTTCCAGCTGGCATTCTGATTGGTCCTGCTTGAGAGAATCATAGCAACTTGACCAGGTGCTCTATTGATGCATGCAGAATAAATGTTGAGGACAGTTTGTTTTCCTTTTTCTGTTGCTCATATAACAGATTAACTCTTTGATCTCCAGGAGTCTTAGTTGACTCCTAGGCATTAAAGATGATTAATAACATCAGGCTAAGAGGCTGAGTTTTTTCCCCAGCATGTCCACGTGATGTATGTAATTTAAGAGGTTATGTATTTGTGTTACAGTTCATTATGGGCTCAGGCCTGCAAGCCTAAATCAGTCAAAACTCCCAGTGGGTGCCTTGCCCAAATAAAGAGTGAGTTGCAGCACCTGGAGGTATTGATTATTTTGGAAGTGTATCTGATATCACTACAGAGTTTAAAAGGATTTCAGATTCTAGTTCATTTTCATGCAAGCAAATTATTGTTCCAAACCCGCTTAGAAAATAGAGTCATGGCTGTCTTAGAAGCTGAAAAAGGATTTTGTTTCTTAAACTGGGCTCCAGTTAATTTTCTCCTACTGTCCCCTTTACCTACACTGCCTTCAGCAAATTCTCCCACTCTAAGCTTTATGGGTTTTTTTATATTCTTACCCCTGCAGCAGTCTGGGACAATCTCTCGCTTCATGTCTGCCAAGCATGCTGCCTTTTCTCCTCCTGCCATGACTCCTTCCTACTGCGTGCCAACCAGTGATTTCTATAAACACTCCCCAAGCACAACTGCTGCCCAGGGTTTTCTCTTTTTTATATCAGGGCATGATACCAGTGGCATTTTATTTTGAGACTTTAAGATTTAAAGAGGGAGGAAATGTAAAGGGATTTGGTTTGAATTTAAAAAAAAATTCATTTATGCATAGGCCTGCCAGAATTCAATTTACTTTTTTATAATTTTGATGGGTGTTTATTTTAAGCATTTTATTCTTTAGCTATTTGAATTTTCACAGGTGCGCCAAATTATGGGTTTTATGCATTTAACATTTTTATGGATTTACATTTTCACTGGTCTGGGAAATTGCAGCAGGGGATCAGATGATAATTATTTAATGACAGTAGACATTGAAATTCAAAGAGTTAAAGCTTTATAACTGTTAAAGCACAAATTGTCAACATCATCTCTGAAAACTTACAAAGCAAATAGCCTTCAATCAATCTCTAGTAAATTCTCAAGCAGAATCTTTCTTCCTTGGCCTATTGCACATTTTATCTATCATTAATGAATATATATATATTTTTTGCTTTGTGTGCATACGGTGAAAACTGATGTTTACCAACATTCCCCAATAAAAATCAAATCCCTCCAAACCGCACTGTCTTTCAGTAGGTTCTGAATTATCACCCTTACAAACAGGTGAGAATGATGATCAGCAACTCACCAGATTGGGCCCTTGATTCTAAAGTTCCTCTGGGCAGAGGCAACACTTCATTCTATGATTTGTAAAGCACAGCATACTACAGTTATCGCACTATAGAGCAGGGCTCAATAATAAAAAATGAAATAGTTATGAAAAGGTTCTACATTAATATTTAGAATCCAGACTCAGTGGCCATTCCCTAGTTCACTGAGAAATAAATGTGGCTGCTTGTGTTTTCCAGTGATGGTGCACATGCTTTCCAAAGCACAGTTTGGGTAAAAAATGCTGTAACGCCACCATCTACGACATACCCAAAGAGCTGATTCATGCATCTGCATAGCTGTGAACCTGGGTGAATGCTCAGAATTGACTGTGATGGATTTGGGGAAGAAAACAAAGCCGGATCTGAGCTGAAATACTGCTTGGAGTGTGCGAGGGCTGGAATCCAAATCCGGATTTGGATCAGAATTTCATAGGTGAATCGCTATCTCAGTAATGGGGCAACTAAAATCTTGGGTCTTTTGATTCCTAACTTTGCAAGAAAGTGGGAAGAAGGCTTGAAATTAATTGGGCCCTTCCCTCTAAAAACAGCCACCAAAACATTTTGCCTATTTAGGCCTGGGCATGTGTGAGACCATTAAATGTTATGATGTATTATCACCTTTCTAAAAGTACTCAGTGCCCCATTGTTAGCATGGGGCACCCTCAAAAAATCACTCTGAAATTAATAAAATACATCTATTACTGTCATAATAGTCATATTGTCTATTACTGTTGGGGTAGGGGCCATCTTTTTGTTCTGATTTGTACAGTGCCTGGCACACTAGGGTCATGGTCCATCACTGGGGCTGCTTTGGACTGCATCAGCCAAAGAGGAGGGAGACCACTGCTTAAACAAGCAAAGGAGAAGAAAGGAAGCTATGTTCTCCCAGTTTCTTATATTAATCCCTGTCAATGTTTGTCACTGTGGTATCTGAACACCTAAACATTCTTTTCTTTCCCTTTCACCTGAACAGAAACCATAGTTGCTAAGTATTAGGAGAACAAAGTATAAGAAAAGACATTTGTAACTAAAATAACTATGGCTTGGAGGATGAAATAGTAGCTACCAGCCTCTAATCAATATGAGGACCTATTAAGGAATGTTTTGAAGCAGTCAGAGCAGGGAACTTGGGATAAGGTCTGATCTACAATAGAAAATTAGATTGGCATAAATAGGTCTCCCACAGGTCTGAAAAATCCATGTACCTGAGCAGTGTATTTAAGACAACCTTGTTCTCTATGTAGAAAGAAGCCAAATGAAGAATTCTCATATCAATGCAGCTACTGCCTCTCTGGGAGGTGCTGACAGGAGAACCCCTCCTATTAAGTGTAGGTAGTGTCTACATTGATGCATTATGATGGTGCAGGTGTGCTACGGTAGTGTGTAAAGTCCAGTGGCACTCAGGTCTCCAACAGTGGAGGGCTCAGTTAGCAAACAGAAAATTGTGGCACCCTGTATTAGCGTTCACTTTTGGAAATTGAGGCCTGGACCTCTGAGCATCAGTTTACTCATCTGTGCATAGAATGCAATTGTGAGGACTTTGAAATCTTCAGGCCTTTGAGGCTATATTCACACAAAGTGACGTCACGCCTGTTGGAGTCACTTACTGAAAAGTAAAGGTACAGATGGTGTGTTAACGGCTAAAATTTAAAGTGCTGGAACAGGACAGCTGAGTGACACCTACTGGACGCTGGGCTGATGTAGCCTAAACCACTGCCAGGGTCACCAGAAGGCTTGGAGGAGCTTGGTTATCATAGACTTTGCTCTACACTAAAGGCAGCTGAGTGTGCAGGAGCGATGATAAACAGCGTATGCTGTCTGCGTTCATTATACAGTGTTTCTTGGGCAGCATCCCCACAGGTAAGGAGGCTCACCTAGTCACAGTGAAGGCTCTGTGATGGCTGCTTTCAAAATGGAGGGGGGGGGGGGTGACTACCACACAGAGAAGGGTGTATGGGAAGGAGGGAGAGGTCTTTTTCTCTGGAAGAGATTGAATAATTTCAGAATGCCAGTGCCTTGGAGCTATCCATATGTGATATCATTAATGCTGCCTGCTTCATTAGCTAGGCAATCCAAGTCACCCTTCACTATTTAACACATAATTACATGCCTAATCTTGTGTAAAATTGTAACACTAATGACATCACAGCAGCCACTCCAAAGGTCAGATGTAAGTGACTTGTTTCAGAGATGTTTTTAGCTCTAAGGGTCACCTATAAGTTATAATCCTTTCACAGGAACAATAGGGTGTGAAATCTCCATGATCCATGTTCAGAGGGCCTTTAGGGGAAAGAGATTTCAAATGGATGAATCTGAAACTAACTTAATATGTGCTAGTTCAGTGGTTTGGCTGGACAACACGCGTGTTTCCCTGGTACTAAGATGTCCTCCTACCCCCCCAACTGGACTGTGAATCTCAGTCCTTACTGTTGAAAACTACAAAATAATTTACTCATAGTATTTGTGAGTACCATCCCCTGACTGTGGAGTAGCATGCTGATAGAAGGAAATGCTTTTCCGCATAACATGTAACAAGATGGTGGAACTCATTGCCGGATGATATCATGGAGGCTTAGAATTTAGCAAGATTTAGTTAGGGATATTTATCTGAACAAATCTCCAAACCTATAATAGACCTACTAAAATGCAAAGAGACTCAAAATGGATATAAATCCCCAAGATCAAGTCTTAAAACAATCTCTGATTACTAGGATTTAGGAGAGACTTCCCTGTGGGGGCAATTATCCAACATGTATCTACTGTTTCATTATCTTGTACCTTTCTCTGAAGTGCCTGATGCTGGCTACTCTCAGAGACAAGATTAGGACGACTTTGGATCTGATCCAGCATGGCAATTCCTGTGTTCCTATTTCAATGAGGTTTACTATGGAGATTTGTAAGAGAGGCCACGTTTTGGTTTTTGCAAAATCTAAATGGTCCTTGGGATCAGGGTTCATTTTATTTAAAATCACTGCTGTTCAGGGGCAGGGTCTGGGGAAGCTCAATGTGTACCGGGGTAAGCGATCTATCAACAGGATTAAAATGGAGTCCAACTCCCACTAGTGTTTTCAAGTACATGTTACATTCACTCACTTAACTGTCCTGCATTTGCTTAGGGGCAGACTCTCATTCCCTCACTCATGATGGGTAGCAGCATTTTTTGGTCCTGCTGATTTTAATAGCATTTCCCATGGCCTAAAGTAGAATGGGGCAAGACAATTTTTGGCAATTAGTAAACTTGCCCCACAATGCATTTGGAGAGGCCCAAAAACTTTTCATGAATTTGGGTTGATTTGGGGGAATAAATTTCTTCCAAAAAAGAAAAAAAGAGGGAAAATAATTTAGAAATGTCATTCTGAAAATAATCATATAAACTACTGGCTAATATGAGTAAGGGTGGCAGACTGGGTGCCTGCTATTCAGTTAGTGGAGAAAATGTTCTCCAGTTAGTGGAGAAAATGTTTCAAATAAATGGTTTCAATTTTGGCCTAGAGTTATGTAAATAAAGTGTCTTCCTGCAAATCTGACTACAAAACCAAATGTTTCTGTGCGGTCATTAGCTTCTCTAGAAAGAGGCAACAAAGCATGGAAGCGCAATGGTTGCTTTTTATCAAGTGCTTAGTATCAAGAACATTAACTTTTTAGTTCACATCTTTCAGATCTCTGCTCGTTGTCCTGGGGATGCACCAAACTATCCACAGGAGATCTGGCTACTGCCAAAGATGGGGGAGGCAATACAGCAATTACACACACCCTGTGGGTATTATTTTCACAGTTGTGAAGTCACAGGGCTGTAATTATTATATTCTCATACTTCAAGGAAATACTATATCGAGTTCACCATTTTTAAAATCTCCATTTCAAAGGTGTGCACAGGTACCAATATACAAACACAGCACGGAAGTAGAAAATAACCTCCGCTCACGTTTTCACACCCTTGATATAAATATACTGTGAAATATCTCCGGCTGCTGAGAAAGTCAGAATTGTCATTACACCGCTTACAACGGCTCTTTGGCACTTCCAGCTAACATTAGGGATGGAACTTTGATCTTCTGCCTCAAAAGCACAGGTTACTACCGTTTGAACAAAAGGGGAATCTCTTGCCAGCATAGAGTCTAAGGAACATAGCTGAGCAGTTGTGAATTCACCCATTAGATGGAAATGGACATATATTCTATTCAGGTCATGATAGCATTTATGCATTAAGGCTCCACTACCCCTCCTGCTGAAGTCAATTGCAAAACTCCCATTGACTTTAACAGGGCAGAATTAAGCTCTAACACTTATACCTTTTATGGTGACAGTAAGTGGAAATACATTTCCACTACAGCCCAAATCAATTCAAGAGCATGCAAGTCATCATTACAACCAATAATAATGTGTACCGTGCTGTAAATTTCCATAGTGCTTTTGAAGATCAGATGAAAGAGTTTAATGTGAGACAGCTAAAGACAAGACAAGACACGGAATGATGGTTCAGGAGAAGGGAGAACATGGAGAGCAAAGTAGGAAAGATTCTTGGGAGAAGAGAGTTTGTGGTGGGAAAAAGCATGTGTTTGGCGGAATGGATGAGGGAGAATGTATCAAGCCGAGAGTGGGAGCTGGAGCCGAAGGAGACAGTAAAGAGAGGGACTGGGAGGGAAAGAAGGGACAAAAAAGTAGAATCAGGATATGAGATCAGACAGGTAGCTGGGGCACTGAAAGTGAGGATGAGAGAGTTGAAGTGGATGTGGTAAAAGACAGATGGTGGAAGGATTGTTTTCTGAACACACTTTTCAAATGTTGAACCCAGCTAGCTTTCCATGCAGTTCCTTTCAGAATTGCCAATGCCTTTTCTCAGCCTCTTGGCTAATTTCCCATGTTGTGTGGGGCCAGTTTAATGTGTGCTCTGTCCTGTCCTCCATATGGGACTGCAATGGGGACAGACTCGGTGATCTTATAAGTCATTTCCATCCTGTTACTTTCCGGAGAATCACACAGGTTTGTTTCCCACTAGAAACCCTGCCCACAGTTCAAGCTATAAGTACAATGAAGAGTGGAGGCCATTCTGATTTGATTTGAACCAGTTCATCCAGCCTCTCACTGATTACCACCTCTGTTGTCCCTCACCAGAGACCTCCCTCATGCTAAGTGTAGCAGAGGAAATGGCACCAGGTGTCTGCTCTAATTTATATTTGGGCTGACCTGGTGCCTGGATGGCCTCAGGATCAGGTGCTCAGAAAGGGTACTTTTGTTTTCCCTCTTCTTGTAACACTGCTGCTCGGCCAGATGAGAGGATGTGGCCCCAAAATGCTGTTTGTGCGCGTACATGCACGGACTCAAGCTCACGACGGTCTCCTTATATAGAATTCTATGGGAACGTGACAAGGAGCAAAACCAGCGTCAGAGAACTGTTTATAGAGAACAATCCTGCTGCTCTCTGAGTATTCCTCTGAATCGTTTCCTTGCTGTGAGGCCAATGCCCTCCCACTGTAATTGTAGGAAGCAGCCGTGAAAATCAGCAGCATATGATACAAGGCGCTATATTCATGCCCCATTCCGTCTGGGGTGACAGCTTTCTCGTCTCAAGGTTAAGAGTGCAGCGTTTGGATAGGCATCTATTGCCCGTTACCGCTAGTCCTTCACCTTGGGACAGAGCCTGAGAACGATAGTTCAGGTTATGTTTTAAGAAGGCATGAGAGGTTGATGCTTTGCCTTTCCAGTCTGCCTGTGTTCAGGCTTCTGATAATCAGCTAGCAGGCCAAATTCCCCCCACCCCAGTTGGATGGGTGAAAATACATGCTCTTCCTCCCGGTCTTCACACTAATGCTAACATTTGCAGAGCTGGCTTGAGGTCATAACTGAAAGTAAATACTACAGAAAATCAGGGACACAAAGGAACAGAAGAAAAGCCAGCATGATCTAAGAACTGCAGCTATCAAGCAGTTAGCTAAAGGAAATGCATCTGTATTAGGGGAAGACAGCTACCACTTAGGGAACATTTAACACCCCGATAGCAGACACTTTAAATTGTGCAGTGGTGCAAGCGGTATCAAATGGTGTGGCTCTACTTCAGTGCCAGCATTTACTGTAGAGCAATCAAATGGTATAGAATAGGAACAACATACCCAGCGCAAGCCAGCGCTACAAAAACATCTCTTATTTATCTGCAGTGGGATATTTATATGCTTGTAGGAGATCTTCGGGATTAGTCTCTTAGAGAACACTCCTCATGGAGACCTTTACATTTTTTGGGTGGGTTGGGATTTGCCTTCTGGGGAAGTAGTTGGATTTTTTTCCTGTCCTGCATGCCTCCTCTGCATGCTTTCCTGTCAGTCACTAGACCCTGAACACCCCATGTTTAAAGTATGTGCATAGGCAGTCTTAGTGGGGCAGCAGTGTGGGCAGTTGCCCAGTTGCCCAGGCCCCACACTGTGGCTATTTTGGGGCTGGTAGCTGGGCTGGCGAGCTGGCAGGGGCCCTGGTGAGGCCGGTGGGGGGAGGGGAGGCCTGGTGGGGGTCCCAGTGGCAGGGCCAGGCTGACCCATAAGGCGGTTGGGGGGTGCCTGGTGGAAGGGGCTGGTGGGAACCCCGGTGGGGCTCTGGAGACTGGTGGGGGCCCCCGTGGCAGGGCCAGGGGCCAGCAGCAGTGAGGACACTGGGGGGGGAGCAAGTGGGGGAGCTGGTGGGGCTCTGGGGAGGCTGGCGGGCCTCAGCAGTGATGCCAGGGGGCTGGCAGGGGCCCCCGCGAGTCTAGGGGGGCAAAAGTCGAGGTGCAGCATGGGGGGGTGCCACCCTTGACTTTTGCCAAGGGCCCCAGAATACCGAAGATTGCCCCTGAGTGCGTGTGGGTGGTCAGCATCGTGGAGGAGAAAGATGAATTCTATCAGTAAGTTAATGCTGCCTCTGAGAAGAGTTCAAGAAGGTTGCTGGAGAATGTTGTTGCCCTCTGACTTCTGCCTTTTCTCTCCCTTCTCCTGCACCTTCCTCAGGTGCAGATCCCAAAGCCCAAATGGGGGATCCCACAGGATCAAAGGGAATGATGTTATGGAGGCTGTACTTCCTCATTCTGTCCCCATTGGGCAGTCATGCACTGCCTTCTCTATCTGCAATATGCGGTACAACATGTCATGAGGGGTCACCATCGTGAGAATGGAGTTAACTACCTATGCAAAACAAGAGAATTTTGTTTTTTAAAAAGGGAAAATTTCTTTTGACTTGAGGTTAAAGTCTATGATTTTGTCTACAAGTATTTCATTAATAACATTTCTCCTGGTATTTGCAAGAATAAAACAGAGCTATTAGAAAGGGTAACACATTTATGCCCCTGAGTGGCAGGCCTATGTGACACTTTTGGCATGCCACGGCTCTCAGTTTCCATCTTACTTTTTACCTGCCCGAGTTTATGTTCTTTCTCTAGGCACGGTATTTCCATGTTGCGGGGGACATCTGAATAACTTCTGGAGTCATTCCTTTTGGCCAAGCTTCGTAACTTTTTGCCTTTCTGCTCCCTCTCTTGTTTAGGGAATACATGCCTACTGGGATTCTGCTTAAGAAGCCAATGTGCTGAGAGTACAGATTTTAAATTCCTCACTGTTGACTTGAGTGTTTTTTTGACCAGCTTCCTCCTTGGTGTGATATCCCTCAAACATTACCTCAACCATTAATGTCACTAGCTAGTTTTTGGTATGATTTCTCTCCTGAGGATGCTGAACTTAATGATACGGCAACAGAGTCCGAAAGCTCATGCGATTAATAAATCTGTTAGTCTTTAAAAGTGCCACAGGACTCTGTTGTCTTTCTACAATAGACTAACATGGCTACCCCTTTGGAATTTAATGATACGGGTCACTGTTACTTAGTGGATCAGCAACTGAGAGTTCTTGAACCATCTCAGGTGCTGGCAACCTTTGCCGACCCCTGTGCCGGCCCCTCCTCCTCGACCCTCAGCTGGTGCCGACAGCCCATTCGTGGAAAGAAGCCACCTGGAGGGGCTTCTCTCAGCAGCGTGCCTGGGGACCCCTATCCCCAGTTACCTGAAGTCACTTCTTTTGTCGGCGGCACGCCACAGAGAGGAGCCGCTCTGGGCGGCTTCTTTACATGGTATGCCTGGGTACGGACGTGGCAGGGACCTCCGCACTGCAGCCACCCCCGAAAGAAGCCACTTGGAGTATCTTTTGGTGGCAGGAGTGGCAATTTCTGTGGCACCACAGAGGATGCCAAGTGCCACTCCAAATGGGCTTGTGTGCACTGTTGGCACGCGTGTCGGGGGTTGCCTACCCCAATCTACCACGTGTTCCCTAGATTAGCTATAAGGGAGGGACTGCTGTGCAGTGGTTACTACCTGTAAGTGGGAGCTGAGGAATCCTGGGCTCTAACCGTGACTCTATCACAGGGTCTGGCCATGCCGCAATTATGGGCTGTTACTGCAGCTCCAGTTGTCATACCTGAACTAGCTACTTCCCATCCTGAAGCAGTGAAATCACAGCAGCCCATAGTTCAGGGTGGTCCATTCCAGCCCGCCTGGGACCTTGTATAATCACTCATGTGGCTAACCCATGTTGACTACCCCTTCAGCTTCACTACCCCGGTTCCCGAGCTGACTTGATTACAGTTAGCTTGGTGGTGTCTACACAAACTGCAGTCACACCCTGTGATGACAGAACAGCCAAACCCACTGACTTTCTGAATGACCGTTAACCAGTTGTTGAATGTCTCCATGCCTCGGTTTACCCCTCAGTGAAATGGTGATACTATTCCTCCACGGTACTTGTGGGGGCTATTTGTACTGCACCGTGAGATGACTGAATGACTAAAGAGCCGGCCTTTATTATTCTCATCATCATCTGGAGATGATGAGTTTGCAGTCCCAGCATGTGTCAATCGCATCTCTCAGCGCTCTGCAGTCAAAGGGGTGACTGTTCCCGGGGAACAGCCGGGGATAATTGTCCCCTCTGCCTGTCACAACTCAGTAAACATTTTTAAGTGTTCTGTGCCTTGTCAATTGTAAATGGATTTGCATTTACGTAGAAAGTGACATGTTGGACAAGCACTATATTCATTGCTTCAAATGTTCCCAGGGTCCTGGGGGTGGGGGGTGGGCAGGGACTGTATGTAAAACTGGGGTCCAGCTTTGTGGTGTGTGTCCAACAGTAACATGAGCTACAGCCGCAAAAGGCTGGAAGGCATGAGTCTCTGCTATTTTTGAAGCACAAAGAACCTCATTGGGACTTGAGTATCCCAAGAACACTGCCGTAAGGAGGAAGGATGTTGACAGCAACAATGGTGGAAGCTCACATTTAACTGTTTGAATCACACAGTCCCATTTGAATCTTACCTCCATGACCAGCATCGTCACATATAAACAGGGGTGGCATGAAAAGGAGGGAACGGGGGACAGACAAAATGAAAGCTGTGATTCTCTCTGGCATTGCCCTCCAGGTCCATCTTAAACCAGAACATAGACTGGTGGTTGTTTCCAGCTCAAGCTTTATGCTGGAAGAAGTCTTCATCCTCCTTCTTGATACCAAAAAATCTTCACCAATAGCCTTGCTTTCCTGGGCATATAACTGGTCAGATTTTCAAAAGAGCTCAGCTCCTTTTTTTGGACTCTGGATTTTCAAAAGAGTGAATTGCACGTTGGGAGCCAATTACTTGTGGACATAGGTTCATGAGGGTCACAACAGGAGCTGCTGTGGGCTGAGCACCGTGGAAAATCTGCCCCTTATTCAGGTGCCTACACTGGAGCTGAGCTCTTATGTCATATAGCTGCATAATGGTCAACTATGAAGTGATATGATCCCGGGAGATTCTGTTTCTCCTTAGAAATGATTAGCTCTTTACTATATGCAGAAATGTGCCGGTGGATCTAACTATGGTCTCTATTAGCATGAGTATCTGATCCACTTAATGTTTCATGCATTTATCCTCACAACAGTGCAGGAAGATAAGAAAGTGCTATTGCTCCCCTTTTACAGATGGGGAACTGAGGCACAGAGAGGCTATGTGACTTACCCAAGGTCACACAGGAAGTCTGTGGCAGAACTGGGAGTTGAGTTCAGTCCTCCCACGTCCTAGGCCAGGTCCTAACCTAATCCTGCCTCTCTGGGAATCCAGCACTCTGAGAACATAGAAACAACGGCATAATGACCCTGGGACTAGGTTTAGGGATTAAAAGAGACTGGATGCCAAGGGGATGGTAACAATATCAACCAAGGAGGAGGGAAAGCCATGGGGCGTGCTGTTTAGCCAAGTCAGAGAATGGCGGGAGAGCTCATTGTTGCTTTGAGACCCACGATAAAGTTAAAAGGACTGTGTGCCAAGTCCTGGCCCGAACGTAGTCAGCGAGTGTTCTGCCGCAGACTTCAGTAGGAGCAGCCTTTGGTTCGGGGCATTTCTGTAGTGCTTAGTTACACCATTTCTAAGTGTATCTACTTGTGTGTGCCTTGTGGAAACAGAACGGGAAATCTGCATTAACTGCAAAATACCTGGCTTGGAAATGTCACCCAACAGGATGTGTCACCCCAAGAAAGCAAAGTGGGGTGGGGAGCTCATGAGGAGAATTTGTGGTGTGCTGTATGCGAGGGAGAGGATTTTATAGAAAAATAGAGGTTCCCCACCACTCGAGTGGAAACGACAAAGGAGGAGCAGAGGGGGGAAGAGGAGATAAACAGCAGAAAAACAATCCCTGAAGGAAAAGAGGAAACAGCAGGGGCAGATATGGCAGAAGCGGCATCTTCTCCCTCTGCACCCATCTAATTCCTTCAGGGGGTCAGTCCTCGCTTATCTCCTCTGCTTCAGTCCTTGTGTCTCAGGGAACAGCAGCTGGAGCAAAGCAAAGGCGGAGGCGATACTAAAACTATGGCGCAGCGGGGAATTGAACACTCTGGAATTACTTATTTTTGAGTCCGGCATTTGGATTAGCTTAAAAGAAACGTGCAGATAAGCAAGCAGGCAATTACAGCCCAAATGTGTGTTTATGAATGGAAGAGCTACAGTCTATGTGGGCCATATTGAAACTCTAATTCAGTTAGGTTCCTTTTGTCACACCATTCATCACGGACAGGAAAGGAGATGGAATTAAAAAGTAAATATCAGTCTGTGTTGCCTCAGGCCTGCCTTTTTAAAAAATCTTTGAATTTTGTTGTTGGTTTTCATTTCTGTTCAGAAAAATATAGCCATTCAGTTTTAGTAGCTCAGTATATTGCATGAGGAGCTAGAAATACCTAGCTGACCAAACATTTATAGTGCGAGATATCTGCTGATTTTGGGGGGGGTACAGTTATATATGAATAATAAGAAATAGTTCTTCTATAGCACTTTTCATCAGGAGATCTCAGAGCTCTTTACAATGAAGGGTGGTATCACTTTCCCCATTATTCAGGTAGGGAAACTGAGGCATAACAAGGGGAAATGCCTTGTCCAATGTTACCCTGCAGGCCAGTGGCAGAGTTAGAAATAGAACCCAGCTCTTCCTAATATGCAAATGGATTTCTGACTTCAGGTTTAGTTTAAAGACCTATTACTGCGGGCAACTGTTAGCTTTCTGTTGAATATCCGCAGGATGTCTATAAAATCTGTGATCTACTGAATAATTAGAGCAGGGGACGGGGCATCTGGACTTCTGCATTTTATTCTTAGCTCCACCACTGACTTTGTGTGTGCCAACAGGCAAGTCGCTTAGCTGGTGAAAAGAGAGGGTAAGAGTTACGAAAAAGGAAGCATTATTATTAACAAAATGAGCTCTCCCAGGTCACATAGAAAGTCTGTGGCAGAGGCAGAAATGGAACTTAAATCTCCCAAGTCCCAGTCCACTGCTATAATCTCAAAACCTTCTTTCCTCTTTGCCACATTATAATATAGTACATTTTGCAGTGACGCACTTTTTGAGGGTGGCACTTTTTCATTCCGGTCTACATCCCGTCCACATACAGCAGTTTGCTATTTGAAATTGACCAGCTGCTCGCTCAACTTCCTAAGACATGGCTTAAAAAGCTGCCCTCAAAAGGCACCAGAGATATTTTTTCCTATTTATTTATTGCAGTTTTTACAGAGAATGTGAATGTTTGGATCAAATTATAGTACCCTGAAAAACTGCTTCTTAATTCATTCAAGGGAGCTGTTTATTGGCTGGTGAGTCAAACTTGGTCACATTCTGTTTTCATAACAGACTTTTAGTCTAAAAACAAGTTTAACACAGATTCCAAAAAAAAGCCAGCAACAAGAAAGAAAAAAAAAATCAAGTCTTCTTGAGTGACCACAATGTACATCTCTCTTTTACACCAGGCTTCTGCAGCAGTGAGAACAAAAATGCTTGCTGTCTTAGCCGGGGTTTCAGAAATGTATAGAAACGGTAAAAGCATAACAGTTTCAGACTATACACCCCAGTACAGAAACGTCAGCAATGCTAGGATCTAGCACAGCTGCTTCAATTTCTCATATGGCTGTAATCTATATCAATTACAAGTGTACAATTTAACAGAATAGCACTGCAGTGCTATTACTGTTAGATAGCGATGGCTTATTTATTTTTGTAAGGAGGTAGATTCTTTTCCTAATCATGATTGCTTGGATTAGAACAGTGACTCTCAAGTTTTCCAGGCTGCCGTATCCCTTTTAGGAATCTGATTTGACTTGCGTATCACCAAGTTTCATCTCACTTAAATTACTACTTGCTTACAAAATTGTATCTAAAATTACAAAAAGTGTCACAGCTCACTGTTACTGAAAAATTGCTTACTTCCTCATTTTTACCATAAATCAGTTGAAATATAGAGATTGTACTCACATCTCAGCGTATAGTAGAGCAGTATAAACAAGTCATTGTCTATATGACATTTTAGTTTCTACTGACTTCACTAATGCTTTTTCTGTAAACCCAGGCAAATATCTAGATGAGATGATGGACTCCCTGTGGAAGACCTCTGCATATCCCCAGCCCCATTAAAAACCACCGGATTGGAATCTAAGAATTCAGTCTTGAGCTAGCTGAGATAAATGGACATTTTATACCTTCATGAGCTGCACGGCTGCTAGTTAAAGGCACGCACTACACTATTCATCCTCTTTCTAGATTATTTTCTTGCCTTCTGTGTCATTTTCTGCTGTTTCTAGATATGAATATCAAGGAGGAACTTGGAAGAATCCGGTGGAGAGGGGCAAAACGTAGGGGTGGCTTAGGTTTTGCAAAACTAAAACTGGAGATGATTCCTAGCTAGGTCCCATTGGATTCCAGCCCCCAAACCAACTAGGGATAAATGGTTGAGGTTTTGACTCATTATTTTGCCCTGTTTTATTCTCGCATTTCCCCTAAATCAGAAAAATGTGACAATGTGATTTTCTTCTGTCTTTTTGCTCTCCTAAAACAAGAATGCCTGGGCTAAATCCTTTCAAACCGGGGCCTGGCACTGACCAAGGATCTGAGGGAATAATATTTTGCACATTTGATTTGGAGCCCCTGTTTATCAGGTAAATTGAAGTGTCAAAATTAGAAGTTAACATTCAGCATAGCAGATCGGGAATGGGAGGAAAAACTTCTGTCAGTGATAACAGGACCTTCCTGTTTCATTTCCCTCAGGGCAAGCTGAACATTCTCCTTTTAAATAGTGCTGGGCAGGAATACCTTAAGGAACCTGTTGCAGTAAAACTGCTTGCAGTAGAGACTCACTAGGATGTTTTGGATGCAAGACTGAATGTGCAACACCCATTTTATTTTTTTGGAGATTGGAAAATAATAGTTTATGGAAGACGCCTGTCTAGGCACTGAAGTTCAAGTGCAAAATGCACAGCAGAAATTGCCTTTCCATGAGGGAGAGGGAGTGATCCCGAGGTGAATAATATTACTCAAGAAACAATTGTCTGGAGTGAAATATTTATATTTATATCTGACCACAATATCATCAGACCTTAGACTCAAAAGGGCTTCTTCCAGAGGGGTCAATGTCTACAGACCTCATCGATTTGGAGGCAGCTGGATCTCTCACTGCATCTGACTGGTATATGCTGGGAACTGCCATGCTATAGACATGCATCTCTAAAATCCCTTTGCTATACGGAGTGCGAACAGAAGCTATGTGACATGATCACTGAATTATCTGGCCTCTTCCTTCCTGTGTCCCCCTATTTATCACTCTTGACAATATAGTTTATACAAGTCGGAACAGAGGCCATCCGCTTGTTGCACGCACCCTGCTTTAATCGGATAACTTGGTACATTGAGACTGGCCAAGATGCACAAAGCCAGCAGCTGTTTGAACGTTTTCCTTTATGGCTCATCCTGTTTTGTGAGAGCTGCAACCATCAAACAACCTATCAGCTCTGTCCTGCCTGAATTAGGCTAAGGCAAAGAGATGGACATCTAAATTGTTGCCCTATAGTACATGCCTGGGTAACACCTGGAGCTGTATAATGCCATTAACTCTTTAGATGCTGACTAGGAACTCAGTGGAATGACAGGAGGTACAATACCAGACAATCCCCAATATCAGTGGCACGGGGAGTGTCTTAATCAGCTGTACCTTGGAAAGCAGTTTGAGTTATTGATTTTGCCAACACAATGCTGCCGAATGGTGATCCCAGGGCCAGGGAATTATGTATATGACAGCCACTCTGTGAAGGATGGAGAAAAACTGTACCACATTAATGAATCTGTGACATGTTCTTGATGACCCTGCCTAGCCCCTTTCACATCAGCCTTGTTTGAGGATGGGTGATGGAGGAGCAGGATTACGCAGTGGTGAACATTTTGATCATAATGGGTCAACCTCTGTATTGCTTCATGTGTTTATAGTATTTGAGCATCTCATTATTCCCATTTAACAGACAAGGAACTGAGGCATAAAAAGATTAGCCTGAGTGTCCAGGGTCACACAGGAAGTCAGTGGCAAACCCAGGAACAGAACCTAGATCTCCTAAGTCCCATCAAAATCCCTTCTGTGCAGCACTGTCCCTAACATCAAGAGACTTGCACAGATTACACAGCACAGAATTTGGCCTGCCATAGCAATGAGAGCAATAAACCTGTCTCCTATCTAGGACTTTCAATTAGTAGATCTTAAAGTGCTTTCCGAAGGAGGTGAGTATTATTTGCTCCATTTTACTGATAGGGAAATAGAGGCACAGACCAGTGAAATGATTGGCCCAAGGTCACCTAGGAGGCCAGTATCCTAGGTCTTCTCAATACCAATTCAGTGCTTTACCCACTATTTCATACTGCCCCCAGTCGTGTGTGGTTGTGTATCACCGCCTGTATTTGGGACTATACCAAGGGTCTCTATTGTGCCCTGGTTTACTGTGAACAAGTGAATTCCATTCCTATCTGAAGAGAGGCAAATGGGAAAGGAAAAGTTTGCCATCAGGCTGTGTCCTGGTATAAAATGGGGGAAATATTTTACTGAATCAGTAGCTGTCCAATGGACATATTTTATGGTGACTGGTTATCTGAAAATCACCACCAGAACTGCCATTACAGCTGCATGATCTAAGCATAATATGAAACAGCTGAGTGTTGAGTTTTCGTTTAGATTCCTTACAGGATCCATTAATCGGGTTCCTCCTCAGGTACATGTCTCTGTATCAGATAGCCCAGAAGCAGGGGACTCACATTCCACGCAACTAGTGTTTCAAAACAGGATCTCCTCTCATGGGACCTGCTCTGCAAACATACCAGCTCAGTTCTGTCATTTGCCCTGGAAATTCTCTCCAATCTACGCTTTGGCCTCAGGCTTCCACGGCCCTATTACTAAAAACTGCATATAGACCCCCACCCTTATAGTGGAGTTTGTTACTGTCATTCCAGCCCTCATCCACCCTCTCACCAATGTTTGCAAATAGGCTGTTTTCACCTCTCTTGGTTGCCAGGGTCTACACAGAATAGTTCCTGGTAGTCCCTTGCCATAACCCCACTCAGGATCCCTTCCCAGTCCTTTTCTTAGAAAAACCCAAAAGCCACAGCACATCCCTTTCAGATCTCCCTGTAGACAGACTCCCTGCTATTTAAGGCCAACAGGCAAGACATGTCTTTTATTTTCTGCTGCCTCTTCTACCTGCAGACATTGCTCTCAGCCTAGGCATATGATCAGTCACATGACCCTACTGGAGATTATAGGGCTTAGAAACCTGGCCTTAGAGAGAGCAACGCCTCAGAACAGGTGTTCTGGTTTGTGTCTGTCCTTAAAGAGCCACCACACTGTTACAGAGTCTAGCATATTACAGGCATTTTCAAACTGGGGGCTGTCACCCCCTCAAGGGATCACAAGGTTATTATGGGGGAGGAGGGTAGTCATGAGTTCTCAGCCCGTGTAAGCCGGTAAGGATGGCACAGCATAGCACAGCACAGCATAGGAGGGGGTCATCATGGCCTGAAATATTTTCAAAGAGGGTCACAGCAAAAACAGTTTGAGAACCCTCTAACACCCAACTTCACATCTGGCCTTTGTCTCCACAACCGGGAAAAGCAAAATCCCAGATGCCAGCATGATCAGGATTTGAGGAAACTCAGACCTAGATCCAGCCTTGCACTGTATATAACATAAACCTAAATCCAAGATCCGATACACCCCATTCAAACTCTGGGTCGCCAACCCAATTCGCTCTCTCTTTATTGTACAGAGATCTTGCAGTGGGAATTGATCAGCTGCTACAAGTATTATGCTATGTGTCTATATATATGTAATTATTAGACAAATTACAGGGAGTAGGCACTCAAGAAGGTACAGCATAGTTCCTGGGTTTCGTGAGCCCCTGGGCAGCTCACGGCATCAGCACTGAGCAACAAGTTAAACAAATACCGAGTCCAAAGTCAAACAGCCGTAGTACATACAAAGCAAGGAAATAAGGGTTCCTGCCACCTGGTATTTGAAGGAAACTAAGACTGGCTTACTACAGTTAGTCCCAAAATTTCCCTTGCTTCAGGACTCAGCCACTTCCCTTTCAATTCAACTTCTGGAGCCACTGAGTCGAACGCCTCTTCCTGAAGAGAAATCATCACCGGCCATGCCTAGCCAGCTGTCTCTCACATTAGTTCCCATGCAGCATCTCCGGTGAGGAAAGACATCTGTTAATTTCTCAGTCTGGAATAGGACTTTAACCCTTTCCTGGCCAATGGGACAGGCTTTCTCCATCCCTCCCAGATGTACAAGATTATGGAAGCTGGCATGCTCTACTTACCAGCACCAGTGAAGCCTGCATTTGCCATTTCTTGGTGCTGAATGTTGGCGAACTTCAGAGAACTCACAAAGCAGGCAGCTAGTTAATCTTCTATAGGCAAAGGTTACTCATGATTAAAGAATGACACACAGGTAAATGTCCCTTTACTGCTTATCTTACGGGGCACTTCCAAGTCAGAGAGCTAGCTGCCCTCTCATTGGATTGATTATCTCAGTACTCTAGGCTGCAGGATTACATCACTGATGCTCAAGGTTTCCTGTGTTTGAAGGGCTTTATCATGCTCATTATTCCCACTGACTCACACAGCATTTGAAGCAATGTTTCTTGGGGATGTATTTGCTGTGCTGAGTATTTCATGGCCCTTCAGGCTGAGGAAGTATCAGGATTAAGGGAGTTCACCAGCCAAGCATTATGTGGGAAATTAAGACCAACTCACGGCTGCTGAAACATGCATCTACTGCATCAAAAGAACACGCAGTACAACGAGAGCCGGATCATGCCCTTGAGTTCCAATGGGAACTGGTTCAGAGAACCTTACTCTGACAAATCCTGCACCTCCTTTCCCTTTTTAATCTTTTACATTTTTCTGCACACTCCTAATATTTCCCTGGCACGCTCTCCCCACATCAGTCTCTCCAACAACAAAAAGCTTCAATGGCTACAGCAAACCTGTGCTGAATTTTGACCTTCACATAATGGAAGAAGCAACAGAAGCTAAAAATGGCATTTCTAACCGATCTCCATAAATGCTGGCATTCCATAAAGATCATTCTGGAGCAATTGGTCCAACAGAGGCACATTGTTTCTTCCTGTCATTTGTATTTTACTTATATCTATTACTACAATGGAAATTCAAGTGCCACATTCAGTCAAAGCTGAGCATTTTATTACTTTTCCAGTCAAGTGCCTGGACCAGATGTTTAAAATTTATCACCTGTATCTCTGTGAGTACCGGATATGTAAGTAAATGAAAAATCAACCTTTTGTACTATGTCCCAGAGAAGTTTTTTCTTTTTCTTTTTTTTAACCTGCTGAAGCAGTTTGCTATCAGAATATGCTGCTTTCAACAGTGGTTTGCTATCAGAAAAGGTTGCTACTTGAATATTGCCGTGACCACACAGCACTGCTCGATCAAGCTATTGCAAAGTTGTGTGATTAGAGTGGGGGGGTCTGTGACTTACTACCAGGTATGTTTGACCACATTTTGTCCCCTCTTTTTTGATGTTGTGCAAAGAAAAGCGTAGTTAATCTGGAAGTTAAAAAGCTACAGGAGAACTGGAATGATTTGCTCAGCACGTTAACTTTTCTTTCTACTACTAAGAATTTTGTGTCTGTCCGTGAAAACCTCTTTATCCCACAGCACTAGTTTAACCACTCCGCTTTCATCAGTCAGGAAGCAGATGGCATTTCCTTTGAAGCTTGTTAATACCACATCTGAACTGATGGAAGACTCACCACTTGATGATGGAACATGCTCTTCTCTCCCAGGGGCTTTGCAATACTCTCAGTCATACAGGACTAAGGAACAATTATTATTAGAGGCAGTGTGATCCAATGCATAGGATTCAGCAGATCTGGGTTTGATTCCTGGCGTTGCCTCTGATCTGTTGTGTGACCCTGGGATAGTTATTTCACCTCTTTCCAGCCCAATCTCAAAGATGACAGAAAGAAGGAGATCCATACTCAGAGGAGCCACTCCACATGGATCCTGGGGTATGATATTGGCCCATTATATTCACAGGCACAGAGGAATAGCTTCACTTGCTTTGGAAATGAAGGGGCTAGAACACAACCACTATTGTAACAGAGCTGAAGGAACCATGCCACAGGGGTCAAAGATGAGAAACGTAAAATGCAATTCAAAGTAGAGGTGCAGTTTGGCCAGGATATTGCAGTTGATAGCCCTATTTTTATAGAAAATAGCATGGGATGACCAGTAGTTAGAACTCTAGCTATTTATATTCCGCCTGCAAGGCGGTAGGTACCTACAGTAGCACCATGCCCTTTAGAAATCTGCTAAGGGTATGGGTTCATGGAGGAAAGCATCAGCTGTTGTGACACTAGTATTACTTCTTGTAGCGTCTATATTTTCACTAAGTTCTGAAATTTGGTTTCCCATAAAAAGTACTGACCAGGCCCAAACCTTTTGAGTTTTAAAGGTCTAAGAAGATCACAGTGAAAAGTGGTATTTAAAGATTCAAAGTAAATTGAAGTCAATTAAAAAGATGCCCATTCACTCTAGTGGGCATTAGATCAGACCCTAAACTAAATCATACTTTACACATCTGTCAGCTTCGGCTTTGCTTATTTGAATGTGAAGGAGACACTGTAGCTCTGACTTAAAGAGCTGAATTATAATGACTGTTAATGCAGCACCATACAGCTGCATAGGTCTGAGCTGAATTCTGTTTATTGCACAGAACCTTGTCTTCTCATTAATACAAAAAAGTAGCATTCACTTGCTTTACTAACTACATATATTCAAAGTAATAGGATTGCAGGATCTGGCTGGATTATGAAACCAATTTTAGGGGAAGTCGAGAGAGCATCAGAGAAATTTCTTTCTTATAAAATTTCCGAGTTTCTTTAATCCAGAGACTTTATGACTTGCATTTTAAAGGCCTTTTAAAAGAGATACCATTATTCCCATGCTTCTTTAAACCCCAGCAGCTCTTAACAACCACACTGTCACCGTCTAGTAATGGCAAAATAATTGTTGTCTTCAGAGTTTAGCCAACAAGCTGCTAATGACTAGCGAAGACCTATCTGCTTTCGTGGGAGTTTTATGGGCATTTCTCTCTCTCTTAGGAGGAGTAAACATAGCAAAGGTTTGAAATTTTGTTTTATTTATGTGTCTAGCAGAAGATCATATTATTCCCATGGAGGAGCTCATGATAGTTTATAGCTGTAAATCAGTGTAGAGCTAAGGAAACTTCGTGAGGCAGAGCCTACGGCATTAGCTGTTTTTGCCCCAGCTAATGACAGCGGAAGTACAGCATAGATATATTTTATTACCCCAGATACTTCAGAGCATGGATACAATGTGTTCTGAAATGGCAGAATGTTAATGTGAATACTAAATGGCTATACAAAGGGTTATGGGCCAGAGTCTTCCCTCTTTAGGCTCTGCACACAGTCTTTGTACTATGTCAATTAAAGGTGTGATAGAGCTATATCTGTGTCCAGGGTAGGATGTATACTAGAATAATTAAAAGAGTACCACTTTCTGGTATAGGCAAGACCTCTCTGCACAGAGGAAAATTTCACCTAAATTGGCTAAAAGCTGGGACAACTTAAATCACACTCAAGCCCTTTTGAAAGTAGAACTTACTTGCTGTCTTTCTACACAAGGGCTAATTTCATCCTTTGAATAGCACCTTAAAAGTAAGGGACTTCCCAAGGCAGATGGTACTGTTCAATGTATGAAATCACCCCTGTGTGGAGGGTTAACGTAGGGTTGATGCAGGACTAAGGTCCCATTTAAATTCTATATTGGGGCCTTCAATGCTGCATAGGTCCTGTGCTGATCCTCTACACAGGAACAAATTTCACACAGCTGTGGAAAGTTGGGCTGGCAAAATCAGGGTTTCAGTGAATACATGAGAAGTGCTCTGATGTAGCAAGAGGGGGTGCTTTATGTGCCCAATGACTTTTTGTAAAATTATTCATCTTAATCATTTTATTACATGAAGTATGTAGCCACAGCTGAATTGCCCTTACTAAGGAATTATGTGTTTTTTGTTGATGTGATTCCTCAGTCCACTTAATGCCATTACATGATTGGATTTTATTGCATATATTGACATAGTGTCACAGACGATTTTCATTCTCCCTATTATGCTTATAAATAAAAGCATCCGCCATAATTAGAAAATATGAACATGTTAAAATCTCCATTAATTTCCCTCTATTCATCTAAGAGCTGGGCAGGTGTTTATTAATAACTTTTTACATTACATTAATCAACTGTTGCCTAGAATAGAAAGGTTAAGGTGATATTGCAGCTCAGTTAAACAAGAAAGGATGTGGCTGAATCCAAATTTATGTTTAATGTAAGGGGTAATTTTGGTTTTCTATCTAAATGTTTTTTAAAATTTTACATCTCTTCTTTGAACACTCTGGGGCAGATCAGCTACATTAACTTTAATACTGTATTCAAATATCATTTAGTCTCATATTAATTGCATATTTCTGCTTTAATGGAGGAATGCAGAGTTACACCAGTTTGTTATTAGGCCCTCTGTCTCCTCCTCCTCTAACTTATCTTCTCCTTTCCCTCCCGTCTACAGCTTCTTTCTCTCTCCTCCCCATGCTGATCACTTCTGCCAGTATTTTCCACTAGATCACTTAACCCAGTTCTGCCAATATTTTCCACCCAACCACTTGGGGGTTAGATGGCATAATTCCATAGCTTTCAATGGTGTTATTTTAATTTACACAGCTGAACAACTATCCCTGGGTCTTTAAAACTGCTACTGATATATAGGGAGTTACTTTTCTTAAATGCAAAAAATCAATGTGCATAGAAGCAACAGGGAGGGATCTGGGTACATTAAGACTCCATAACTGATCGTCCTTTTTCTTTCATCTTTCTCTCCTCAGAGCCCTGCAGTTCACCGCCACTTTCTCCCTTATCTAGAAATGCGGCACTGTGCTGTCATTCTCCTGAAGGTGGAAGATGACTGAGTATGACTCCTTCTAGAATCCATCAGTTGCACTCATTGCCTCCCCCAGAGACAGGCAGTAATCAGAAACATGAGCAGTTCTTTCCCGCCCATGAAGAAGGCTTGCGTTTGATTTGAAAGCTTGTGTACCTTATTTATTAATATAGCAGGTCCGTGAAAACATAGGATCTATAAAATGACTAATTCAGCTTAAAGGTAAATGAGTTTCAGTCCGTTTTTTGGAGGGGGGGAAGAGTGCAGATGTGGCTGGTGTCAATCTTCTGTGCTCCCTTTTCACTTGACTCAGAGGTAGGAAGGAGGGTTTGTGTTGTTTCCAGACGTTGGCAATGAGTAATGTTAATGATGGGGTCTTCCAAGGAAAATGTTTTTGGGAGATTATCCAGAACTCCTGCTGTGATAGGGAAAAGAAGGGTTCTGGGGATGGATCCTAGCGGTGTGGGGAAATCTGCTGGGGATTCTTAACCCGATTCTTAGCCTGAGGCCACCATTGCCCTCATTGAAAAGTATCTCTTACCATGAGTACCCCTTATACAATTTGCTCAGTCAGGTTTAGTG
The DNA here is from genome assembly GCA_007922175.1 of Pelusios castaneus. NCBI lineage: Eukaryota > Metazoa > Chordata > Testudines > Pelomedusidae > Pelusios > Pelusios castaneus. The sequence continues at coordinate 10,799,882 of ML685816.1, read as the reverse complement.
CATAGAGATGCTGCCCCAGGAGCAGCATATGGAAGGGAAAAGGCTTCTTGGAACAATTCTTGCTTCACTTACCCACTTGTTCTCGGAGGTAGCAATATAAAATTGTTCCTTAGCAAAAATGTACTGACTGGCATATTGTAGGTGGAACCAAGTCCCTGCTTACCCCTTTCCCTCTCTGCCTCATCCCTGCCCTCTTATGTAGTGGAGGGGGGAAGAAGGTGTGCAGTTTCTCCTTATTCCTGTGCTCTTGGTCCTAGGATCTCTGGATGATGCATAGAGGCCTGTGTATGGGGAAAATTTAATTTCCCCCCTATGACTGTGCTCAGATGCATAGCTTGGGCCATGATCTGCACACCGACTCTCGCACAGAACGAAATATTGCTCCACAGGATTACCGATGGTGAGATCAGGATCTTCAATATTCCTGCTTGCAGTAAAACAAGTCATCTTCTAAACTGACACGGAATTAAAAATAGCTACAAAGATTTTGTTTGAGACAAGACAGTTTTTTTCAGCCTGTTCAGTTGAAGCTGTGCTTTGCACTGATTTCTTCCAACCCAATGACGGACTACGTGAAAAAATTGGTACCAGGAACTCTCAGTGCTAGGCCACCAGGAAAATAAAAAGATGAAGATTATATGTAGATTTAGAAGACATAAAGAAGTGAAACAGTTAATGGAATGCTTGCCTGGGAAACATTGCTAGGACCTGCACAGAATGATAAACTGAGATAGCTCAGTGCTTATCAGTTGCCCCCTGAAAGAACTTTATATGCCTACCCTTTTCCATATGCATGGAAGCCTACGTATTTCCATGTGGATCATGGCACTGGAATGTCAGAGCCCTGTGTAATGAAGCTGTTCATTGCACACACCTGTTGGGAATGATCAAATAGATTGAGTACAGTGAACAGGCCATTAGTGAAATGAGAAATACAGTGACTGTGAGAAATCAGTTTAGGACAGACTGCAAGTCTACAGTGTTACTATTCAAGGAACCCACAGGCAATGGGACTTTGGTCCCTGTATAGCTCATCACAGAGGACTGTATTCCATGTCAATCACATATACCTTAAGCATGCATGGAATTTTCTTTCTACAGACTTGCAGCACTTTTTGCGGGGGAAGGGAGACAAACTGATTACAGTTTAATATATTGCAGAACATAATGACTGTGACATTAATACAGCAATGCATTCAACATTCAACTTTTAAGAACTGAAATGTGTTACAAATTAGAAAACTATCATTCTGGAAATTAACAAATTATCTTAATCACCATGACCAGTTACAGTGGCGTATTTTGTGAAAACATAATGTTACTATAAAAGCAACTGAGAAACCAAAAACTTCAAGGGCTTGATGCAACTGCTGTTGAAGCTGAGGGAGTCTTTCCACTGACCTCATACTCATTGGACTAGGCCCCAAAAGAGTATGTCACTAATTGAAGTATTCTGCTTTTGCAGAAACAGCATTAGATTTGCAGAGATGGTATTAGAGCATTCCTTTTCCGTTAAAATGACTTTTTCAAGTGAATAATTTGTTTTTTTCTCTAAGGATTTTTGTCTTAAACCCTCTTATCTGTTTGCTTTCAACTGGATACAAAATTCATCATCACTTTCTGTCTTCAACTGCTATATAGTTAGGGCTGGATTTCCAATTAGACACCAAAGGCATGTGCCTAGAGATGGGACATTCTAGGGACACCTTAACAGCGATAGACTACTGCATGGGTGAACGGGGCCCATGCCCAGGGGCGGCCAGTTTGGGGGCCCTACAGGAATGATGGAACTCTGGCCCCATCCCCTGCTCCTCTTGTTCTTACCTGGGGCCCCACGATCCTACTCTTCCACTTCCCCCTGAGGCAGAAGCTGGAGGCAGAGCCCAGAGGTGAGCATATTCCCCACACCCAGAGCTGACTGAGTTAGTCACCTCAGCCTCACCACCTGTGTGGACTGGCCCAGCCAGCCCCTCTCTCCACATGAAGGTCAGCTGTAGGTGAGACAGGGGACTGAAGATGCTGTGCCTAGGAGCATATAAAGTATAATATGGCCCTGTAGATAGTACTATTATGCTCTGTTAAACTGTGGCCTTGTTCTATCCGACATAATGGGCTACATCTCACTGTTGGGTGTGTGAAATGATTTCTGTATCTATTAAGCCAATGTTTCAAAGGAGAAGCCTAAAGAAGACTCTGAGACTACTTCAACTCTATCTGTTTATGTCTATGTTTCTGTCCCATGAACAATGAGAAACTATGAACACTGGGTTAGATCTTCAGCAAGTATAAATTGGCCCAGTTCAACTGAAACTGGTGCAGGTTCCAGCCCATAGTTCCTATTTGGAGATGCAAACACAGGCTTTTTGGTGCACACTTTAAAAGACTGATTTACAAAGCCCTTCATAATTATAAGTTATTATTCAAATACAAATACTAAGTGTCAATTGATATTTTTTGAAGTATACCTGTGATACTCACATGGCCCCCATCACCTTAGAATCTAAGCACATCGCAGGTTTTAATGTAGTTAGCCTTACAATACCCCTGTGAAATAGGAAAATGCTATTAACCTCATTTTATAGATGGGGAACTAAAGCATGCAGAGAAGGAAAGAGGCTATGTGACTTGTCCAAAGTCACGCAGAACGTATGTGTCTGAGTGGGAATAAGAACCCAAGTTTCTGTAGTTCTAGGCTAGGTCCCTCACCACTTGCCCATTCTGACACATATGTGAAACTATGACATTTAAGTTCTAGCACTGGGCAGTACTTTGAAAAAAATGAATGAAATGAGTTCCTGAGCACTTAGTTATATTAAATTACCTGTATTATTTACTCCTAGAATGCCAGTAATACACTAAGTGCTTTACAGACATGTAGGAGGACCAAGCTCCTGCCCGAAAGAACTAAATATTCATGTTTGATTCAAAATAAAGCATCCTCAGATTTTGATTGAAGTAATAAATCAGCTTAGAAAGGATGATCTCTTTAAATTAGCTCATAGAAATACAGCACTGTGGAGTGATGGAAGCAAGCAGCCGCAGGGGAAGGGAGAGCTGGAGCTATTAAAAACAGAGTTTATGTCGCCTTATGTACTTTAAGCCTCAGAAATGATAATGAACAGAGCATGGCAGAAACAGAAAAGCATAAGCATCAATTTTTACATTTTTTGACATTATTATAAAGCTTTGGTTTAGTAGTGTAATCTTAACCCTGCTACCAAATGGATGCTAATCCAGCTAAATGCCATAACTGTGATATAGAGAACTGGGGCAAACAAATGGTACTAATTTAAAGGTGTGCAGAACAAAACGAACAAACAAAAAATGAAACAAATGCAAAATCTGTGGTCTCCTCTTTTTATTTTGAAATTTCTATCTGGACTTGAACAGGTCCTAATGACAAGGGAGAAGCGTGAACATTTTGAAGGATCTCAGATCATTTTAAAATTAAAGGAGAAGGGGGAAATGTTGAACTTCTCAAATTTTTAATGAAAAAAAACCCAGATAATTTTGAGGAATTTTCATCCAGAATAAAATTTCTGGGCCACACCTATGGCTAGAACACAACTATTAAAAATTTTACATAAAATATTACCAAAAAAAGATTGTGTCATTTTTCTCACAGCTCTCAAGAAGTGATGTAACCAGCACTAAACCACAGCCAATTCCAGGGTTAATCATTTCTGAAACACCAGAAGGCACGAAGAAAGCCATACTATTCTATACAAGACAAATATAAACCTGGATACTAACTGCATTAGCTGGAAGACAAGCCAACAGCAGCACATTGGTGAGAACGGTACCCAGAACAGAACCCTGAAATATGCTAAAATGCACAAATCCCAGTACCGGAGCCAAAAATCACCAAGCTGCATATGGCTGAAACCAGCCATGAACACAGTTTTTTTTTTTTTTTGAAAAGACCACCCCAAGTCCTGTGTTAATCTCTCTTATGCATATACTAAATGAACCTGAAATATCAAATGCAAGTATGGGAAGCAATAAGCAGGCCTGCATTTGTAAAAGAAAATTACGTGTCATACGAAGCCTGTACACTACTTTGCTCTTATGTTCATCTGAGGATCTGAAAGGTATTTTACATTGGTGCTGACAGATAGGTAAACTGAGAGAGAGTAGTTAGCAGGGATTTCCCTACACATCCCTTGAACTCCCTTCATCCCCCCAGTGTTCAACTAGTTACACAGTAACTATTTTCCAGTTTAGCTTTTGCCGTATATTGCCAGTTTTGTTTTTCCAACCCCCCCCCCCCGCCATAAATTCAAACAAACACCCTCTTCTAATTCCTGGGGAAACAGTGAGATGGAGTGACAGTCAAGATCACATACAACTGAGAAAACGGAAGAGTTCTGGCCCCCAGTTCTCTGCCGTGAAGATCATAATGACAATCAACAAGGACATCTCAGTATTTAATCTGAAAACTCAACTAAAATTCGTTTTAGAGATTTCAGTAATCTCTTTTAAGTACTGTCAGAGTCTAATCAAACAGGTTTCTCCCCATGCTGGCTAGAGTACAAGGGTCTGAGAACAAAGATAGGCCAAGGAGTCTGGAGAGAAAGAGAGAGACTTACTTAAAATGAAGCAACTTCAAGCTAGCTATACTGTGGAGTTCAATGAGACTCCTGAAGGAGCCAGGCTGGTTAGTCTGGGTAGAGAGACAGCAGCAGACAGCTTGCGAACTACTTCAGAGACTTGACTGGCCATGATTGGTTCCTGGATCTGGTTGCCTGGCTAGCCAGCACACGCTGTGGTGATACGGTAATGCAGATGATGAAATACACAGAGGTCCTGCTCAAGGGGTTTTAAAACATTCGCCCCTTTCACACCTGTGGTCAGTAGCCAAACAATCATGTACTGGTTTGTTGCCTCTGATAGTGTGCTGCCTGGACTACTGCATGTAAGGCAGAGCTAGACTTGAATAAATAATCCAGGATCTAACATTTATGGAGGGAAATCTATGGGAAAACTCACGCTAGCAAAGCCATTGATGTCAAAACGGTTCAGCAGTTAAATTGGTGCATTCAGTAAGTTTTAGTGCTCAAGTTAATCCTCCTTTTTATTTAATCAATATTAATTAATTGGTAGATACAGGCCAAAGTCAGAACACTGATCTGGAGCCAGTTGAGATTTTGGTGGGGTGGGGTATAAAGTGTATGCATAGAATTTTGATTGTGGGTTGGATCTGAAACGAAAGGGTTACCTTTCTGATACCTCCTGAAAAGTGGCTGTAATACTCACATGGGCCCTATCACCATCATATCTGAGTACTTCACAATCTGTAAAGTATTTATACTCTTAATGCCCCTGTGAGGTAGGGAAGTGCTATTATCCCTATTTTAGAGAGGGGAAACTGAGGCACAGAGAAGCTAAGTGACTTGCCTGAGGTCTCATAGCAAGTCTTTGTCAGAGCAGGTCTCCCAGTCCCTAAACTAGGGCTCTAACCACAGGATTTAGATACAAACCCCAGCTCTCTGGCCCATCTGGCATATTTCAGTGATTTGTACATGGTGCCCAACACTTAGTACACAAAAGTATATACAAATTTTCCAGACTTGTGGCCCTTTGAATGAAGAATCACTACCTAGAATACCATGCTCTGCAGTATGCTAGTCAACTAGCTGTAGCTTCAATAGAATCACTGAAGACTAGAGTTGGAAGGGACCTCAGGAGATCATCTAGGTCAGCGTCCTGCTCATACGACCACTGAGAACAGCCTAGTTCCAGCCACCCTGGACTCCCCCTTCAGGTAGATAAAGGCTGCTATCAAATCCACTCTCATTCTTCTCTTCTGCAGACTAAACAACGCTAGTTCCCTTAGCCTCTCCTCATAAATCATGTGCTCCAGCCCCCTAATAATTTTTGTTGCCTCCTCTGGACGCTCTCCAATTTGTCCACATCTTTTCTGAAGTGGGGGACCCAACACTGGACTCAATACACCAAATGTGGCCTCACCAATGCCGAACTGAGGGAAATAATCACTTCCCTAAATCTGCTAAGCATTAAAAAATTATGAGCCATCCCACCAGAAAATCATGAGACTGACTTAATATTCATAAGACATTAGAGATAGGATTCAAACCAAAACTTTAGGTATTAATAACACTTCCCATATTTTGGGGTAGGGAGAGAGTTTGAAAATCTGAACCAAAATCCTGGTCTGGAACACTCCACACTTTGGAATACTTGATTCAGTGTCTAGATCTGAATTTTGTAGCTCGAGCCCATCTCCAATTAATAGATATAGGAAGAAAATAGTGAAGTCACCAGTTTTGATGAGTTCATGTTGACAAAAGAGCAAAATATAAAGGACACCTCAGAGTATGTAGGCACAGAGAAGTTTGGTGACATTTTAGAGTCAGAAAGTGATGGCTTCAAACAGATAGATGAAAACAACCCTCAATATTCTGAATAAGATGTTACAGAGCAAGAAAAGCCATCCATTTTTAGAACTGGAGTCAGTGTATAAAAGGAAGTTTTACAATGAGGCTGGTAACAGGTCTGTGACCCCCAGCTGTAGAAAATGTATTACATTTACAGGGCTGATAAATTGCAACAATTACGATTTTACTGCAAAAGAAAACATACCGCCCATTAGACTGGGGAAGAGACAATATTAAATCTCACACCTCTTTACTATTGAGATATTTCTATGGATCCCCATTAACATTTCAAAATCAGAATTAATAATAGAGATTAAATGGCATCTTGGATGTCGTATGAACAATAGGAAGCATCAGATCATCAGATATGCCAAACTCTGCTCCAAACTGAATCCTCTCCTGACTCCCCATAGCCCAGACACTAGAAAGCAAAGAAACCATGAGAGACTATTGGACTTTAATGGAACTACAATACCTGCACCAGAAAGCAACCTGTGGAAATGAAAAATATGAAAATAAAATGTTTACTAAGTGGGTCTTGAACAGACTTCTTAGACAGTGAGTCATTTGGGGGGTCTGGTTCATGTGTACTTCCTGTCCCTAAAGTACCCAGCACAATTTTGCCACTATATTAATAATGACCTATCGTCATCATCCTTATCAATATTTTAAAGCACCATCCAAACACAATGGCTATGTCTACACTAGAAAAAGTTAGGTCGACTTTGTTAAGTTGACTTAATAAGGTCGGCTTAAAGTCAACTTAAAGCCGACCTTATTAAGTTGATTTAACAAAGTGGAGTACGTCGACTTTGACTTAGTCCACTTTGTTATGTCGATCTAACCACCCTTAAATTGACTTAATAAAGTCGACTTCAGGGTTACTCCCCATCCACACCATCCTTAAGTCGACTTAAGGACTTGACTTAAGGCTTAAGTTGACCTAATGGGCATTTTTTATTAGGTCGACTTAAGCTTTCATTAAGTTGATTTAAGGAATTTCTTAAGTCAACTTAATGAAAGTCAGGTGCAGACATGGAGTAATTTAGGTCGACTTAAGGGTCCTTAAGTCGACCTAAATTGCTAGTGTAAACATACCCAATAAGAGTGCGTGCCTTGGTGACTGCTACAGAGCCAGAAATGGGGATAGACAGCCAGGGCCATCCCTTGGGGGGAGCGGGGCTCAGGGACAATCGGTCTAGGCTGGGTCCCACCCCCCGTGCTGTATGGAAACGTGGCTGGCTGACCCGCTCTTCCCCCCCCAGGGACCCTGGTTGCCTCCTGGGGACCCGGAGCCATCCCCAGGGACCTTATAAGAGATTATCAGATGGTGCTTTCAACTTGTGTGCAAGATCTCAATGGTTAAATTCTTATTTTTGATACTTGCATACTTCCGTGATAAAGGTTTAAAAAGATACCGACAGCTTCTTCCCAGACTATGCTACTTAAACAGGAATTGAGACATGAAGGTGAGAAATATAAACCCTGGCTGCTTGAAAAACTCCACAGCACAGAAGTCAGGCTGTGGTGTCTAAATCCTTCCACAATAATTTATCTTCATACAACAAACTGTTCAATGTTTCTTACCAAAGTCCTCAAAATGCCATCTCAGAAGGATGCAGTATTGTTTTAGATGTGTTGGTCCCAGGATGTTAGAGGGATGAGGTGGGCAAGGTAATATTTTTTATTGAACCAGCATCTGTAGATGAGAGAAACAAGCTTTTGAGCTTCATCCTCTGTGTAAGCTCAAACAACGAGAGTCCTGTGGCACCTTAGGCTGCGTTTACACTTGTAAATTAAGTTGACTTAAACTTGCTTAAGTCGACTTAATTTACCCTGCGTCTACACTACAGTTTTCTTAAGTCGACTTAAGGAAAATAAAGTCGACTTCATTAAAATTAAGTCGACTTTATAACACCTCCTTTGAATTCGACCTAAGGCTTAAGTCAACTCCCTAGAGTTGACTTAAGCCAGTGTAGATGTGGGGTAGCCCTAAGTCGACTTAGGGCTACCCCAGGACTACACCAATGCCCTCCCTGCCGGGGGGGGGGGATCAGGGGGAGCCTGGCATGCCCCCCCACAGGGCAGGGCAGATCCCTGTCCACCCTGTCCCTATGCCCTGACAGGCTCCCTGACCACCTTTGCCCCATTGTACCTATGTACAATGGGGCAAAGGCTGAGCCCCCTGGCATTGGGCAAGGGGTGCCCCCCTGCCCCTGTGGACCTCCCCAGGTCCCCCTAAACCCCTAGAAGTCGACCTAGGTGTCCAGTGTGGATGCTCTAGGTCAACTTTCTAAGTTCCCCTTTAAGTCGACTTTAATTTTAAGTGTAGACGCACTAAATCGACTTAGTTAAAGTCGACTTAAATTAACAAGTGTAGACATAGCCTTATAGACTAACAGATTTCTTCGGGCATAAGATTTTGTGGGCTATAGCCCACTTCGGATGACGAAGTGGATTATAGCCCACAAAAGCTTATGCCTGAAGAAATCTGTTAGTCTATAAGGTGCCACAGGACTCTTGTTGTTTTGGCTGTAACAGACTAACACGGCTACCCCTCTGGAAATGTGTAAGCTCAAAATCTTGTCCCTTCAGCCAACAAAAGCTGGTTCCAATAAAAGGTTTTAATTCATCTCCTTAACTCCCTAATAGCAGTTGGGTAGCTTGCTGAGTAATTAGACACAGATGTCAGAGGTCCACGCACAAAATCTCAAGTCAAGGACTGGTCAGGCACCAACTGGTGGTTGTTCTGTTTGCCAGACATCCCAGAGAGAAGTTGGTCTTTTTTTTTTCTTTTTTCTGAGACTTGCAAAATTTGCTGATGGCAAAACAGAGAAATAGGCAGCATAGCCCCACAGCAGAACAAGAACAGCAACCTAAAACATTGAACTAAACAAAACCTGTAGTCGGGGAGATGGGATTAGGTAGGAAGAGGTAATCTATATTTTCAGCCTGTTCAGTGCTATCTGGTTGCAGACAGATGAGAAATGACTCTCATTACTTAAATCCTTAACCATAAGGTATTTTCTTTTGCTGACGCCAGATTTTCTTAAAGCCTTGAAGTCCAAATCCATTTCTTAATCGGAGGTGTGGGAGCACTGAACAAGTCATTTATAATCCCATTTCTGAGGGCCAAATTCAGCTCGCATTGACATATTCTGTATTGATAGAAACTACTTCAGTTTACCAGGAGTTAGTCCATCAGGGTCAGAGAATAAAAAATGGCCCATAATTAGGGGCTTATTAAGCTTCCAGTACAAATTAGGGGAGATAGTGTCGTAATTACCAGAAGGAGTTTCAGTTGCCAATGCCCTTTACTAAATTTCAACATGAAAAAGTAGAACCAGGATGTCATCCAAAGCTCACTGTGGTCAATAGAAAGGAATGTCTCATGAATGCTCCAGTGCAATGCACAGATGTTTCTGAGACTTCAATCAAACTTCTGGGTGCTATTCCAAACTGAGCGTTAAGGACAAACCCTGTGAAGTTTGCGAGTACCACCCAACTCACTCCCTTTCAATAGTCTCTCTGAAATAGTCATTTTAAAAAATGTATACAATAGCTTAGTACATCGTGCTGTGCAGAATCCACCACCTCTCAAAGCAAGAGAAGGGCTAAAATAAAAAAAAATATTTTACTGTTTTAGAGAGAGACACAATACACGATAGTGTGGGATGCCTGTCAAATTTTAAGTGCTTCAGTTTTGGGTGGCCAACTTGGAACACAACTAAAGGGGTCTGATTTTCTGAAGGCAGGTTCTCTGCGTGGATGTATGTATAAAACAGTAATAATACAGGGACATATTTCAAAACCCCTACATATGTCTCTATGTATTTTTAGAGATTTATGTAGAGAAAAAAGGGTAGAGGTTAGAATATTTTAAAAAGTAAAAATACAAGAAGAAGCAGAGTTTTTTTTTAAAAATAAACCCCATCTTTGGTCTCTGCCATCACTCCAAGGTACCCTCTAATAATTGAGTAGAATCAAGTTGTTCACATCATTGGTATGTATAACTGTGTGATCATGTAATAATGACCTCGCTCTCTCTTCTACTCCCCTGACATTTTTTGTGACATCTGTGCCTTGATCCTGCAAGGAGCTTTATGCAGGTGGCCAGTCTGTGCCTGCCTGGAGCTCCATTTGACTTCCACATGGGTGAGAGTTTGACAATTAGTTTATAAACTCTTTAGGGTAGGGGTTATGGTTTTTTCGCGTTTCTGCAGCACGTCACACAATGAGATCCTGATTGTGGCCTTTAAGCACTGCTACAGTAAAAATAAGGTGACCAGAAACTTGCAGAATTGGGCATTCTCTTTGGTATTTCTTTTGGCAAGCTTTGCCTTAATTTAAATCATGTACAGCATTGGTATGTAATATGGTGATGGGTGTTTTAGCAATACTCATAATAACTAAAAACTGAATTTGTCACACATAGCTATCATAGAGTGTGTGTGAGTGAGGGAGACTCTGTATTAGGTATATTCCTTACCCATGTCTCTTTTCCCGAGCACTCCCTGAACGCTAACTCATTCTTTACTCTGAGAGCAAAAGCCCAAGTGAGCCAGATGTGGTTAACACAGATACCAAAGAGGTAGTTTCCCGAGCAACAGGAACCATGTGAAAACATCCAGAACATCGCCTATCTCCTATGTGCTGTCCCTGGCAGTTGCTGCTACAAGAAGCAGATGTTAAGGCTCTTCCTTGAATTTGTAAGGCAAAATGTGATGTAGCGAAAAGCAGAAAATAGCCTTGTTGGTTGGAAACTCATTATCTGCTGCTGGCCCCATTTGCTGAAATAAAGTTTCTTCACTTGTCCCGTGTCTGAACGCTGACTGTGCTTCTAGATGAAGACATGGTGCAGATCCTTGGCTGGTGTAAACTGAAATCAAATTAGCTATGGCGATTTATACTCATTGAGGATTTTCCCCAGGTTTGTGATCCAAGATACTTACAATCTAGACACACAAACAGTGGAGACACTGTATACCTAGCTCTGGAACAGCCTTGGAGCCAGGGGACGGTCTTGTAGTACCTGTTGTCAAATCACTTCAAAAAAGATCACAGTTCAAAGAGGAACTGGAAGGAGCAGTGGGCCATTCAATACATATGAGAAAGGCTTTTTCAATTGTTAGCCAACACACAAGGTGAATGTGTAAGATAACGTGGACTCTACCTTGAAAGCTTTATGCCATTTTAATCTGTGTATTGAACCTTTAAGCATCCCTGCCCATTGGCACAGCAGTCATTTAGTACACAGTTGCAGCAGTCTACTAGGGAGGGATCACACACACCGTACTCCTCCCATGGAGGCTCTGCTCTGGTTCCTTATTGTTGTTTGTCAATCTAAAATAAAAGTCCAGCAGACGGAACATATTTTGCTTTGACCTTTGTGCACGTGTAAGGCCACAGAAGAATTGTGCAGGGAAGGATGTTCCTGATTTCAATCCGTCAGTAGTTGACCAGAGGGCGCAAATCTCTGGACCCTTCAGTTCACCTGATGGAGCTTATTAAGCAGCCCATTCTGCTGCCTATGAGATGTGCATTATCTCTGCAGCTGTCTGAGCCAAATCAGGTCTGAAATATTACCAGAAGCTGGCACAGAGCCAGTTTTTGCGGTCAGTAATGACAGCGCAACAAGATGATCATACTTTGGTTGAAATGAGGCAATATTTGGAAGATTCCATAGTTAGCAATGAGACCTTGCCTATTGGAATAAGATGGAACCTCAGTAAGAGACGGGGTATTCAGGAAGGGGAAATATTGAGAGCTGTTCAGCAGACCAAGCAGAGAGCCACAGGTATCCCCAGCCAGTCACACCATGAAGAAACCAGAAGGAAAACCAGCTGAAAGAGGACAACAGCATTGTAGTTCAGTAGGGTAGGTAGGATAGAATCAAGATATGCACAGAGTCAGAGGAGTGTAAGTGAGAACAGATTCAAAGAAGGAGGGAGTGAGGTGGTCAGAAAGGCAGGCATTTTAGTAGTTGTGTTTTGTACGGGGAGCAGCAGGTGGAAGCATGAAATGCATGGAGATCAGAGAGGAGAACATTTGCTGAGATACGAGGTGAACGAGACTTGGATAAAGGTCTCAGTAACAGGGATGGGGAGGAAAAGGCAGATTTGGGAGATACTGTTAAGGAAGAAGTGACAGTGGTGGGGAGCCCAGAGCCCACCATTTTCTCTCCCATTTAATTCTCCAAATGCTGCATCATGGTGACTCCCCTTCCCACAGTTGAGAAGGCTTAGATGTGGGTTCTTGTGAAGCCTATCAATGCCAAGCACTGGCCATCCAGAAAGCCTCACAAGAATATCACAGGCTTTGTCACACTTCTATGCCTTGCCAGGCTGGAGGTCATGGGAGCCATGGCCATGCATTGTGTTGACCAGACTAGTTCATATTTTAGTTTTTCAGCGTGGCTTGTGTGATAATGAATAATGTTCTACATTTAAACAGCATCTCTCCCCAAAGTGCTTCACAAGCCATGATAATAAGAGCCGCCAGGAGGTAGAGTTTTCTAGGGTGTAAGATTGCAGCCAGGCAATGTGGAACTCAAGGAGCATAGAATTTAGACCGTTTTATTAGAATAAATAACAGGACATCATCACAAAACACCCTCACAGCAAACTGTTTAATCCTGGGTATATCTGAGTTGTGACAGTGGTAACATAACGTCTAGTTGTACTCAGACTGATGCTCAAATCACTAAGCCATTGCCTCTACTTGAATACAAATGTGTTTTAATTAGCTTTATAGAATTAGAGCAACCACTCATACTAATATACAGCAGATACAATGACAGATCACTAGATGAGTTCTGGACCACCCTATGCGAACGTTTATCAATGATAACCACCGGAAGCCAATTTCCCAGCTATGTGGAGACTTGGAACCACTGAAATGAAAAGGAGGAAAGCCTTTCATTTATCAGTGATCCCCCCATACAGGTCGCAGCCTCTCTAGTTATTTGTCTTGACTTTACTGCAGAATATTACATTCAGTAATAGTGAACTGACATGACCTGTGGGTTATGGTGGACGGGAAGATGAATATGAGCCAACAGTGTGCCCTTGTTGCCAAAAAGGCCGATGGCATATTAGGCTGCATCAGTAGGAGTATTGCCAGCAGATCGAGGGATGTGATAATTCCCCTCTATTCGACACTGGTCAGGCCGCATCTGGAATACTGTGTCCAGTTTTGGGCTCCCCACTACAAAAAGGATGTGGACAAATTAGAAAGAGTCCAGCAGAGGGCAACAAAAATGATTAGTGGACTGGGGCACAAGACTTATGAGGAGAGACTGAAGGAACTAGGCTTATTTAGTCTACAGAAGAGAAGACTGAGGGGAGATTTGATAGCAACCTTCAACTACTTGAAGAGGTGCTCCAAAGAGGAGGTAGCTAGGCTGTTCTCGATGGTAACAGGACAGAACAAGGAGCAAATGGTTTCAAACTACAGCTGGGGAGGTCGAGGTTGGATATTAGGAAAAACTATCTCACTAGGAGGGTGGTGAAGCATTGGAATGGGCTATCTAGGGAGGTGGTAGAATCTCCATCTATGGAGATTTTTAAGGCCCGGTTAGACAAAACCCTGGCTGGGGTGATTTAGTGGGAGTGGTCCTGCTTTTTAGCAGGAGGTTGGACTAGATGACCTCCTGAGGTCCCTTCCATCCCTATTATTCTATGATTCTATGTCAACATTCATATGGTGAGCCACCTTAAATGGTGTGAAAATACCTGCTCTCCCTCCTCTGGCCTACACATTTGTTCCACATGGGAACCATGCATGAAAGCTGTGACCAGATATTTAAGTTCAATGCTACTAAAACGGGCAAATAATTATGCTTTTCTGGTGACCTCTTTGCCAGGTGTAAGAGGTTCCTACTGGCCAGTCATTTGGTAGAAGAAGTGTTCATAAGTAGCTGGGGAGAAACTTTGATTTGTTTTCCTGACTGGAGTTTGCTGCTGCTTGTTGCAAGTCTCTTTGTGTGGGTGGAATAGGGACACCCTGATTTGAAAGTTGATCTGATTCAGTGTATTAGACAATGCTTCCGTTCTGGTTCTGCTGGTTCTGTGGCTTCCTGTGTCAGGCATGCTTTATTATACACCATTCCCCATACTGACACCAATTATTTGCTTATATCTTTCAAGATCCATAAGCCTACAATGAAACCAACCAGGTCAGGTCCCAGGTCTAAAGACGGATAACAAGGAACAGGTATAAGATTTATTATGCAAATGAAATGATGTAATGCTATAGTGGGCATCACTCTGCCAATGGCTGCTGTAAGCCACAGAGCATTCCCAGCATGAGCCATGCTTCAGCACCCAAGAGATTCAGAGTAAGCCGCATGCTATGCAGTTAACTAAACACACTGTGTCTTTCTTCCTGCGAAACCTAAGTGGTGATTGCTTGTTACATATGACAATTACCAGGACTGTCTGTATTTCCAAAAGCTAGATTATCAGACATTTCAATCCCTGAATAGGGGGTGCTCAGCATTTTGCAGGATTGGACAAAGAAAGCAGGCAAACTTGATACAGATGTGCTCCCACACTTACAGGGTGCTGTGGGTAGTTTCAAATGCTCTGGAGCACTTATCATTTCAACAGAACTGAAGCCCTTATTTTGTAGAGGTGTATGGTAATTTTTTTTATGGATCAGGAGATTTTACTTCTTTGGCACGTTTGCCAAATTATGAGAGGATATATACTTTGATCCAAATCCTGAAAAAAGAAAAATAGCCTTTTAAGAGACATGTCCATTTTATAACTATCATAAGGGATGGCAGGTGTGAGGAAGTAGAATTTTCTGCTGGTTGGAATAGAGATCTAGGGGTCAGAACTCCTGGGTTCTCTTTTCACTTCATTCACATTGTGTTATTGTAGGCAAATCACAACCTTTCTGTGCCTCACTTTACTGTGCTCTAGACTTGATGTAATAGTAACTGATAGTGGCATCATATATACAGCTGTTTCAAATCCTTGATAGAAGACATTTTTAATTTAAAGGTCTTCGTACATTTATGAGCTAGCCTTTGGCCATATGACTATTATTACACTTATATGTCTATTGATAGACTATGATGCACATCAGGATATGTCTTCATGATTAAAGATAGCCATATTTTAATGGGGAATTTAATCACTTTGCAAGTCATTAACTCCAATATTAATTCAGATTGGACAAGGGAACAGTAATGGCCACTCCATAGTTAAAATTGAAGCTTGTTCTCTACCTGATATCTGATGTTCAGTCCCCTGACAGCATCTCCAAAACAAAATAGATCTTTCTGAAAACCTGCCAGCTCTACCTCCTCCCTGGATAGAGATTTTGTGGCAAGCTTGGGAAAAGTTAGACAGAGTTTTAACATTAAAAGTGTTTTAAAAACATGATGTTGGGTCACGATAGCATAATGACCACTCATTGAGCAGCCCATTCATATTATACCTCCCCATTCAGTCTTAATTTTGACCCTTTATAATTTACATACCAGCCAGCATGACAAAATGAGGAATAATTGGCTCGGGGCAATATTGCTCAAAAGGGTCTGGTGGGTAGAGTGGAACACAAATTAAATTTGAGTCAACAATGCAACACATCTATGAAAAAGGCTAATATCGCTCCGGGTTGTATTAATTGTTGTGTATAAAACATGGGAGGTAATTGTCCTGCTCTACTCAGCACTGGTGAGGCCTCCATAGAAGTACTCTGTTCAGTTCTTAGTGCTGCACTTTAGGAAAGATGTGGACAAATTTGGGAGAATCCAGAGGAAAGCAACAAAAATGATAAAAGGTTCGGAAAACCTGACCTATGAGGAAGGGTTAAAAAAAATTGGGCATGTTTATTCTTGAGAAAAGAAGATTGAGGAGGGACCTGAGAACAGTCTTCAAGTATGTGAAGGCCTGTTATAAAAAGGATGTCAATCAATAGTTCTCCACATCCACTGAAGGCGGGGCCAGAAGTCATGGGCCTAGAAAGCTTTTCCTAATATCTTACCTAAACCTCCCTTGCTGCAACTAACTATAAAGGTATTTAAGATCTGGAATAGGCTTCCAAGGGAGGTTGTGGAATCCCCATCATTGGAGGTTTTTAAGAAGAGGTTAGACAAACACCTAATAGGGATGGTCTAGATTTATTATGTCCTGCCTCAGTAAAAGGGTTTGGACTTGCTGATTTCTCAAGGTTCCTTCCAGCCCTACATTTCTATGATTCTCTTTGAACGTATTACATATTTGAAGAAAAAAACAAGACTGAATATTGAAAAATCCCATTTTAACTAAAACAAAACGGGTACAAATATTAATTGGTAAACATTATGGATCAGATTTTCATAAATTCTCCATGTTGGCCCAACTCTTCTCAGATTAAATCAGTTGTAAAGCTCCCATTGACTCATGTGGGAGCAGTTAAACCTCACCTTATGTGCCAGTTAAGCAAGGACTGTTATACTTCCATAAATCTTAAACCCTACAGACCAACTCCTCAGTTGGGGTAAATGGACATAGCTCCCTTGACTTGTATATATCCAACAACATATTCTTATTTCAGAGCACATTAAAGGGACAACATTAAGGCCAGGTGAGGAGGGATTAATTTGCCTGGGGTGAATAGAGGGGAATGAGGAATAAATGGCATGAGTGAAGTGGGTGTTTCCTTTTGATTTTCATTTAGACCCTAATCTAGCAAAAAGTTTAAGCATGTGCTTATCTTTAAGCCCACAAGCAATCCTGTTAAAACCAATGGCACAGATCTTCTGCTTAAAGTGAAGCATATATTGATGTGCTTTGTTGGATTGGAGCCTTACAAATTTTCATAGTTTTGATTTTCACTGAAGTAAAAGAATTATTCAGTGGAAATTATTCAGTGGAATTTAAAGACACTTTCTGAGTGACTCCACTGACACACCTTCACTATCTCCCAATGTCATGTTTTGTTTACAAATATATTATATCCACTTTTACCTAGAGTAATAGAGACAAACTTATAACCCAGCCTATTACTAAACCCAGCAATATTTAAGCACTCTTAATGGACCCTTGTGGGAAACACTCAGGTGCATGGAAGTCAAGGGGAGTTTTGCCACTGACTTTGATCAGGATTTCACACAGGATTTCGAGCGGACTAAAAGTACCCGTGTAAAAATGTTTTTTTACCATTGTGTTTACTATAATAACATCTCTGCTGTAGACCTTTAGTTGAATGCACAGTGAAGGGTAGGGTAAATATACTTCGTGGTCAATACCATGATCCACAATGTAGCAGTGACAAGGTGCAACGAGTTTGCCTCTACTAAAAGTTTTGAGGGCAGAGTGTGAGGTAATGTTGTGGAAAGTAGCACCTATTACTTGATTAATAGCTTTCAGCACTTGCAGCTGCATAGCAGAGAATGCTTGTTGCATATAAAGAAGATCAACAAGCTATAGGACACAGTTCACATCACCCCGAGTGAGAGGTGATGCAGAGCTGTACTGCCCCCATGGGTGCACCAGAAACATTGCATGGGGAACCCCAAGAGCTCCTCAGTGCTCAGGGGCAGCATGACCATGACCACCCCTTCAGGAAATACAGTATGCTCCCTTCTCTATGGCTGAAATGACTGCCTGCTTTGCACTTTTCACCACCCCATTGGGGGAGGCTGCCAACCAAAGGGACACTAGCAGTATGCAACTCCGTGAACTCATTTATAACTGGGCTCTGACCAGGAGTGCAGGGGTGGTAAAGTCTTCTGCCTGCTCAACTTTGAAGGATCCAAGCACAATTTGGCCCTTAGTATACTTATCTATCAACTGACCAGTAGATACAAGAAAAATAATTACAGAATGTAGACATCATTCACTGAGCATTTTTACATGGAACATCCCAGCAATATAACGCTCCAATCAAAAGAAGGTGGCACCAGAGCTTTTAACTATAAATCTCCAAGGCAGCTTAATCTGGAGCTGCATAGATTCTCTCCATGGTCCTGAAACTTGGCGAGTTTATGTAGTTGTGCTGCAATAATTGATTGGGTAAAAAAATAATAATCTGCCGTTCCAAAATCAGTGTACTTTCTAACAGCACACATCTCCCTGCTAGACTGTAATGGCTCAGAAGGAGTTACAATCTTTTAATTGGCATTAATTCTCTTACAACACTTCTCACCCCCAACTTTATTTGTATTATCCCTGTACCAGAGATTTACACAGCAGACCAGCATTTACACAGCAGAGATTTACACAGCCGACTAGTGGGCGTCTACTTCCAAACCAGTTTTTAGACCACTGATAACCACCCCACCACCTCCACTCTGTAACCCCAAATTCACCAGTAAAACCAGCATTCAGATAATGTTAAGGTATAACCATCACAAAGCCCAGTGGTTTTAGACACTAGTTGTTCAGCCATGGTTCAGCCGGCATTTGAGATTTTCCCCGGTAAAGGTCACAGTGTGCCAATGTGTATTCCAGGCCTCATGGGTAAATAGGCATGCTGTTGAGAGTCAGGAGGCTTGGATTCTAATCCCAACTCTGACCCTGACCAGCTGAGTGACCGGAGGCAGAGAACTTAATTACTCTCTACCTCAGTTTTCTCATATGAAATTCAAAATAAAGTTTCCCCACCTAATGTGGTTTGATATTCTCAGATAAAAGCATAGTGTAGGTGCAAGATATTATTTATGTCCCTAACAGCTCCCTAAAAAGGAGCTGAAACCATTTGGTAGAATAATCTACATCCAAGACAGCTAAATATGGAATAGCAAAGCTCTTGTGGGACAGCACTCAGGTTAGTAGCAGATGTGGGCATGGAAGTTTGTATTTTGTTCATAATAAGCCTGTCTCTAGCTACTGCTCTCTCAGTCTTCTCTAGTTAGTATTAAAATTCACTATTGGTTCCACCCCTCTAAAATGATAAAGAACATAAAAACCTTAGGCAAGCAAGATTGAGTAACCCACAATATCCTTTAAATGAAATGCAGAAAGTCTAGCTTAAGTTGCTCCCCCCTACACCCTTAGCTTGCCCTGTTGCACCCAAGAAGTTCAGCAAATCATCCTATATAATCCATAGACTGATCTCAGAGTCTTTCAACACAGCTAGACACAAAATATTAAGTTAAGAAGGAAGTGACGGTGAATAAATGATGGGCTTTCAGCCAAATCCTGGAATTTTCTTGAGTTTGTCTCATAGTACCAAACCCAGCTCCTTTTCTGTAAGTGCTTCTCATAACACTTCCTTATTCTGTATGTTGTTTTCAATCACTATCAATCTACATAGTGTCGATTATTTTCTCTCCAAAAGGGAGTTCTGCGGTCTATTCTAGTCATAAGATCTTTTTAGTGGCGATAAACCTTACAATATGCATTATTAAAATATTATTACCTTAAGCCTTTCATGTCAGCCCATTAATGCTGCCACCAGTTAATTTCATTCATAAGATGAAAGACTGTAATTTATGTAATAAAACAGTATTTGTAATTATTTGCCTATAGCATGTCCTTCATTTGAATCCGCGACTAACAACTCGGTTAGCATTAGTCTCTTCTCAAATCTTAACACTCCAGGAATTCTTTTGCCAAACACATTTAATAGTAAAGCCTACATTTATTCTAACACACTTTAATCTTCATTCCCAGACACTTCTTGCTGGCCAGTTTAGCTCTCAGTTACATTGCTTATTTCATTCATTTCAATATATCCTGCAATTTTAGCCAACCTTTAATTGATCAGGTTACCTTAGCAACAGTGGACCAGCTGTTCCCAGTATGGAGATTTCACCTCGATCTGACAAAAAGATTTTTTCTTTAATTTACATACTTCTGTGGTTTTCACTTTTGAGAAGATAGCTTATTTCCAAGAGGGAAATTTCCATAAATCTTGTCTCTCGATGTCTGTCATGGAATATTTTTCACTTTTTCTACAGTTCCAATGATGTCTAATTATTATTGATTTTTTAAGTGGAAAGGAAAAACACCAAGGTGTTCAGTAATTTTCGTAAAATGAGCAATCAGAAGTCACTGCATGAGAAGACCCTCTGTTGAAGAAAGTAAGTCTAAAAAACGAGCTTCCCACATGCAAACTTTATTTTACAAAGCTCCTTGTTTTTGCCATGTTTTAAAAACTCCTCTTCTCATCTGCTCTGTTTACACATCTTCGGCTGACTGAACTGTTCACATGTTTCATGGACATTATGGTAATTCCCATTAACAGCAGGAAACTTGGGGTTTGCGCTGGATAAGTACATTTTATGTTGCTTTGCAAAATTCGTCACTTTCATTTGGTACTTAGAGAAAAACTGTGCAGAAGTCAGAAACAAAATCAGAGCTTATTGACGATTCTTCTGACAATAGTATTGATGCATTAGAATTATTGACAAACCCTGTTGATGCTGAATACAGTCTAGCTTTTTTTGCATTCAGCCAGTTTTGAACTGATTTTGTGGAAGTTAGAATCCGGATCCATTCATTCCCATGCCAGACGTGCAGAGATAAATAGGAAGAAGTCACCTTTTCTTGTGACACAACCTTTACTTTTAGAAATACCAAGGCTGCAGCAAAGCAGATATGCAGATGCTTCTCCAATGCTCACTTGACACAGCATCTTCTTGTTCGTTCCTGTGTGGAAATAGGAGCTTTTCAGTCTTTTCATCTGTTACCTCCATCTGGACCACTTTGTCCTTGGATGGTATTTGTTTTTCTGAATCAAAAGTGCTCCAGAGAAATTCCCCCATTCATCTAAATCTGTTAACTGATTCCATACAAGATGCACTTGCTAATTTGCTTCTATGACAAAAATAAAAACCTCTCTTCACTGGCAGGAGAAATGTATGGTCCACAGTAGGTTGTGATAGAATCTTTTTTCCCCTGTTTAAAATGTAAGGTCTCATGAATTAAGGAGATACAATGTGTCTAGATCTTATACCAGTCAGTCTCTGATTCATCAGGGAGTCTCCTTGGTAACTAGCTGCTCCTCTCTGATGATTCGTGTTATAAAAAAGCTCTCTCAATTTAAAGATAAAATACAATGAAAGGAGAAAGAGGAAATATACTATTTGCATTACGAAAACACATACACATAAAGTATATGTAGCTTTATTCTGCATATTTTACATAGGGAAGGAAACACTCCTGTAAAACAATGACATATTATTTGCGGGGCGAAAATATACCCACACGGGTTGTATTTTTTCTAGAAGCCCTGGCTGTGGTCACTGTGTTTGCAATGTAAATAATCTCAGAAGAAAGGGTGGTGTTCCTGGAATTTAATGAGAGCCTCAGCAGTTTATACTTTAGCAAGCCAGATGTTTAGTCTTGTGTGAGACTGATCACCAGTTTTAAAGATTCAGCTATAAAACAACTTACTCTAGGAATAACAGCCAGGTTATTGGATGGTATTTAGTGACCCCCGCCTCAGTCATTAGAATATTGCTGATCTCCCTTATGCACATATAAGACGCTATTATGCGTTCTTTCAGGTCAATAAAGGTGGAAGCATACTGCTTTTTTAAAGACTATTTTTCTCTGAGAACTAGTGTTATAAGAGAAAGTTAGGTCAGGGTGACGTTAAACCACACTCTGTTTTAGATGATAGAGGTGTCTTTCTAGTTAACCATCCATTCAAAATCATTTAGCATATAGAATAATAACCAAGCTAGAAAAACGTTCAGTGGTAACTACAGCTTACAAGTGGAGTTAGGTAAATGTTATTCCCATTTTACAGAAAGGGAAACTGAGACACAGGCTGAGGCCAACATTTTCAAATGTGCATGCCTAGTGATAAGTACCTAAATCTATATTTAGACACATAAATATGTAAATAGATTTTCAACATCTTTGAACATTTTGGTTTAAGAAATTTGTCCAGGGCTATAGAGGGCAACTGTGATAGAATCAGACCTAGAATGCAGATCTTTTGACACCATTTCTTACGTCCTAATGACTCCCACTTTGTGTAATACACAGTATCCATGGGATTTCCAAAGGGTAGCTTCAGATGAAGCCAAGTTAAACAAGACACAGCAGGATTAATTAATCCCATTCTTCCCAGGAGGAGCTTGGCTTTAAGTATAGGAAGCCAACTGCCCTAAGGTAGTGAGATGCTGGGAAATAAATTTGCTAAAATAAATTAATAAGAATCAGAAAATCACATTTCACTTTCCTATAAAAAGCCCTCCAGCAAACTTTTTGTAGCTTCTGACAAGTAGGTGACCAAAAGAAACTCAAAACTCTGGGTCAGATCCTCAGCTTGTCAGTCGACTGATGTCTCACGTCCCTCTTTGTGATCCTCTCTTTCTTTCTCAGTGGATTCTTATGCCTTTTCTGCATTATGTCCAAGATTCCTGCTGCCCCCACAAATAAATAAAATAACCACCACTCATATTTCCGTAACGGTTTTTATCCCAAAGGAAGCTAAAGTACTTTACAAACAGGAGTAACTTAACCCACCACTAGCATTCAACCGCCTCTCAGGTTAAATTCAGTGAACAAACAGAAAGCCAGCACGCTGTTTATTGTATGATGTGAGGAATGGACGTTTTGGGTAAGGCCATAGGGCAAGTTCTACATACCTACAAAATGTGCCATGGAATTTATAATGTCCAGGCAGTTCAAACAAGATCAAATTTTCTATGTTTAAAGAAGGTCTGAGTCAACCCTGCTTGGCTTCAGACCTGTGGTTCCAGAGAAACTAGGCATTTCAAACCCGAAGCTTCTTAGACGACTGTGCCATCTCCTTCCACAAGAGTCTAATTCACTCAGACCTCAATTTACTAAGTAGCACAGTGGGCATTGAATTGATTCTCATAAATGAGTGTTCACATAATTGAACTAATCCTCAGTCCAATTAACACATCTTGGGGACAGCACCTCATTTTGGATAACTGAGGTTTTCGGATAATCGTACGTGGGCTAATCAAGATCTGCCTGGACTCCACACGTGACTGTATAACGTAGTCAGCTCAGCACAGCCGGGGAGAAGGGGAGGGAAAATGGTGGTGGTGGGGAGATAATTATTTCTTCTTTCTCCTGAATTCTCTCTGTCTGTGCTCAGAGGTCTGGTGCGGACATCCAGTCTTGAGCGTGCACTAAGACAAATAAGCCCCAAAGAGACACCTCGAGACATTCTCCAATTGCCTTCTGAATTGGCCACTAATTCTCAGCTCTTTCAGTGCTGTTGGGGTTGAAGGGGAGGGAAAGGGAACCCCCTGCCTCTCTGCCTTCTTTCCTCATCTTAGTCTGTCTTCCAGCAACCCAGAAGAAATGGCAAAGCCTGTGTTCTCCTCATAGCTGTGTCCCTCACTGGAGCAGTGGGGAGACAGAGAAGCAAAGATGATTCCCTTATGCGGAGGAAAAGGAAAGCATATGAGTAGGACTGATACATCATTTCAGTGAGTTCAAAAGGAGTAAGCCTGACCTCCTCTCAGTGTGCCTCTGACTCTGCCTTTTTCGTGCCCACAGGAGAAACCAGGAGAGATTTTATTTTTCCATGTGATTTATTTATGCTGTTTTCCACATTTCCCCTAGATGGAGAGGGAGGCAGGCTGAATAATGCCAAGGGTTGGAGCGCCAACTTTTGTAGGGGATATTGCTGACTCCCTCAGGCATTCATTCACTTTCCACCCCCACAAGCCAACTTTGGCCCTAATTATGTTTCTTTTAGCTCTGGCGTTTGAACAGCTAACTTATATTGCGACTTGTCCACTTGGAGGATATTACATCTGCCTGCATTGGACTGACCTTCCCCAATGTCACAGGGATTTCTTTTGGCACTTGTTAAATGTAAATGGGAGAGAATTAAATGAACTCGCACTTGGCGGCAGGAAAAACATACTGTTCTTATATCATGGTGGTGCCCAGTCAGCAAACCACTTCATTCCTCAGGTCAATTACCCTGGCCATCAGCTATTACCCTCATAATCTGCTTAAGAAACACTATATTTGGTGAGTTGTGCACATTCCCATTAGTACAGCCTTTCAAAATGTACCCGATTAGTACATCCACCAGTGCCATGGGCCTCTCTTTAGTTCTCGCTGCAAGCAATGGGATGGAGCATGGCACAGCTAGCTGATTTGTCACTCCAGGCATTTGTTCTAAGCTCATCACCATGAGGTGAGTACCTCTCAGGCTATGGCCCCACAATGGGGCAAAAAATGGCAACTGAAAAGCAAATGATATTTAACTCACCAGTCAAAAAATGACTCCCGAGGGAGCGTGTCGAGTTTTGCATGTCTGCACTAGAGATGGGTGGGCATTCTCTTCTCCCATGCTCAACAGCTGTCCTGCCATAGGGGATACAGCACTATTTAAAAAAGCGAGAGAAGAATAAAAGAACTCCCAGCCATCTATGGACAGCTGTGTATTGCAGATTTATCAGGAAAGAGCTCTAAAGCCACAGCACAATTGTACACACATCAGCTGAATGGCTCGGCAGCCACAGAAGAATGGGTGCTTTTCAAAACACTCTTCATTAATGAGTACATGTGCAGTTAAAGAGGGTTTCAGTCACCCAGCCAAATTTTGACCTGTCACTTCCAGACCTTCTATTAAAGCCACAGAAATCTTATTTATAGAGCTATCTGTGCCACTTTGGATATCACTACCTCTGTGTTCACTTCAAGGACTGACAGTCTACTGTGCCAGTAAACCAGCCCCTTCACTGAGTCAAAAAACACCCACGGGAGTGCCCTGAAAAGGCAACCAATTGGTCAGGAACTTTGATAGCAGGTCAGTGGAGAGAAATTGGAAGTAAAGTGCTCATAACTTGGACTGAGCAAAAGACAGTTAGAAACTGAGCTGGTCTACACAGGCAGAATGAGCATCAAGGTGTCTGTCAAAGGCAGACCAAATGGTCATGAGTTCAAGTAGAGTGGAATCGACAATGCCTGTCTGGATGGGATGCCCGTCGACTGAAAGCTGGGCCTTCAGTGCCAGTTGGAAGGAGAGGGCTAGATCTAATTGGAGGTATCTAGTCTCTTTCCCTGTCCTGGTTCTGGGCTTGTGATGGTTTGCAAGAAGAGGAGGGGAAGTCTCAATTGTCATCACGATGCAGTGCATGGCTTGGTTGGGGCCACGTTTCCTGAACCTGAGGCTAGAAGAAGAACCTGAACATTTTCAGGTTCAAAACCTTGAATGCCACACAACATGCACCCTCCTGAGATAAGATCTCTATGTTCCCTGGAGGAGCCCCAAACTCTGCCCAGTTCAGCAGACAGAATAGTGCTCAGACTCTCACGAAACTCCGATTTCAGGTAAAAGTCTCATAATCACTGTCATTATCTGCGGGTCAGCAGCACCATGGACCCTGATGCTCACAAGTTCCCCACACTTTCCAGCTGCTCTGACACTCTTGGCTTATTCCTGCATTTCCCCATTTCTGGCGCACATGCCCATTAATTCTTTTATTGAGAAATAACTCAACCCACGGCAGGAACTCTCTTCTCAGGCAGTCTGGGGAGAGGGAGGGTGGAAACCTGTGGCCTTGTAGCATCCTTTCCCTGAGTGGGGGAGCAAAGATGGGGAAGGTACAAGGAATCCCACCCAACTACCCTTCCCTTAAGCCCCTTAAAACAGTGTTTCTCAACCTTTTGTGGGTCGTGACACACTTGGCGGCATATAGGACAAACTAACCCACCCCTCCATACCAAATCCAGCCATCTCCCCAGCTCTCTGTGTCCTCAGTAATGTGTCCTGACACAGTGGTTGAGAACCGCTGCCCTAAAAAAGGAGAGGGTACATTTTAGTCTCGGTATTGAGGGGAGCGATGAGACTGCTCCTTTCTAACATACCCTGACGCTCAAACCTCTCCAAGGAACTGGGTGCCTCTGGGAAAATGGCACTACAACTACTTCACATTGGCCTAGAGGGGTGACTAGGTGCTCTGTGGTAGGGGAACAGGTTGCATCATTTACTGGGAATGGCAGAGATTTCATGCTTCTGGTAAGCCGAGAGTCTCTGAGGTGGAATGTGCCACACATTGCGTCAAGGCCTTGCTGGCTCAAGACAGCCCATAGACCAGGCAGATCTGCACTAGAGCAGAAGAGTGATAGACTATTTGGGAGCTGAATTACTGGGCTAGATCCTGAAGCGATGCTGATTCACATCAGCTGAAGATCTGAAACTACATTTTGGAGGGGAATTTAATTTTGTATGGTATGTTTTAAACATTGAGGTGTGAATTGGGGCTTAGAATAGTAGGTATTGTCAAGAACCAAAGTCAGTAATGTAATCTTGTTCCCATATTTGGCATCTGGCATATGCTGCTATTCTTTTGTTGTTCCTTTACTTTCTTATTTCCTTTCATGGGCCATTTTGAGCAAAAGTTATTTTTTACTAAAAATTAAGTTAAAGCAAAACTTCATCTCTCAGTTGTCTTCTCTTATGGGAGCTTGTTGCTTTTTGGGGAAATCAACCAAAAGTGGCTGTTGGTATTAATAAATGGCAAAGCTGTATGAATTCCGGCGGTTGACCACCAATCTTGTCTCTACGTGGTGGTGGTGTTGATGTTTTAAAAAGCAATAGAAAGGCGTGTTTCCTGAAATTATACCTGATTCCCTGGACTTGCTCAGAATGATACACAATGAGGTTCTTCTATTTATTTCAAGCTCAGGTCTAATCTGCAATCTGATTTAAGCCGAAAGGAACATCAGCAGGAGTAAAAGGAAATGGGCACAGCTTGTATAAGCATTTTTATGAATTGAACCTCTAGAGATGAGAGTTTCATTACCACTGAAAAATGAGCTCACTGTGCTGTTGATATTATAAATGAGAATGTCCCATTTGTATTATGAAGACACAAGCTTATTATTTTTACCCTATTTGTATAGCACAAGGAAAATTTAATGTGATAATCAATGTAATTGAAAGACATAGTACAGAAAATTGCAACAAGCTAATAGGTAAATGATAAAGGCTACAAATGCAATATTAATGAATGGTCTAGAGGCTATATATAGTATAGTTATGATCTGGATATGAATACATATACACATAGAACTAATTCCTGCAGGGCTTAGCCAGATGGGCATGACTCCCATTTAGTTTAATTGGAATTATGCCTAAAATGGACTGCACTGAGTGGATCATGCTAAAGGTGCCCTGAGCTAAACTCCCAAATATGAAACCTTCAAACTTAAAAATAAATATGCTTCCCAGCTTGGATCTGAATTTTAGTATTAGGGCCTCCTTCTACAATGCGCTGAATGGAAACCCTGAATTTGAATAGTCCTAAACTTTGTGGTTTGTCAAAATCCAGACGTGATCTCTAAACTCATTTCTGCATATTATGGGCCAGATCCTCAGAGGATGTAAATCAATTTAGCTTCATGAAGGTTACTGGAGCTACACCAATTTATATCAAGTCAGGATCTGTCCCTTGCACATTATATATCATGAACACTAACTTTAATTGTGTGTAAATTATATATGCATACTGCACACAAAAAGCTAACTTTTGGGTGTTTGACTTTACAACCTTAATATTCTTTTAACCTAGTTGTGTGTAATTTCCTAGATTTTTAAAAATGTAAATTGACCCCCCCAAAATTCCATCTTGTGGTATTTTATTGATACCACATGGCTTATCAGCAAGGTTGGAAGCTTTAGATCCTCTGCTGCTTGACTTAATGGAATAATGGATAACTGTAGTAGGTTGTTATCTTCTATTTAGATCGGCCACTAAAGGAGATGAAGCACACACTTTCTGTAGTGGGTTTCACAGATATTTGCTGACAGAAGAGGAATGCAAGACTCAGGAATCTTGGATTCAGGTTCCAGAAAGGAGTCTTCTCTGGTGATCACAGACTTTTTATTCCTGTTTCCTTTTTTCCCCTCAATCCTTCATCCTGATCCTGTCTCTTCCCCAGTTCTCCCCCTCTGGCTGCTCATTGCAGTCCCTGTCTCTCCCAGGAGTTCCCTGTGTGAGAACCAATCTCCTGTCCCTCTCTAGCTCATCTTCCCAGTCCTCCCCACTTCTTGTCCCAGTTTCCTTGCTCAGCTAGTTCCAAACTCATCTGCCAGGCTTTGTGCAATCTCAATCTTCCCTACCCCATTTCTCATCCCTAGCTCCCAGTCCCAATCTTCTTGTCCAGCAAACCCAAGTGTCTCCCAACTCCAACAATTTCCAGTTCCAGTCACTTTCCCAGACTCTTTGTCAATGTTCCAAAGCATGGAAGTGCTAGAGGTTTTTGGTTAAATATCTCTAAGAATTTAAAATGGGCAAAACAACTTATTTTCCTGTAGACTTGTTCTTGGAAACAGGTGCACCATTTTTTTGCTGAAACTTTCCCTCTGCAATTCAGCCTGAGGCAGCCAACCAGCATGGGCAATTTTCAGTCTGAATGGTGAATTTGGCATAGAGATAAGCAACTTAAAACACTGTAGATTTGTAATAGAAAGTGTTGGTTAATCTTAACTATAGGTGGCACTACCTATAACACACACACACACACACACGTTGACATACATACTGAATGCCTGATTTTCAAACATGCTCATCACTTCTGATTTTCATTGCACCAGACCTTAATTCTCTTCCCACTTAAATCAGTTTCACACTGAAGTTAGTCAATTGACTTCACCAATATAAGCAAGACGGGAATCTGGCCCAGGGTATAGACATTTGCACATGTAGACATTCCTAGACATACACATACAACTTAAGTGAGCCTGTGTTTGACCATTAAGTGAACTAATTTTAAACTGTTGCAATGATAATTTATTTTTGGTCAGGGAAATTACTGAAGTCCAAGCAGAATCTACAGCTGTTGCATTGTACATTGTCTGCAATGTTCATCTTCACCATGAAATTGCTTACATTATGAAGCAATTATCATGGTTTAAAATGCCAATAACATAGCTGCCTTGGGTTTTCCATTTGCAGAAATATTTATTTTACTGCACCTACTTGTCTAATAACTCCAGTATTTTAGTTACCTATAGGTGTTTTACAACTCTCCCATGTGTAATCATTGTTAAAAAACCCAAACAATAAACTCCAGAAAGAATATTTACTCCATCAGAGCACATTTCTATTCCACTGGAGCCATGATTATCTATAGCCATTATCCATTTACATCTGCTCAAAACATGATAAGTGAACTCATATTTATATCCTTTCCCCAGGTTAATTTTTGACAGCAAATCCTTCAGCTGTGAGAGAGCAGACCACTGCCTCCTACATTACTGTGAGTTTGTCACCTCCCTTACAATCAATCCACACTCTTCAGGAGCAGTTTCCACTCTTGCAGTTTGTTTCTTCCAAAACCCCATACTTTCTCAGAGACTGTTTATGCTGTACCAAGGATAGGCTAGTAGAGAGGGTCAGGATGAAGTAGCTTGAACCTTTTTCTTTCTTCAGAAAACAAGGACTAAATTCCCTGCTTGTGCAGACCGGTTTACTTAAATGGAGCAGCACCATATAATGCCAGCAGAGAATGTGACAAGACACTGGCTATGTATTTACTGATCCTGGACTTGAATCAATAGGCTTAGGGTCAGGTCTTCTGTGCAGGTCTAAGGACACCTTCTGCTGTTCTAGAATATCCTGGCCTCCCATCAGAGAAAGGGGAGCAGAGAATGCTTAGCACCTGCAGGAATCAGGGTCCAAGAATGCTGAGGTCATTCTCCACATGCAATGGCATAACTCTGCTAGCTCCTCAAAAACAGAAAGTCATTTCTATCAGACCACTGCTCAGTGGCTTCTGAAAAAAGATTTGGTGGTTCCAGTCCATTGCCTAAAGCCTGTTACTTATAGCCAGGAATCTGGCACCACAACTGGCACCCCGTTTTAGCTGTCTCAGCAGGACAAGCCAAGGCCTGAATAGTCCATGGAAAAATCATTTCAGGCAGTCTTTATACATTAGCTGAGGAAAAACTTCCTTTGCTGTGGCACCCATGCTTCTCCTTTTCACTGGATAGATGACAGAGGACTCCAATTTCCAGAGCTGTGAATTCACTACCTTTCAGAGGCATAACGTTTGCTTCAAAGGCACATTGTGGGCTTGATTTGCAAACAGTTATTGCACATGCCAATATATATATAAACCTATATATTTTAATATGTACATTTTGTTTCAGTCAATATAATATAGAGCTATAACAACTATGTAAGTAGAATGAATGCATTTCTAGAGGTGTTTGTGTTATATGGATATATGGCTGTTGGCTTGTGTATTGATACTTTCATTGCTGCCATATACATGCCTGAAATCACGTTACTAATTTGCACATTTATCACAACTATAGCTTAGGTATTTGAGTATGCAGAAGGACACCAGATTGCTTAATTGATATGTTTACATATGTATAGATAGATGGGGATATAGATATATTGAGATCCATATACATGTATATATAACAATAGAAAACATTTACTACTGAATTGAGCCACTGAGTGTTTTTTTCCCTGGGTTACCTCAGCTGAGACAATAAATATTGCCAAAGACTTGACTTCCAGTATTTACCTTGTTTTTCTGTAACATCTTAAAGGTCATACTTGAATTCTATTTGCAATCCATTTTATAACCAATAACACAAAATGTCCCTTCCCAAACCTCGCTGTCAGCAAACAAATGCCATGAAGCAGAATAATTTTTTTTGTTCCATTCAGAAGTCGATTAATTTGGTTTCTGTGGTGTTAAATAATGAACACTCCCGCAGCAAGGTCATAATACCATTTTACATCAAATAACAATCTTTTCTCCTGATGCATTAAGCATATTTCTTGCTTGGGGCAAACTGTTTTATTGAAATTATTTTTCTTTGTTCTTTTTTACTGATTGGCCATAAGAACTATAAAGATTGTCTGCATGACCACTTTTTTTTTAATTCAATACATAATTGTAACAATGGAAATTCATCTGACACTGCATTAATTCCCCCCTCATTATCTTCTCTGCACAGGGAAACTACTACCTTTTATTATTTACATGACAACATAGGTTTATCTTAGTCGCATGGAATTTCACCTTCAGGGATATACACATGGGGTACGTGGAAGGCAGTGACAGAAATAATGTGAAGGCATATTGTTCAATCTAAGTTGCAACGACAAATGGAAGCATGAATAGTGGCAAAGATATGAAAGCAAGAACTTTACCTAAATAAATATCTGAGATGGGAACCCACAAAATAGGTTAACAGCTAGATGTATCTGCAACAGCTAAGTGTCAAGTTGGGTTAATTTGCAAGGGCAATGGATGTCTTTGAAACTGATAAGCGGTTAAGAAAAAACACTAGTCTTTGGGCCAGAGCTTCAGCTGGTGTAAAGAGTGTAGCTCCATAGAAGTCCATGCTGATTTACAGAAGCTGAGGCTTTGGCTCCTTGAGTTTAAGGATTATAAAATCCTAACAGACTTTCTTTTGTGATGAAAAACAATTGGAGGCACAGCTGTCCACAACCAGATGTTTTTCCATCCACCATTACCAATGTAATTTTGCCTGACACCCATTGGTGCATGGGCATTGTTATGGTGAGAGGTTCTGGTGACTTCAGGGGTCTCTTTGAGATTGTGGGTGAAAACTCCCCACAAATAACAGAGCTGTCAGGATAAATTCATCTCAAGTCCCACATACAGGACAAAAAAAAGGTTGTGAACCCTCCCAGGAGTTTTAGATTGGGTGGGGACTGAGGTTTTGCTGAGTTATATATGAGAGAGAGAGAGGAAAGAGAGAACACAAAGAAACTGAGAATGGACAAGAGCTGAGGAAGAGGCAGATGCAAAAAGCCAAATAGCCAAGCTATAGCCCATGAACACAGAGTGACCCTGGAGAAAGTTTGTGTGTGTGTGAGAAAGACATCTTTGGGGTCTAGTGTTGGCTGAGAGGCTTGGGACTGTAAGCTAAGAAACTGCACTGTTTTGTCTTGGTTCCTCCTGTGTTTGGAAACAAGGGGTGTGTCTACACTGGTAACTTAGATCGACTTATGCACACTTATGTCGACCTACACAAAGCCACATCCACACTGGACTTTTATTAAGTCAACTTAAGCACTTTCTTAAGTCGACTTAATAACAGCTTAAGTCAACTTCTTAAGTAAACTTAAAGCCAGTGTGGACGGAGAATAGCACTGAGTTGACCTTATTAAGTCGACTTAAAGCCAATGTGGACGCCTATGTCTACTGTTAAGTCGACTTAACAAGGTTGAGTTAAGTCGTCTTAAAGTGTAGTCACTCTGTTAAGTTGACTTAAGGTCGACCTTGTTAAGTAGACTTAACAGAGTCGACTTAAATTTACAAGTGTAGACATAGCCAAGGAGTCCTGTGTCACTTTTAAGACTAACAAATTTATTTATTGCATGAGAAAGAGAGAAAATCCCACTTCAGCAAACGCTCTTCCTTGAAAGCTCATGCGATAAATACATTTGTTAAATCTTTAAAAGTTCCACAGGACTCCTTGTTTGTTTTGCTGAACTAGACTAACATGGCTACCCCTTTGATCCTATATTTGGAGATATAGGAGTTTGTATATTCCTTGTAAATACACAAGACAGAATCAAAGAAAATGCCAGCCTCCCTCAATTTCTATTCCCAGCTGGAATATTCCCAGGGCCCCAAACTTTGACTTGCCACTTGGGGCACAAAAATGGCAACATGCATTAAGGATTTATAACAGGATTTAAAAAAATACTCAGCACTGGTTTAACCTTGCGCCCATTGAAGTCAATAGGAGTTTTATCATTGACTTCAGTGCGAATGGAGTTAGTGGCACAGTGTTTTCGATCCTTGCAAGTTTAATGTCTGTGTGGTGGAGGCTAAATACTGAGAGTGACAGCAACTTGGGCCCCTGTTGGTGGGAATAAGAGTCATGTGGTGAATCTGAACACAGATCTGCTATGCTTGAAAGTGGTGTGCAACAGCTTGGAGTCTGAAGCTGAACTTTGCTTTCGTCATCTAATACACTCACATGAGTGTAAAGTAAATGCATTAGACTGGGACAACACATCCTGTGTCTGCTTCAACCAGAGATGGCTTGTGAGGTAGCCGAAGCAGACCCCAAGCAGTAAGGGCCCCTTCACTACCCCAAAAGTCATGTCTGCCTCCCATCCCTGCAGGACACATGGTAGAGAGCCAGGACCTGGAGCCCCCCCCGGGGGTGGTGGTGGTACAGAGCCCTCAGTGGGGTGCATGGGGGTGTTTCGGGGCCCGCAGGGTGGCGTTGGCTGTGGGGACCTATAGCTGGCCATGGGGGGGGAGGTTCATGGGCCCCGGCAGGGTGCTGGGGCCCCAGGGAAGTTGGGGTCAGCAGTAGGGGTCCTATGGGGACCCCGGAATGGGCCTTCACCTAGGGCCCCAGATAGCCTAAGGCCACCTCTGGCTTCAACTCATTGCTCTCCTAAAACTCTGCTCCTGAATCCAACAATTTCTGATTGCTCAGAAGCTGGGACGATATGTACATAAGCACACACTCCAGCTGATAGCTGAGAAAGAGACAGAGCTATATGATGGCATGGCATGGTATGTAGGTGTTATCAGCATGAGTTTGGGATCCAGGTATTACAAGCAATATTCTAAATTCATCTAACATGACATCAGAGGCACAAAGCTTCGCCACAGCAATCTCATTGTTTCTTTGTTGTTTATTGCACCATTTTTGTCATGCCTTATAATTGTGCTTGCCCTTTAGCTTTTGAGACCCCCAGCTACCGAAAGAGCAGCATCACCGTCCCTATTTCTGAACCCAGAGCTCAAGCAGGGAATTTCCTCCAGCTCTGGTCCCATCATTGAGATATGTACCCATGTGAGCTTTGTCCCCCACAAGTATGGGGCACCTGAGCTGTTGATTTAGGGAGCCTGTCCATTCTGTGCACTGAATTAGACAAGAGTCCTGTGGAAAAAATGAACAAGGGGACAAATTAAGGTTGAATAGGCAACCTCAATTTTGATATTTCCTAACATTTGAGTGCTTGACTTTGCAAACTTAATGCTATTCTCTGAATGTAGTTTTGTATGTTCTTGTGGGCATAGACTGTTCTGCCCCCAAGAATGACCCTTTTTGCCCCATCCTCTCCAACCCATCTCTATCTTAGTCCTATTTCTTCCCCATTCCTGCTTCCTCCTCCCAGCCCAGTTTCCTCACCTAGCCAATCAGTCTCTACTCCTCAGATTTCTCACGCCAGCCAGTCTCTTAATCTGATCTATCTCTCCCTTCATCCACTGGCTACCTGTCTTGATTGCCTTGTCTAACCAGTCCCAAACTTCCCCAAACTCCCAATACTAGTTTCCATCTTTCTTTCCCATCTCCACCACAAATCTCCACTGTCCTTGTCCCAATGTACTCCCCTGACAGGTCCAGCTCTTGCTCCCTCTGCATTTATATCACACAACTTCCTCCTTCATTTTGCTTGGACCCAGCAGGGGGATGGGTGACAAAGAGCACGGAGAGATTGTCTCTCTGCACTCAATTCAGATAGCTAGAAGAGACCTGGCTTGCCACAGACCAGAGCTGCAACTGTAGGCAAAATCCTTCTTAGCTCTGGGCTGGAGCATGCTCAGAGCAGATGAAATCTTGGGGAAGTTTAGCTGATAAAACCTAACAAGTCTACTGAGCATGTGTGAACTGTGATTTTTTCAAAAGCTTACAACTAGGCCAAATAAGGGTAGATTTTCACAAGGATGCCAAATGGTATGTCTCAGGCCACCCCCAGCACATGTCAAGTTTCTGGTCCAAAGTATGATGGGAGGACAGGGGTTTCGAGCCGTTAAAGGAAAGACTGCCAAGAGTTTTATCTGTTGTTCCACACTGTTTGAATCAAAACAACTTGTTTGATTTGCTCAAGTAGTCTGGCCTGATCTTGTGACTTACATTTCACTGCATTTATTTTTCCCTCCGATACTGTAAGTTTTCCATTTTCACGCATTTCACCCATGAAAGCTCATGCAATAAATAAATGTGTTAGTCTTTAAAAGTGCCACAGGACTCCTGATTTGTGTTTTCCACTAGCTCTATTCTCAGAAATGGTTGAATCATTTTGGCTGAAGTTTTCCAAAAACACCTGACATGGAAAATTTCAGCCCAAACAGGTAACGTTAGACAAAGTGATAAGCAACTGAAAATTGATTCTTATCATGGTAAGCATCAGACAACCTTAATAATGTGTGTCATTACCAGTCCTGTTTACACTACCTAGATCTATCAGTATTTAGGGTGTTCCAAATGCTTAACGAACATAACTAATTAATCCTCTGTGTTATTAATATTATTATTTATTGTTTGTACTTTAGTAGTGTCTCATCCGTTGGCTCACCCCATTGTGCTTGGTGCAGTACAAAGACAGAACTAAATGATCGTCTCTGTTTCAAAGAGCTTGCAACTTACGTCCCTGTGAGGCATGTATTATTATTCCCATTTTTCAGATGGCAAAAACAAGAGGCAGAAAGAAGTTTAAGTGATTTTTTTCAAGGACACAGAACCTGTCTCTATTAATCTTCTGATAAACCTTTCATTCCCAGCACAAGGCTATGGTTTTATCCTACAACAAAAACTGAATATGCTCATTCTCTCTCAGTTTAGTCTACTGGGATAGTTGCTCACACTGAATAAATGGAAGCATTAACTTTGCCTTTTGATATATGTTTTAAGTTCCATTATTCACAAT
Organism: Pelusios castaneus; assembly: GCA_007922175.1. Taxonomy (NCBI): domain Eukaryota; kingdom Metazoa; phylum Chordata; order Testudines; family Pelomedusidae; genus Pelusios; species Pelusios castaneus. The sequence goes on along the minus strand of ML685816.1, from coordinate 10,763,921 downwards.
GAATTCCTTAGCATGGCTTCAAGGGTGAACTATGTTACATTATAAGAATTTCCTTGCAATTTTGCATGAATTAATGTCCATCTCTTACATAGAGTTAACAATAACATGCCTGATCTTTCAGGAGCAATTGTGGAAAACTCTTTTCTTTTATTCTTTTTGAGCCTTTGACTTGACAAAAGTACAGTTCAATTTGCATTTTAGATGTTTAGCCAAAATTGTGTCTTGAGGGCTTTGATGTGCTGGCAGACACTAAACAGAGTGCCCTCGTTATCCCACTGTACTCGAGATAATTGAGATTCTAGTCTTTGTCTTTTCATGTTTGCAAGTCTAGATAGAAAAAGACACCTCATTTCCACAGAGACAGTGATAAACTTTGTGTTAGAACAACAGGTCTGTCGATCCCCATTCGTCTTATTCCAGTTAGAGTCTTAGTTAAATGCACTGTGTCACTTGCCAACATTTCTACTTTTGTTTTTCCTGCTCACCATTGGGGGAATTCTATTCCTAAGACATCTTTTGAAAGTCAAGATCTGTAAGGTGTTTTTCTGCATCTGTCCATTGCAATAAGAACTTACTGCCAGCTTTACTGGACTAACATCCTCTGGAGAATTAGAGATGTTGTCTAGCAAAACTGGCTATCAGGTACTAAGGACAGTACGTTCACATTCAGTTCACTCAGTCCTGTGCATTAAAAGAGGCTCACCTTCATCACTCAGACAAACCACTGATCTAAGCTGCAGGTTTGCAATACACCCAGGTCCTCCATATATGGCTACAATTTCTAATAGAACCGATTCAGTCCTCCTTTTTGTGAGAAAGGAGCGGTTAGAACAAGGACTGGAAACTGGGAATTCCTGAGGTGCAGGCCATGGAGGCAGTTGATTAAAGGTGGAAATGGGCATTTTATGAACATTGCATATTATTCTGTGTATTTAACAACCCCACAGATCACCAGCTGGGGCTGAACCCAGGTCCTTCAAGAATGAAGCCTAGATCTTTACCATGAGAGCTAAAGGAATAGTTCTATTAGCTAGCAGCAGCAGCAGCAGGTTGTTATCCTCTATCTATATGAACTAGCCACTAAAGGATGACACAAAACATCCTTTGCAAATGTGGCACTTGTATACCAGACAATAGGGGATCCATGAAATTAATTAATAAGAAAAAGTGCCCAGGGATTAAAGCAGGAGCTCCTGCCACTTCTCTGAGCACGTTTCAAGGTTGTGCAGTGCCCTGTCTATCTGGTTACCTCTTTAAACACCCATCTCCTTATGGGTTTTGAGTGATGAGCCTGAGTGCATCAGAATCCTGCCTCAAGCTCAGCAGGCTATAACTTCCTTATTCTCTTTCCAGACAAACTTATTTGGTGATGCCTCCATCTCGTCACTCCTTTCTGGCAGGATTCCCCACAATATAGTTGTGATGCTGGCAGGCAAGGTACCAGCTCTTGCCAAGGCGCCTAGGCATTACTGAACACAGAGAAATGCATAGCTGGAAATCAGTCTGTCTCATCTGTATGTTAGCACTGTTAAAGTAGATGGTCAGTTGATAAGAATGTGTTTAGTTATGATGAAGTGCTTGTACGATGCTGCATGTATTGATCTCAATTATAAAATCTGTAGCCCTTGGTATACAGTTCTATTGAGTGATTGCATCATAAACCTCTGGAACTGCGTAACTCACCAAACAGGAAAGAAGCATTAATTAATAAAGTATTGGTTCTGCACACAAAAAGGCCCACACTGAATCCAAATGAGCCATTGTGTAACTTTAAAGGACAAAGACGATTGATTGCCCCCAACATCTATGAAGAGGAAAGAGGAGCTACTTTTGTTCCATCAGTTTCATTTCTGGGGGAAGGAAATATATATCCTTGACCAGAAGGAACTGTATTACTATGTTGCTTGGAATTCAGAGGAAGTAATATTTCTAAGCATAAGCAAGAGATCTCCAAACTTCATGGCTTGGGATAGCCTTAAAAGACTTATAGGCTATGTCCACACTTGCAAGTTAGGTTGACTTAAGGAGGCTTAAGTCGATCTAACTTAGTCTCCGTCCACACCAGGCTTTCATTAAGTCAACTTAAGAAATTCCTTAAATCGGCTTAATGAAAGCTTAAGTCAACTTAATAAGAACCGCTGGGTAGGTCGACCTACGCACAGTGTCGATGCTTAAGTCCACTTTGTTAAGTCGGCCTAAGGGCAGTTCGGTCAACTTAACAAAGTGGACTTAGTTCACGTCCATGGACACCACTTTTTTATGTCGACTTAATAAGGTCAACTTAAAGTCGACCTTATTAAGTCGACTTAACAAAGTCGATCTAACTTTTTCTAGTGTAGACATAGCCATAGAGATTGCATGTTACCACAGCTACGATTTTAGTTTTGGAACCTAAGACTACATCTCATTTGTGTTTGTATGTTTACCTGCCTTAACTTTGTAAACCACTTTCCTAGTTCTTTTTCTTAGTTAATAAATCTTTAGCTAATTATAGGATTGGTTACAAATTTTGTTTGTGGTGAGACATCTAGGGTGAGCTTCACCTGGAGTAAATGACTGGTCCTTTGGGACTGGGAGTAACCTGAATATTGAAGTGATTTTTGGTGTATGGGATCTCTGCCATAAAGACAGGTTTGCCTCGGTGCTGAGATAGATGAGAGAACCCAAAGGGACTTCTTTTTTACTCCATGTTAAGGCTGCTATAGGGCCTGAGGAATTCACCTTTGGTACTTGGTTGGTGAAATCTAATGGCAGAACACAACTGATTTAGGATAGGTGCCCTGCTTCCTGGCAATTTATCCTGAGGTTCGTAGTCACAGTCATGAACTACTCCAGATCACTTGACAATAGCAGAGTAATTGCATTAAACAGAAAGTTAATGTGACCTAGCAGAGTAAATCAATATTTTCAGGGTCACAGGTACCCTCCCCATACTGATAACAGCTATGAATTTTCCTCAAACTCTTAGTCACATGAATGGATGTAGTAGAAATAAAATTTAGTGTCCTGTTGGTACATGTATGCATGGGGACCTTTGATACCTGTGAAAGTTATAATTTCTGCAGGAAAAAAAAAAGCAATTCAGCTGATTTGGTTAAGTACGGCCCAAAAGTTCCGGAGGGGTAGCCATGTTAGTCTAGTTTAGCAAAACAAACAAGGAGGCCGGTGGCACTTTTAAAGACTAATAATTTATCGCATGAGCTTTCGTGGGAGAAAATCCCACTTCATCAGACGCTTTGAAGATGAGGAGCTTACGGAATGGGAGGAAATTAAATCAAGGAAATATATGACATAGGATTAGGTCAGGCTCTAACAGCAAATCAAAGAGGTGTTGAGATTCAAACACAGGGGAACAGCATATAGAGGAAGACGAGGTCAAATACCTGTCATAATGGTTAAAGAAGTCGTAGTCCCTGTTTAACCCTGTTTCTATTTTTTTATGCTTCGTGATAACCAGTGTGGGGAATCAGCAGCATGGTGTGTGGCTGACCAGGAGTCTGATTTAAATACTACCCATCAGTGTTGGGAGAGTTTGGCTCTCAGTTTTGCAGGTTGCCTTGATTTTTGCATTGTCAGGAGATTATCCCAAGAGGCTCAGGTCACAAAAGGAACAAGTTAAGGGATATTAATTCCACATATCCAGGAGCCAGTTTTCAGGGGGGACCTGGCATTCAAGGTCCTAGTTCATTTTTTAAAGACAGAAGATTCAATGGCTTCTGTTACACAGGAAGTCATATTGGCTTACCATAATCATCTTCCACCTGGCCTTAAAATCTGTGAAATCACTGGAATGCCAGATGTGAGGAAGTGGGAATTTTCTTAATATTTTATATGAGTACGTGGTGTGCCTTAGTTTCTCCTGTCTGCTGCAGGTTTACCCATGTGGAGGAAAAGGTGGTTTAATATTTTTAGACAAGTTCCAGGGGGGTAGCTGCATTGGTCTAGTTCAGCAAAACAAACAAGGAGTCCTGTGGCACTTTTAAAGATTAACAAATTTATTGCACGAGCTTTTGTGGGAGAAATCCCACTTTGTCTGTGGGATTTCTCCCATAAAAACTCATGCAATAAATAAATTTGTTTGCCTTTAAAAGTGCCACAGGACTCCTTGTTTGTTTTAATAGTTGTAGAGACCCAAAGGATCAGGTGCGATTGTTGCCTGGCTCCAGACAATGGTCAGACACTTCATTGCTTAGGAACTGATAACTGTGGGGCCCAACCTCTGCACGAAGCCAGCCAGTTGGAGAACAAAGATGAAGCCAGGTGACCAGTTTGCCTGGGAAAGACAACAAAGGAGGGAAGAGGCAAATGGGCTGGACTTGGGGCAGGCTGTTGGAAGCTAGAGACTCTCCTGAGTTTGAATCTCTGGGGCAGAGCCAGATCTCTGAGCGCTGGGTCTGTCCATGACAGACTTAGCTGTAACTTTGTGGTTTCTGTGCTAGCAAAGAACTTTCCTATGTTGGCCTCCAGATAATTAATAAACCTTCTGTTTCACAATGCTGGCTAAGAGTCATTGCTGACTGCAGAAGTTGGGGGTGAGTGATTCCCCTTTGGGGCTGTGTGTAAGAACTATTCAGGTGGACTTACTGCCGGTTGCCCATGGCATAGAACAGGGTGCTGAAGGCATCGAGGTCAACCCCAGGAGATGCTGAAGCCAAAGAGGCTTACCCTTGGGAGAGTGTTCCCTAAGGGGTGTCTCACTGAAGAAGGTCCTGCCTGGCTTTGATTCAGAGCTGTTCCAGAGTACCAAGCCTGTGCACCCATGATACCCTACTCTCATAGGGGTCCTCAGACTATGTCTAAGATTTCCAACAGATCTGCACCTTCATTGGAAACATTTTAGGGGACTGCAAATGAAAAAAAAAGGTTGAAAACCAAACCCCTATTCCATGCAGTAGATGAAATCCATATGAGGGACCTCTGTCCTGCATTCCTTGGAGTCAGGGCAGAGTTTACCACACCAGATGTGCAGAGACTGATGCAAAGTCTGTCTCATTCAGTGTGTACTATATAAGATGCACGTTCAGTAGTGCAGGTCCCTGTTCTGTACACATTTTAATGAATTGGAAAGATGTATACAGTATAAAGCATGCATGTCTTGGTGCATGCTTACAAGCTGTTCAGAGATTTAGTTAAGGCTTCAGTCTCATTTCCAGCATGAGTGCAATGAAGCCTGTCTTCACTCTGTATGTTGCTTAAAATTATACACTGCACCTCCCTGAAGCACAGGTTAAAAAGATATGTAGCTTGCACAAATCAAAACGGAGTACTGACCTGAACCAGCATACTTAGCAGGAATATAGTGCTCATTGAGGAAGAAGGACTAAGTTCTAACTTAATACTTCCAGCTGCTTCCAGATTGTGAATTTTGAAAAGAGTCTTAAAGTCAAAGGAGGTTTCTGTTACAATGAGTAGAATCTATTTGCCCCTCTCCCCCATTCCTCCACTCTTTGTATTAAAAAATAGCTCAACTGTTTTGGCTCAAACTTTCCAAGAAAAAAAAAATCACCTTCAGAGACTGACCCTGGAAAGTAACAGCTTAAAAGCTCAAATTTTGGGAAGCTATGAATGGTAAAGACAGGATCTTAGGGTGGAAATACTTTGCTAGTCTTAACTTACAGTTTCTGCTAGTGTTCGATCCACAATAAAGATCTGCTGAGAAACATGCAATACCTCATTCTCTGAGTTCTGCTCCCCTGATGGGTCACCAGGGGTCAAAATCCTCTCACTCATTCAAACTAACACACAGGTGGAAATTAAAGGTGAATCTCATTGCTGCATCTCTCATTTGCTTGCTAGAGTTTTCTGTGGGTAGCAGGAATTGAGCAAGGAGATCCAACTTAACCCTTCTATTAAGCAGACTGTGATTCTTCTCTTTAACAGACAAATTCATTCTGTGTCCAGAAAGAATGGGGACGGTGGCTCCCAGTGCTGACTCCTGTTCCAGCCTGACTATGCTAAGTTCCTCATGTCAATTTCTTTCACTGGGAAGACTGAAAATCTACATGCATTTCCAGCAAGTAAAATGTGAGTGATGAGGAGCAGCATGAATAACTAATGCCATCTGCCTAAAGGGTGTATCTCTCCACAATGTGTGTGTGTAATTCTCATTAGTGCTAATGAGTGTTAACCATATGCATCAAAGGCAGAGAAAGCCCTTAAGTTAATAGTATGCTGTATGGTTTATAAATGGCCTTTGCAGAATAAAAATAAACATATTTTATACCTTTCTCTTTGTTACTCCCCTTGGCAATTACAGAACTGCTCAAATATAATAATTTTTCGCCAAAGCTTCCTTGCAACTGTCCAAAGTGAATTTATATTAAGACGTTTATACAAAGAGATTAATTTTAATAATACCTAATGAATTCTTCTATTAAAGATGTCTTAATAATAAAGATAATATATGTCAATGGAGCTGACACAGTTTATACTGGAGCAATTTTTTATTGAGTCCAAAGTAAATGTTCTATAATACATTTTCTCACTGCTGTCAGTCTCAGTCTTAAAAGCATGAATAGTCTCTTAGCTTGCTAAACAGTGGATCTATTCAATGGCCTGTGGTTTTTGGCATCATGCACAAGTGTTCTCCAACCTTTCCTGTCTTTTCCTAATCTGCCTGTGACTAATTCACAAGTCTTTTTATATTGTTAGAGGGGGCTTTGTTAGTGCTTTCCCTGACCCCTACTGCTCACCTTTTTATGACTGATGATACCTATTTTCACTGTGCCACATGATCAACATACTCCAGTTTACCCCGCTGGATTATTGAATTTTCTCGAGAAACAGCCGTTTTTCCATAGGCGGCATTAACACATTGGTTTTATAATGGCTGTAGGGTTATTTTTCTTTAAACCCATGAACAGATGCCATCTCTTTTCAAAAGGCTCCAAATTAGGCATCCTTTCTGGCTTTCACAGCCAGGTTGCTATAGCTCTGGGCCAAATTACAGTCTAGAGATAAACTGTGCTTTGTAATTTTGTGAATAAACTAGTATCACCAGTTCATTCATTACTAATGATGTCAGTTTGCTGAGCCATTGCCAGGCAGATGCAGATCTTCTAAACATGATCATACCCCACTATTTCATCAAGAAACCCATGGACTTTGGAGTATGAGCCCACAGCTGTGATGTTTCCTTGTTGTCTCAATAATCTTTTTTTGTCTGGCTGTTTCTGAAGGCTATGTCTACACTTGCAAGTTAGTTCGAATTAAGGAAGTTTAATTCGAACTAACTTAAGCCTTGGCCACACTAGGCTTTCATTAGTTCGAATTAAGGGCTTCCTTAATTCGAACTAATAAATTCGATTGCTTAGTTCAAACTAACCCTTAATTCGAAATAATGTTAGTTCGAATTAAGTCAATGTGGCCATATTCGTTCGAACTAACAGCTTAGTTCGAAATAATCGGCAGATTGACCTTCATGCAACTGACTAATTTGAACTAAGCAAGTGCCCTGCATGGCCATGTTTAGTTTGAACTAGCATTGCAGTGGGGCCATGCTAGTTCGAATAAAGTTAATTCAAACTAATTAAAATTAGTTCGAATTCGTTAGTTCAAATTAACTAATTCGAACTAGCTTTTGTAAGTGTAGACATAGCCTTGAAGTGTCCACAGCTATTTCCAGAGCAAACTCTAAATACTGTCTTCAGCATTTGAGGTCATAGTAACTATACCTGATTCTCAGATCAGCAACTGAATTTTTAAAAATATCTATTCTTTACTGATGTTATGACTTGCAAAGAAATGCCCATACATAGGAGGGAGATAAATATTTACATGAATTAATGTGTATGGCAAACTCTGGAGATTACTATGAAGTTCTAAATATGAAGAACAGCTGACTTTGTGGCTGATCCTCAGCTGGTATACATTGCCATAGGGCCACTATAGTCTATGGATCTTCTAAGGCAATTTAGATCAATAGGAGACAGTTTACATGACCTAAGAATCTGGCCTTTTATGTCTAATATTGTGAGACCTGCAATTGATAGCAGAAATAAAAATGTATCTGCCCCTGTGCTATATTCTCTCTATTCTCTCATCTGGAGATAAGCATCAGTGGATAACTTGGACTTCCTAAATTTTTCCCTCTGGAAATTTCTAAATTTTTTGCAACTGAAACTGTAAGTCTAATGCATGAGAGCAGTGGGAAGATACACCATTGCATAAGTACAGCTCATTATCAGCGTACTTTACCATCATAGAATCTTAGGGTTGGAAGGGACCTCATAAGGTCATCTAGTCCAACCCCCTGCTAAAAGCAGGACCATTCCCACTAAATCACCCCTATCCTTCTTCACCATCTTATAGTCTCTTCTTTATTGTTCCCTTTCTTGTTGTTTTAAATATGCATGCTCACTGGCCTTAAAGGTTTGATGCTGCAGGGTGCTGAGTGCTTCATGATCTGAGCAGCTAGTGGGAATTGTGAGTGCCCGGATCTTCACTGGATCAGGAACTCAATATTTTAAGAGCAACTGATGGACCTCTACCATACATCACTCACTTATTGAATCACATGTCTTTGGGGTGCACACACTGAGCCAAACATGTTTTTGTCAAATAAAGTTAGAGCAAGTTTCTGTCCATTATCCTGTGGAGTTGTAGTAATTGATTTTACATTCAACTAAAAAGCTAGTTGTATAAGTAAAAGCCATTTAAAATCCCCAGAAGGCTTCTATTACACCTCCATTGCACTCTAGGGTGCAAAATTAAATGGACACATAAATAAAATAGAAAAAGATATAGCTAGTAAGAGATAGTCAGAAAAAAAGATTCTTTGTTCTCAAACATATGACATATTGTATTTGTTTCTGGTTTTCCTGTGAAATAAAATATGGCTGTAAATGATGTAAAGAGCATTAAATTAAAAAGAGAAAGCTCTTAAACCTATAAGTACAGGAAACCATTCATCCCTCAGTATTATGAGGATGTAAATTTGGAATCACTCCATTGGCTTCAGTGGAGTGACTGAATTTTTGTTCACAGAAAAGTGTATTTTAATTATTATTTCTATTACTGTAGTGTCTAGGGGTCCATCTACACTTACAAATTAAGTCGACTTAAAGAAAAGTTAAGTCGACATAATCACACCTCCTTTTAGGTCGACTTAACGCTTAAGTCGACCTCATTAAGTCAACTTAAGCCAGTGTAGATGCAGAGTAGCCCTAAGTTAACCTCCATGGCCTCCAGACCTTCCTCCCTGACCTCCCAGGGCAGGATTCACCCCTGACCACCCTGCTCCCCAGAGCTGGCCAGTCCTTCTGCTTGGGAGCAGGGCAGAGCATATCCAGCACCGTAGGTGGGCCCCATTTCCACCAGGACATCCTCGACCTGCTGGCCATTTGGGGGGACGAGGCAGTCAGCTCTCAAGTGCGAGACAGCCATCGCAATCGGGAGGTGTATGTCTCCATCTCCCAGGCCCTGGTTGCCAAGGGCCACACCCGGGACACCCAGCAGGTCCGGGTCAAGATCAAGGACCTTCGCCAGGGTCACCAAAAGGCCCGGCAGGAGATGCTCCAGCCAGGAGCAGCCCCCACCAGCTGCCGGTATTATCAGTAGCTGGATGCCTGTCTGGGCCAGGAGAGTGGCAGCCTGCCAGCCCACACCATCAACTCTGCCACGCCCCTCTCCCTCGATGACAACCAGGAGGACGGCTCAGGGGATGAGACTGTATTGCTGGAGCAAGGGGAGGCCAGCACGCAGGAGGAGTAGGAGGATGCCCACCGGGGGGGTCAAGCAGGGGCTGTGGAGGGGCAAGCAGAGGCTGCTCAAGCGCATGCTCGACCTCATGGAGTGGCAGACCCAGTCCCTGGAGCACCTGGAGGAGAGCCTATTCTCTTGGGCCACCGCCCTGTGCCCACCCCTCAGTGCTCGTCGCTCTCAAAGTGGGCCCTCAGCACATCCCAAATGAGCTGTGCTTGCCGCTGGACCTGCTGAGTCTGGGGCAGGGTGTCATCAGGCTGCTCATACTGCACAGCGAGCCATTCAGCCTTGGCTTCCTAGACGCAGGGGAACCTTTCCCCCTGCAGCTCGCAGAGGTTGGGCAGTCAACAGCATGCGCTGACGACCTCTGGGAGGTTGCTCTCGCTGAGCTGCAGGCTGGTCAGGAGGGCCTTCCAGCAGGTCTTGAGATGGCCGAAGGCATGCTTGATGATGCTGCAGCACCGGTTAAGCCTCTGATTGAAGAGGTCCCTGCTGGCATCCATGCGGCCCATGTATGGTGTCATCAGCCAGGGGAGCAAGGGGTAGGCGGCGTCACCAAGGATCAGGACTGGCACCTGCACGTCCCCGATGGTGATGGTGTGGTCGGGGAAGAAGGTGCCTGACTGCATGCGCCTGTACAGGGTGGAGTTAAGCAGGATCTGTGCATCGTGCACCTTCCCTGGCCAGCCCACATAGATGTTCTGGAAGATTCCGTGGTGGTCCATGAGGGCCTGCAGGACCACAGAGTAGTACCAATTGCGGTTGACATAGTCCCTGGCGTGGTGTTCCGGGGCTTGGATGGGGGTGTGGGTGGTGTCCACAATGCCCCCACAGTTGGGGAAGCCGAATCGGGAGAGGCTGTTGAGGAGTTCGTGCAGGTTGCCCGGGGTGACGAGGCGGCTAGCAGGACCCAGTTGATTGCCCTGCAGACCTGCATGAGGGCGGTGCCCACGGTGGCCTTCCCAATGCCAAATTGCTGGGCCATGGAGCGTTCGGAGTCTGGGGTTGCCAGCTTCCACATGGCGATGGCCACTTGCTTGTCTACCAGGCAGGGCGAGACGTAGTCGGATGTCCATGTGCTGCAGAACCGGGGTGAGCTCGTGGACAAGCTCGAGGAAGGTCCGCTTGCTCCTCCTAAAGTTCTGCAGCCACAGGTCGTCATCCCAGGTGGTGAGGACGATCCACTCCCACCACTTGCTGAGGACCTCCCATGCCTGGAGGCAACGATATACGGAGCGCAGTGTAGTGACCGCGGCAGCTTGCTGGGGCAGCAGGGTGGAGGGGCAGGCTGTCATCTTCTGCTGCACTAGTGAGTCGCCAGACAGGTCTGTTCCACAGCCAAAGAAGCCTTACCACTAGCTGGCAAGTGTCGCTCAGCTGGCTGACAGAGCGCAGGAGAAGAGGCAGATCCATGACCTGCTCAGGCTCCGAGTTGCCAGGCACAATGGGAAGGGGCTGAGTCCACTTCCTATTTTGAAGGCATGGCCGGAGGAGGGGAGACCTTCTCTGCTGCCACGCTGCTACATTTCCCACAATGCACCTCTTCAGCCCTCCCCCCAAGTCGACTTAAGTGTCTAGTGTAGACTCTCTAAGTTGACTTGATAAAGACTGCCTTAAGTTGACCTAGGAGTCTAGTGTAGACTTTCTACGTCGACTTGATAAGGTTGACTTAAAATCGACTTAATAAAGGTGACTTAATAAAGTCGACTTAACTTTCTAAGTGTAGACATAGCCTAGGAATCCTAGTCATGGACCAGGATGACAGTGTGCTAGGCACTGTACAGCACAGAACAAAAAGATGATCCATTCCCTGGAGTTTACAATCCAAGTATAAGACAAGAGACAACAGCTCAGAGTAAACAGATGGGTTAGTACAAGGAAGCAGTGGTCTGGTCTACACTTACTGCCATTTTTGGCAGTGGTCAAAGAGAGATATGCAAACTATATAACATAATTTGTGTATCTTCCTTCGACTCTTTAACTCTCAGTTACCTCCATGGCTCTGCTACCCTGAGTCAAAGGGAAATGCCATCCCTTCGACTCAATGCTACTCTTCTTATGCGGGGGTGGAGTTGCTGAGTCAAACTCTGGATCGACTGAGTCGTCTTGACTGACTGCTCAGTCGAATCAGTGAGTTCAAACTGTTTTCTGCCGTCAGTATAGACTTGGCCAGTGAGACAACACCGGTGACAGGCAATGGTCAGTGGAGGTGGGAGGAATTTTGCTGCAGAGTAAAATATGCTGGTTAAAATTTATTGGTTTGGTTGCAGAGATTTTTCACTCTTCACATCTGATTCTGATCTCATTTATAGTGGTCTAAAGCAGGCTATCTTCATTGAAGACACTCTCCTTACTGTCTCTGCCTACAGTGCCAGCTACATCTGTCCATTTGTCAATTTTTCACATAACAACTGTACATCATCCATGATTCCCTTGACACATTCCCTTTTCACTCCCTTGAGCCAAAAAATCCCCTGTGTTGAGCCTGAAATGATTCAAGCTCTATTATTAATAATCCACGCCCACCCTAAACTCACAAATCAATATGAAAAAGTTTGTGCATCTCTACAGGCAACATGTCTTCTTTTGAGTTTCAGCAAAATGTTCACAGTCCCCAGGATGTTTTCCCTTTAACTCTCATTTCATTTCTATGACTAAACAGGAATTTTGTATTGTTTCATTACAAAAGGTTTATGCAGCTCTGAACATGTTGCATTTTTGCAGAAAAGAAACAGCAAATCAAATGCTATATGTTAAATAGCTTTAGACTCAAAATCTGAATGCCCATGATTCCTTTGATCCCTCCAAGTTATAGCCCTAGGCAACTGGAGATGGTGGGGTTTCAGAACCCAGGATAATCAGGGTGGGACCGTGGAAACAATGAAGAGACTCAGCAACAGTAGAATACAAAATACTCATCACGTGCTGCCAGAATTCACCACCATATTAAATATATTCCCATGAATTAGTTAGCAGATCAAATTGAATATTAATTCTGCTATTGAAAATAAGCAACAGTTGAGTTTATGCTGAAAAATTTATTTTAAATATAAAAAGTCATATTCTTTCTATCCCTCTGAGTTTGCCTACAGTCATTTACAATGTCTCTTTTACAATGCAGTTTTCAGCTTGTCTGTTACAATCAGTTTGGCCTGACAAGTTGAGCAATACACTCCTCATCTTCCAGTGGTCTACATAAGCAATACCCGAGGAGAGGGGGGGTATTATGAACACTTCGAGTTCTGCCTTTTTTAAAAATCAAAACTGAATTTTCCATAATGGAAAACAAGCGGTCCATAGAACACGGCCTCGGGGCCGTTCAGATGGCATATTCTGACTGCAGAATAAAGCTAATAATAATAAAGCTTTTATCTAAATAAAGCTGCTGAGATTCCACTGAGGCAATGGGTGGGCCTTGTTGGTGGGGCACAAAGGAGAAAGGAGCAGCTCTACACAGAGGAAACTAGGGAGACAGAACAGAGGAGATCGCTCAGGGAAATCTCCAAGGACAGATAAACTTAAGCTGATATTTATATTGAATGATTGTTCTGAGTTACCAATAAAGCCAAGCCCCAAATTTGGACACCCTGGGTCTTTGTGGAAGACAGGGCAGGATCATTACCCTTCAAAGTATCAGTAACATGCTGTTACAGATCCAGTCTTGTCTTGCGAGCTTCTGTGTACAAACTTTCCATGGGTAACGAGAAGTCGTGGTTAACTAGGAAATGAAAGTAACTAGAGAAAAGACAATTCATATTAGCTTTCCACGCAGCCTCAGCATTAACTCCAGATAATGCAGACCACGGTGCACATTTCTGTTGTAGGGCTCTTCCTTGTTGAATACAGGCTGTATAGATGACAGCTGGCCAGAATACAGGGGGAAAAAATGGCAAGTTTTCCACTGAAATTTCCTCTCTCTCTTTGCAACTCTAGACGCTGCTTTTCTTTCCAAGCCTATTTCGAGTGTCACATCAGCAACCAAGTGTGGCACTCACAGCAAGAGGCTTTGCTGGCTCCTTTTGAATTGTTGCTGGCTTTATGGTTGGAATTTCAAACTCCTTTCCAACCTTTGAAACATCTAATGATACTGTGTGTCTTTTTTCCGATCTCTATCATTTGTGCAATGTCAGAGCAAGCAGGGGGATACTTCAGATTCAAGTCGTTGCTGAATCCACCCATGAAGATACTTGGAGATGATGGCCAGGGTTGTCCATGAGGTATAATTCAGAGATGTAGCAATGAGATAAAGAGTCTTTCAGCTCTGGCTGACTGGTTTAAAAGAGGCTAGCAGTGGCCCATTTTCTCCAGGTATCCTCAATTCTAGAACACTTATCCCCAGGCCAAATTAAGCCCCTAGTCTGCTGGCCTTCAGTACACACAACCCAGACCTGTTTGCATGGGCTGCAGCATATAGTGGGGTAAGGAGTTGCATAGGGGTAGGGGAGTGCTGTGTTTTGTAAGGAGCTGAGTTGGGCCCGCTGTCAGCGGGGAAGCTGCTGTTGAGTTAGAATTTTGCTCATGTAGCTGATGTCAGGAACGCCTGGTGCCTTGCATAGGTTTCCCCTTTTATTATTGTATAAATCCAAATAAATGTAAATAAAAGTTGCTATTCCACCCAAGCTGGTAGTGACTTAAAGTCATTATATGGCAGCTCATTTTCTGGCCTTTATGCACACTGATTGAGTGATTTCAGGCCAGTTCGCAGCAGACAGATGTTTAAGTCCCAAAATCCACCATTGCAAATGATACCTCCAACAGCAGTCTCAGCAGAGACGTGGACATACTGAACAAGCCCCAAAAACAAGCTATGTTCTCTCACACAGAGTCATCTAGAACATGGTGAGAAAGGGCACACAGACACGACTGAAAAAAAGCAACTTGCACTTCCATCATCGCTGTGACTGACCAGAGAAATTCAGTCTCCAGTATGATGTATCTGAAACCTTTCTCAAGTACTTTATGGAAGTCTATAACTCGACCTAGACAACAAAGAAAGAACAGATATTCAGCCCTGTCATTAGTTCACTAGGCTATGTTCTGTCATGCCTCATGGAACAAGATATTCTTAAGTAATTTTTTTGGACAGGAAGTTTCCGTTTCTCATTTATTTTTACACCAAATTTTTAAAGCCAAAGCAATGGCGCCCAAAATGTATGGTCCAGGTGTACCTTGTGGGCTGCATTTCTGACACAGGGTATTTCCTTCAATTTCTTTGCTTATGTCAGTGCAAACTGTGCCTCTAATTAGTTTCTGTAGCTTCTTTAGTTGTTTAGCTGTATATGATTATTAGCCACCATTTCAGTGGGAGAGTTCCAGGCCATAACAATCGGAGCCCGCTCTGCATTCTGAAACTGTTGCCTCAGTGGCACTACCCTACCTTCTGACTACATCTATTCTATAGTTCATGCTCTGCATTCTAGAAACCTTAATGATCAATTAAATGCACAATAACCGAGCAAATCTGAGCCATTATCTTGGTTTTCTCAGTTTTCTTTCTTTCTTTCTTTTTTTTTTTTTTTTTTTGGCTAAGATGACACACTTTAACTCTCCAAGATGTTTATTTGAAAAAAATTGATTTACTCCTGAGCATGGCGCCTGCATACAAAAAGCAAGATACACTTGACTCCCATTAGAACCCTGTCTGGCAGACCAAAACATTTTTTGAGTGGTATAAAAATGCAATTTCTTAACAAGGAAGAAGATTCTTTTAGGTGGGGGTTAACGTATTAGGCACCGAGATAAAATAGCTTTCCTCATCTCAGACAAAATGTTCTAATAGTAAGCTTTGTAAAGACAGAGGAGCATCTGTAACAGGAAGGAAAACAGGCTTAAAAAGATACCGTTAGACAGCCAGTCCCTCTTTAAAATGCTGTGAGGTAAGGTGTACTTTCAGAGGAGGTTTCTGGTCAATTAAGACCCTCTTAATACAGTCTTCCACTGGTTATTTTTCCACACTATTTTGAATCATTTGGGAGGTTTACAAAATCCCCATTTCCCATGTTTACAGATTGCCTCTTTAACATTTTCTTGGAAGTTCAGACTTCATTTTTCCCCCTGGTGCCATAAAAATTCATATTCTTTGCCCACAGACTGTATCCTTCTTTTCAAATCAATGCCTGAAATACAAGAACAGCATATTTTATTATACTGAATTCTGCCTCCATTACACAGCTCTTGGTCTCTGCTGCAACAACTTGTCCAAATATAATGCTATCAGATTAGCATAATCAAAGTGGAAATAGCTTATAAAATACAGATAAAGACTCAGCGTTATGATCAGATGCAACACACCTGGTTTTGACAGCATATAAGAAGAGAACAGATGGATAATGGCCAAAAGACAGATGAGAAAATGCCATCAATTAAAGGGAAGAAAAGAGGAAACTATTTTCTCCCTCCAATTTTTAGTAATATGTTCAGTGTTCTAAAATACCTTCCACACTTATCTTTTTCAGCCCACTATGCTGCCTGCCTACGATGCTTATTACTGCACTTACAGTGAATGTTATTGAATATTTTGCATTCCTACAGTGCCTTTCATCCTAAATCATTTCACCACCACAGACATAAAACACCCCTGAGGCGTAGCTGCCTCTAGAGTTCAGAACAAAAGAATATAAGAATGGCCATCCTGGGTCAGACCAATGGTCTATCTAGTCCAGTATCCTGTCTCCCAACAGTAGGCCATACCAGATGCTTCATTCAGAGAGAATGACTAGAACAGAGGAATAATGGGCTATGTCTACACTGGATAATTTAAGTCGACTTGGTGTGTCTACACTGAAAATTAAAGTCGACTTAGGGGGGAACTTACAAAGTCCACCTAGAGTGTCCATACTGGATGCTCTAGGTCTACTTTGTGGGTCTAGGAGGACCTAGGGCAGGTCCACAGGGGCAGGAGGGGGCACCCCTTGCCCAATGCCAGGGGGCTCAGCCTTTGTCCCATTGTACCTAGGTACAATGGGGCAAAGGGGGACAGGGACCCTGGCAGGGTATAGGGGCAGGGTGGGCAGGGCTGTGCCCTGCCCTGTGGGGGGCATGCCAAGCTCCCCCTGTGCCCCTCACCCGGCAGGGAGGGCATTGGTGCAGCCCTGGAGTAGCTCTAAGTCGACTTGGGGCTACCCCACATCTACACTGGCTTAAGTCGACTCTAGGGAGTCGACTTAAGCCTTAGGTCTAATAGAAAGGAGGTTTAATAAAGTCGACTTAAGCAAAGTCTAGTGTAGACGCAAGCTTAAGTCGACTTAATTTACCAGTGTAGATGCAGCCCTGGAGTGCTCTGTCCTCTGTTGGCCAGTCCCAGCTTCTGCCAATCAGAGGTTTAGGGACACCCAGAGCATACAGTTGTTTTAGATAATAGTCATTGATGGACCTATCCACCATGAACTTATCTAATTCTTTTTGAATCCACACATATGTTTGGCCTTCACAACATCGCCTGGTAATGCATCTTACAGGTTGACTGTGTGTTGTATGAAGAAGTACTTCCTTATCTTTGTTTTAAACC
The DNA here is from genome assembly GCA_007922175.1 of Pelusios castaneus. Taxonomy (NCBI): domain Eukaryota; kingdom Metazoa; phylum Chordata; order Testudines; family Pelomedusidae; genus Pelusios; species Pelusios castaneus. The sequence continues at coordinate 10,746,712 of ML685816.1, read as the reverse complement.
TGCTGCCTATCAGTCTCATTTGGTGACCACTGTCTTGTGTGTTATGTGAAAGGACAAATAACACTTCCCTCTTCACTTTCGTCATATCATTCATGATTTTATAGACTTCTATCATAGCTCCCCCTTCGTCATCTCTTTTCTAAGATGAACAGTTCCAGTCTTTTTAATATCTCTTCATATGGAAGCTGCAACATACCCCTAATCATTTTTGTTGCCCTTTGTACTTTTTCCAATTCTAATATATTTTTTGAGATGGGGTGACCAGAATTGCATGCTGTGCAGAAGGCTTGGGTATATCATGACTTATATAGTGGTATTATGGTGTTTTCTGTCTTCTCATGTATCCCTTTCCGAATGGTTCCTAACATTCTATTAGTTTTGGGGTTTTTTTGTCTATCACCCTGCACCTGGATGTTTTCAGAGAACTTACACATTGTCTGCAAGATCTTTTTCTTGAGTGGTAGCAACTAATTTAGACCCCCATCATTTTGTATGTATACTTGGGATTATGTTTTCAAATGTGCATTACTTTGCACATTGTGACACCCAATCAGAGTACAGCAGTGTGGGGGGGAAATTTAAATTTCTGCTCAGGACAGACTAATGAAAAATGCAATTGGGGATCTTTAACATCCAAGCAGGACTTCAGTTTTGAAAATTTTATGCAAAAGACCAGCCTTTCTCCTCATATGGTCCTCAGTTTATCTGCCTTGGAAGAAGTAAGGCTGAATAAACCCCAATGAGATCTAAATGTGAAACCAGTGAGAGCTTGGACGTTTCCAAACAAGATGCTTCACCACTAAGGCTTTAATGCAAAGACTTATGGATGTGCTGAATTTCTGACATGGAAGTAGTCCCCACTGACGTCTAAGTGTGTGCATAAATCTTTGAAGGATTTAGTCACACTCCAAAATATTTATGAATGTGTCTATAGGTATGTGTATGGTTTTTCTTCTCTCTCTCTACATAATACACATAAACACACATGTTGTAAGCGTTAGGAAGAATAATATAAAATCCTTCTGAGACTTTGAACTAGGCTCTTAAGATTGTCTGGGAATTAAGGCACTAAAAGCTATTCTAAATAAGGGCCTGATCCCCAAAGCCTTACTCAGTAATAAACACTACCATTATGGTCAAAGTGAACGGAGTTGCTTATTTTTTACAAAAGAATACTAGGAATCAATGTGGCATTGGGGTTGCAAATGATTCCAGCTTTCTTCTTGTAGGTTGTTCCTGAAAAAGGCTTTGGTGGTTGGAATTTCATCACTGATTTTCTTTTCAACAGGAAATTCAGAGAATCCTTTGGGTCCATTTGTGGAAAGCCTTAGGACACCCTGGAAATGACAAGCATCTGTTCTGAGATAGCAATGAAATGCTCTACAATTAGATCAAGAATTTGCTTCCCTGTGATTATAACCCAGGCCCTCCAGGAACGATCACAGGCAAATGGAAAATCTTATGGCTAGAAGGAGCTGACAAGAGTCTCGAGCTCTGATCAACACCTTGCTTTGCTCTGTGTATAGTCACAAAATCATGCTTGGGCAAAACGTCATTATTCTCATTGACAAATTCTATATTTTCAGCGGGACCAGTGGAATTCTGTCCCTGGGCAACATTGTGAAAGTTCCATGATTGTAATTTTGATATCACTGCAGAGAAAGTTTGGCACCCAGCAATGTGGGACCAGTCATCTGGAAATCCACAGTGGAGAGTCCAGATATGTTCAACTCGACTACTGTGTAACTAGTAACATAACATACATAAAACACAGCATCCCAGTTTGATCATTATTACAGCATTATCTGTAGACACTACAGCAAAGTCTGCAGAGTTCGCAAATGAGATTAGTGAAGGGTTGTGTGTGAAAAGTAGTCCTGCCTGTGCCAGATGGTGTAGCTGTATCCCAGGGATATTCATGTTTGGGGAGGGGAGACATACTGGCCTTCCTCAGGGGTTTCACTAGGAGATGACAACTTTACTGAATAGCCGAGCTGTTTAGGTGCATTCAAGGCAGAATAAGAACCAGAATAATTGTCAGTTACAGTAAGAAAGGGTGCCCCTAAAATGTGCCAGGGGCTGATAAGAGATCGACCGGAGCACATTTTTTAGAAATCACTGCCACACGTGGTATTCAAACACCTACATTCTCTTCTGCTTCAAAAGCCCTCATGTGTGTCACGGGTGCCAGTGTGTTTGCTGTATCACTGTGTAAGTGAAAGAAGATGACAATTCTCTCTTCAAGTTGTTTTGCATGCCAATTGCACTATGAAAGAACCCTTTCCTATGAATACTCTGCTTCTCATGATACATGTATTTGGTATTTTTACTTTCCAATTGCATATGAACAACGTGTCAAGGCTGTGGAGTTATTTTAGAAAAATACCAAGCAATCCAATACCCACATTTCAAATGGCTTTATTTTTCTTCATTACTGTGTTCTCTGGACCATGTTCTCCTTTGATGGGGATGGTATTGGAGGTAAACTTTAACTAGACATTAATGTAATAATGGTTATTGAGCTGTACACTGAGAGATTTTGTACCCATTAACAACATAATCAACATAACCCTGTTAAGCTGGCCCACAATTATAATGAATCAGCAAGACGATGTTCTGAGTGGTAGAGGAGCCCTTTCAAGACGTGATAGAAATAAGTTAACAGTGAAAGGCAGAATGATGACAGATCTGATAAATAAGAGGGCACAGTTAGACTGTGTTGTCTCTTCCCAAGCTATTTCCATGACATTGTGTAGGCTCAGATGTCAAAATTATGTGCATGTGCAGAGCTATGCTACATTTGGGTGGAGAACTATTTTCTTTCCATATCTGGAAATCAAGTATGGGCTTGGAAATTCCTCTCCTGTCTTCTTCATTCCCTCTATCTTTACCCTTAAGGTATTGATGGGTCCTAGAGATGTATTTACGCCATAGTGACTGGCCAGTACTTTGATGTGGGTGGTGGTGGTAGCTACACTATGTTAGGGGAGAAAGAGTGTCTATGGGTAAGGAAGGTAAAAATGGGCTAAGTTGAGATTCCAAAGTGGATCCAGTCCCATCCACTGTCCACTCCCACTGTCAGCAACCTCCCTTGACCTATCCTTCCTGCACTATCTAACCTCCAGTTATATAAGTGCATACCAGTTGGCTTCAGGGGGATTTTACTGATGTAACTAAGGGTTTAACCTATAATCCAGTGGTTCTCAGGTAGTATATGCATACTTGGGGTACAAAGAGGTCTTCCAAGGGGGTACATCAACTCATCTATTTGCCTAGTTTTACAACAGGCTACATGAAAACACTAGCAAAGCCAGATAAACTAAAATTTCATACAGACAATGGCTTGATTATACTTCTCTATATACTATACATTGAAATGTAAGTACAATATATTCTAATCAATTTGTTATATAATCCTGTGATAAAATGAAAAAATAAGCAATTTTTCAGGATTAACGTGCTGTGACACTTTTGTATTTTTATGTCTGATTTTGTAACTAAGTAGTTTTTGAGTGAGGTGTAACTTGTGGGGACACAAATCTAATCAGATTCCTGCAATGGGTAAAATAGTCTGGAAAGATTGGGAGTCACTGCTGTAACCCACTAAAAGGGATGGTGGCTATTTGCCATTCCAATGCATTAACATATAGTACAGACATTGAAATCCATGGGTATTTCATTTCCCAGACTCCTGTGGGTACCACATGGTGGCAGCTAGTTCTCTCTCTCTCTCTTTACTACCTGAGTGCTTCCCAAGAGTACCTAAGTAAATGAGTAATAAATATGGAGGAATGACAATCTTCCAATAAAGGGGCAGAGATGGGAATCAGGAGAGCTGGGTTGTTTCTCTTCCAAGCTCAGCCACAGACTCCCTCTCTGATCATGGAAGCCACTTTAATCTCTCTGCACTTCAATTTCCCTGTCATGGGCCAAGGGCAACTCATCCTCCTTTTGACCGGGGGGTGCTATCAGCCCATGATTGAGTCTCTCTTCGCTGCCCTTGACCTTAAGGCAGTGGGTGCCCAGAAGTCAGAGCCTATAGGGCCACCCCTGCTCCCTGGGCAGTGATGCCAAATGGTCAAAGTCAACGTGGCCACCCTTGCTCCCAGGGCAGTGAGGCCAGTGGCCTGTCGGGAAAGCAGGCAGACACCTAAGAGTGGGTAGTGGCTGGGGTAGGGGGATCCAGGCCTTCCCTTTTCCAACCTATCCCAGCCCAGTGCCCTAACAGCAGCGGATGTTTCTGCCCCTGGGTCAGCGGGCTCCCACCTCAATGTGCTGAGTTCCTTCAACTCTATGGCAGGAGCCCCCACTAGGCCATTTCCTGCTGTATCCCCTATAGCCATAGTCCAGGCATCTTCAGGGTCTCCAGGTTCGTTGACATGCCCAGTTCTCCACAAGCCTGGGTTTTCCCAGGTGTCAGATGGTGTCAGAGTCCTTCCTTGGAGCTCAATGTCTCCAGTTGCCTCTGTTGAAGCTTCTCGTGTTTCCCAGGCAGGAGCCACTGGCAAGTGACCTCCTTCTTTGGCTGTCCAATCAGATTGAACTGGGCTGCTCCCTTTTATATCAGTGTTCCACCTGAAACACGCCCAGCAGGAGCGAGGGGCATGGCTTTCTCAGACCACAGGGTGGGGTTAAACCTTCCCTGTTCAGTGTGCTACAAAATGAAGACACTGCTACTTGCCATATACGTATTTTGTATGAGGCTGGATGCTTTACAACAAAGCTTGTTTTGATCCTTTAATGGAAGGCACTGTGTAAGCACAAAGTATTAATTGCTGCACAGTGTAAATATTAGCCCTCTGGGGTTGATCCAAATGTTTCTGAATGACAACGGGAAAACACACAGCAGCCAGACATTCAGGGGTGACAAAATGAGACTAATGGTTAGAAGGATATTTCCAAATCCCAGAAGAATAGGTCAGCCAATCAGTGACTGATATCCCGTGTTGTAGGAGATGCAATCATTCCTCACTCATATGGAAGTGGCTGGGAGAACTTTGTTGCTCCTGTTGTCAAATTTCTCTATAAAAATCCCTCTTCAAATGTTTTTATGTATACTGAGCCTGGCAGAGGAGCTAGAGAGTAGCACACAGGGAGAAAGCCAATGCTTCAAATGCAATGTAATTGTGGTGCGTGAGAATTTGGGGACAAAGGGAAAGAAGTTCTTAATCAGAGGAGATTCTTTGATAACCGGATATGTTCTGTTCTGTTCTGCCCATCTTCCAACTAATCTCATTTGGTTGATGCTATTTACTGCTCACTCTGCATTTCTCAGGCTGTGCTGCCATGACTGTCTAATAACGGGAATGGACTTCCAAAACTCAAAGTCTAGTATTTATATGAATATGTTCTCAGTTTTTGTACTCTGAAGACCTCACTCCCCTGTCCTTTGCAATTCATATCTAGCCCTATTAGTTCCATAACTAAAGTCCTCTGAATCAGTAGGAGAACAGTCCCATATGTCATCTAATAAACAGGACCATGGCATATGTGTCTAAATATTGGGGTATTTGTGCCTTCCTAACATGTAATTTCCATCTGGCACAGCTCTAGTTGCATCCCTTTGAAGTTTGCTTAACAAACAAGGGCCAAATGAGAAGTGGGGTATAGATGCAGTTGAATTCAGTGGGAGTTTGGGTTGCACAAGGAATGCAGGATTAGAGTCTCAGTGAAAAAAAAGGGTGCTAAAAATAGTTGGTAATTAACAGTCTGGAAACATCATGATATTTTGTCATCATCAGAGGCATGTTTCTAGAAATACTTCTGAATGACACAAAGCACTTTCCTTCACAAACATCTTTCTTTTCTTTTTAACAAGCAGAAAACAGACTGAGATGGATAGAAAATAATGAACAAAAGATGTGACAAATATTTCCAGATTTATAGGCTCAGAAAATCAGCTGCATTGCAAAACTTCAAGAAACTCCAGCTGCCAAAGGACATAAACAAGCAATCAGGTAATTCACAGTGTGTTGTGGGAAAGGCTATATTTTGGGTTTTCTTGCACTGATTAGGGGGCTGGGGCACATGACTTATGAGGAGAGACTAAAGGAACTAGGCTTATTTAGTCTACAGAAGAGAAGACTGAGGGGAGATTTGATAGCAACCTTCAACTACTTTAAGGGTTGCTCCAAAGAGGAGGGAGCTAGGCTGTTCTCGAGGGTAACAGAGGACAGAACAAGGAGCAATGGTTTCAAATTACAGCGGGGGAGGTCAAGGTTGGATATTAGGAAAAACTTTCTCACTAGGAGGGTGGTGAAGCATTGAAATGGGCTATCTAGGGAGGTGGTAGAATCTCCATCTTGGGAGATTTTTAAGGCTCGGTTAGACAAAACCCTGGCTGGGGTGATTTAGTGGGAGTGGTCCTGCTTTTTAGCAGGGGGTTGGACTAGACGACCTCGTGAGGTCCCTTCCAACCCTATTATTCTATGATTCTATGATAACAGCTACATATGAAAAGTTCATTGGGCACAGTGGGCCAATTCTTTAGCTGATGTAAATCAATGTAGAATCATTGGCTATGTCTACACTTGCTAAAATTAGTTTGAATTAGTTAGTTCGAACTAACTAATTCGAACTAATTTTAGTTAGTTCGAATTAGCTTAATTCGAAATAGCATGGCCACACTGGAACGTTAGTTCGAACTAAGCAAGCACTTGCTTAGTTCAAATTAGCAATTCCCATTCATTTCAATGGCCGATTAATTCGAACTAAAAAATTAGTTCGAATTATCATGGCCACATTGGTTAATTCGAACTAGTTAGTTCGAATTAACCCCTTAGTTTGAATACCCCATTCAAACGTATTAGTTCAAATTAAGGAAGCCCTTAATTCGAACTAACTAAAGCCTAGTGTAGCCATGGCTTTAGTTAGTTCGAATTAAGCCTCCTTAATTCGAACTAACTTGCCAGTGTAGACATAGCCATTGACTTCAGTGGAACTATGCCCATTCGTTCTAGAGGACGATCTATCCCAGTGTCTGGTAGCGCTTACCCTGCACTGCGTTTACTTTAATAGCTTGAACAGACTAATATTCTCATGGGAAAAATCGTCACTTATTGCTGTGTACTTAGCCAGAATCTCTGCATCCACACCAGCTTCCTTAAGTGTTTTCTTTGAAGATGTGAACGCCACACTACCCAATTAATGGAAGGCCCTTAATAATGTATGAGGCAATTAAATTCATGAACATCTTTTATTTCAGAGAGCTCTACCAGCAATTTGTAGCCTGGCCTTGAGTTAAAACAGTAAGAAGACAGATGCAATGTATCAATAATAATAAAGTTATTAAGATAATGAAGGGCAGTTTGTCAATAGTGGAGAATACACCCAATTAGCAGAGGTTAAATCTTAATTTCTGGAAATACCACTTTTCTTGGGGGAAGGGAGAAATATCAGTGAGAGAAATCTCAGTTACATATCACAGGAAAAATTCCTACATAAACAGTGGAGATGGAAAAGAGCTATTAGTGTCTCTACCCTATATTAAGAAACCTGAGAAATTATGAACACTGAAAAAGAAAAAAGAATTATATTGGAAGTTCCATTTCAATCTTAACTTTGGAGACTGATCTTACTGTAATAACATTGCTGCTTTTCATTTATATGCTTGTAACATAATAGAACTAGGAGTCACCAAATGAAATTAACAGGTAGCAGGTTTAAAATGAACAAAAGAAAGTATTTCTTCACACAATTCACAGTCAGCTTGTGGAACCTTTTGCCTGAAAATGTCGTGAAGGCCAAGACTATAACATAGTTCCAAAAAGAACTAGATACAGTCATGGAAGATAGGTCATAGAATCATAGGGCTGGAAGGGACCTCACGAGGTCATCTAGTCCAACCCCCTGCTAAAAGCAGGACCACTCCCACCAAATCACCCCAGCCAGGGTTTTGTCTAACCGGACCGTAACTATCTCCAAAGATGGAGATTCCATCACCTCCCTAGGTAACCCATTCCAATGCTTCACCAACCTCCTAGAGAGAAAGTTTTTCCTAATATCCAACCTCGATCTACTCCACTGTAACTTGAAACCATTCTGGCCCTGTATGGGGGCTGTAGTGGGTTCCCTTCTATCCCTTCCTAAGTGGGTATTGAAGGGAGGAAGGGGAGAAGGAGAAGAGCAGAGAAACTCTCCTGCTGCTCGCAGGAGAGGTGGAGGAATGAAGGAGTGGAGTTGTGCTGAGCTCTTTTTGGCTCTCATTTCTTCCTAGAATAGTGTCCCAAAGCCACCCAACCTGCTTTTTAGAAATATTATTTCTCATCATGCTTTAAACACTGTTCACAGATCATCACTTAGTTATCTCTAATCTAAAACATACTTTGATGCCTCTGACAAAATGGGTGGCAGCTCACGAAAGCTTATGCCTGAAGAAATTTGTTAGTCTTTAAGGTGCCACAGGGCAATCATTGTTTTTGTCTGTTCTGTTTACTTAGCTTGCAAGATCTTTGGAGCAGGGACAGTCTCCTTGTACAGCTTTGTGCTGTGCCTGGCAAAACTATTATAATACAAATAATAATAACAGCAGCATAGGTGGCTAAATGTTTGTGGGCTAAATATTAAATAATATGGAATGGACTGTATTGAATGGAATGGTGTAATTGGACACATGGAGCCAGATTCCCCGCTCCTTTGCCATAATCTAACTCTGTTGATTTACACTGGCATGAAAGGAGAATTGGACTTCTACTGCTGTATGCTGCCACCATTCCCCAGGCAGAATTTGCGTAAATCAATCCTAGTTTGACGTAAAATGTAGAGATGGTCCTGAACTAAAACCAATCTTCTGCCCTTGCCAGACTTTGGAGAAGATATCCTCAGCCTCTAGGTCCAAACCTAGATCCTGATGAGGTCTGTATCTAATAAAAATCAGTGTCTGGATACATACCCAAACTAAGTCAATGAGGATTTCAGTGTCACGTATGAGAAGATGGTTTGATTCTTTTCTGGACTGCCATTGCCTGAATCCTTCTCAAGTCATGTAATTTATGTTAATTGAATGCCGATGGAGTCCAAAGAAACATATTGATGGGAGATGCATTGGAGATATTGTTATTAATTCATCATTCAGTAACTAGTGCGTGAAATGCGTTACTGTGAATAGATTTAGGACACTTCATTTTCAGTATTACTGAGATGTCTCGCTCCCTCTCATCTGCAGAAAGAATCCATCATTCTGCTACTTGTAAAAAAAAATAATAATAATAATAATTTGAGACAGATTGGCTGAACTGCATTGTTAAAGTTATATTTATTTACAAACTTTCAGAACTATATGGCGTTCCTATCATCATTCTCCAGGGACATGGGCAATAAAACCAATTTAAAAACATTCATCATAACAATGATCTAATGTAAAAAGCAGATGCTTCATATTCAACCCACTCCCTAAGCCTGAGGAATATGCGGACCTGGTAACTTGCCTAGAAGGTTAGCAAACTTGGGCTCTGGTAATCCAAGAAGGGTGGGGATTGAATTCCAGATGGAAGACCTCTGCTCAGAATTCCCTGGAGTTTTAATTGAGGGACTGCCAACATGGATATCCCAGGTGATGTCTATGGTCAAGGTAAAGCACAGAATGAGAGAGGTGGGCCCTAGATACCAGAGGCTGCATCTACACTTGTAAATTAAGTCGATTTAAGCTTGCTTAAGTCGACTTAATTTACCCTGCGTCTACACTACAGTTTCCTTAAGTCGACTTAAGCAAGTTGCTTAAGTCGACTTAAGGAAAATAAAGTCGACTTAATGAAAATTAAGTCGACTTTATAAAACCTCATTTTAGTTCGACTTTAGGCTTAAAGCGACTTTTGCAAGTTGACTTAAGTCAGTGTAGACGTGGGGTAGCCCTAAGTCGACTTAGGGCTACTCCAGGACTCCCACACTGCCCTCCCTGCCGGGGGGGGGGGGGAACAAGGGGAGCCTGGCATGCCCCCCCACAAGGCAGGGCAGAGCCCTGCCCATCCTGCCCCTATGCCGTGCCAGGGTCCCTGTTCCCCTTCGCCCCATTGTACCCAGGTATAATGGGGCAAAGGCTGAGCCCCCTGGCACTGGGTAAGCGGTGCCCCCCCTGCCACCGTGGACCTGCCCAAGGTCCCCCTAACCCTTAGAAGTCGACCTAGGCATCCAGTGTGGACGCTCTAGGTTGACTTTGTAAGTTCCCCCCTAAGTCGACTTTAAATTTAGGTGTAGACATGCTAAGTTGCTTTATAGGATGAAATCAACACCTTAAACTGCACCCGCAACAAACCTTATGGAACAGTAATACGGGCTAGATTCTAATAAACGTAGGCCTAGTCTCTGCTATGTTAGCTAGGTATTTGAGAAAAACACCTCCATGATGCAGACACAACTGTGTTGACAGAAAAGTGCTTTTGTGGCCATAGCTAACGTTGCTGTGACTACATGAGAGGGCTCTACCAGCATAGCTATACTTGCCAAGGCTCTGTAGCATAGACAAGTCCTTAGTCATGTAGGGTAGCACCTTACTCCATGAGTACTTCCAAGAGAGTCAATGAGACTATTTGCAGAGAATGATGCTACTCGACACAAATAAGGATATTGGGATATGGCCCGATGGCCTAGTCTACACTGGGGGTGGGGGTGGGGGTGGGGGTGGAGCGTAAGTTGATGGGAGACATGAAATCTGTGTGCTGCAGATTGCGTAGCTCCCACTGACTTAATTACTCCTACTCACCACGGCGTCTTCACTAGGCTCCGTCGACTTGAAGCACCCTCCGGTCGATGCAGCCTTACTCCACTTGAAGGGGTGGAGTTATTGCGTCGACTGGAGAGTGCTTCCAGGATCGAATGAGCAGGTCTACACAGTTTTTTCAGTCTAGACAAGGCCTTAGAGTCAGACCTAGGGAGCATACTGAAGTCAATTAGACACTTCCTATTGATTTCAGTGGGTTACGGCTCAGGCCCTAAATAAGCATGTAGGTCTGTTCTGCTCTTGTTGAAGTTTTCTAAATGGTTCTGGGTAATTGGGGGTCAAAGGATACAATCACAGGAACTGATTTTCCATGGCTCTGAGCACCTGTAGCTCCCAGTGTGTCTTGCTTGAGTGGGGGCTGCTGAGTGTACAGGGAGATTCTGATAGACCAGTAAAAGAGCCAGGGACCAATTGATAGTGTATTATTGATTATCACATTTGTTGCTAACAGCAGCCAATACTTTGTAGGCTTTTCTGTAGGCCTGTGCAGCTTTGGCATAACTAAGCGAGGAGGGAGAGGCACTCCCTCACTCAACCTTTGCTGAAGGGTCCTGGCAAGACGGAAGCCTCCATTCCTTTCTTGAAGGGACTCCGGCTTCCTGGGGAAGGGACCTGAGTCTCTTCTCAGTGGGGAGCCACTTTCAATGAATGCCACATCTACACTTGAAAAGTTAAGTCGACTTGTTAAGTCTGGGGCTTGTGTACCCTTATAAATGCTAATGCTTCAATGTTGACATTATGGCCTCTTCTATACCAATGTTGAAAGTTGATCTGTGGAATTTGACCGACTAGACTAAGGTAATGCTAGCATATACTAGATAGATAGACAGAAACAGAATCAGGACTTTTTAAAAAAACTTTGTTTTTGAAATTTTGGTTAAAAAGTGAAAGAAAAACAAACAAAAAACCTACCATTGCTCACCTCTAATCTTAGAGCTTAGAAAAGTAATGCAAAATTCCTCTATGGCTGTGGTTTTCAAACCATGTGTCAGGACCCAGGACTGGATCGCAGACCCTCAGGTATTGGGTAATGGGGACCCCTATTGCTGCTACCAAGAGACTGGAATGCATTGCTCAAAGATGTAATTGTTGGGTCATGGGCCGAAATGATTTTTTTCAACTGGGTCCCGAGGAAAAATGCTTGAAAACCACTGCTCTATGGGCACAACTAAAAACTAAGAGTAATGAGAGTCCAAGAATGCGATCGTACTGATACCAAATGGGTTGACTGACTGCAAAATGGACAAGTCATTAATGCACTGTGGACATTCTGGTCATCTTCTGGCTGCATAATAATGAGGATCCATGCACGGGTTCAAAGTCAGGCCTATTACTTCCTAAACTGGATAGGTAAAATTCACCCATGTGCAAAGGTCTGGCACTAGGTGTACATGCCACTTAAGTATTGGGTATTGTGTTTTATACAGTCACTTTTCAGACTAAAACTATGCTTTAATGGCTGGCAAAATCTCAGTCTTTGTCTCTTTCATACCCATTCACACTATGGTTGAGGGCAAAATGCCTAATATGTTTCCAGCCATCTGCTGACATGCATCACAATGGAAGGTACTTTAAAACAACTTACTACAGCAGCTGGAAATGGAAGCCACTGCAGGGTTCCCAGATATGAAGAACATTATTAAAAAAATATTTAAACTCTTCCAGTAACTGAAAGGGAGCTGGCAACACATAAGGGAAGGCGTCTGGATGGTGCGTTTTCTTCTCATGCTGCATTTAAGAGCTCATCTGCTGGATAAGCTCACCTCACCTCCCAACACACACACGCATATTCAAAAATATAGGAGGCTGTTCTAAAGAGTCATCCAGATCTTCCTGATGCTTTAGAGTACAGTTCTGAAGTCACAGGACAGTCAATTAATTACTCTAGATCTCTAGAATAGAAATAATTCCACGGAAACGGGTGGAAAATAAGTGTGGCCCCTCTCAGTGGGGCACACTGTTGTAAGTTTATGATACAGACTAGGGGCTTGATCTCAGGTATCTGCCATCTTTCACCTGGAGACACTAAGATGCAGACCCATGATGGATTGTTGAGCATGAAGTTATATGGATTTCAGATGAAAGGCCTGGGGATAGGAATCACAGCCCCAAAATCAGGCATTGAGGGCCAAGCTTGGGGCATGGCCATGGTGTAAAAGAGACAAATCAATTCAATGCATCTATCATACAGTGTCTGTTGGTCAAATATCCAAAAAGTCCCAGTCATAATTTAAATTTGGGTTCTTCTGCAGGAGCTCCTAAACACTGCTACTGTCCCTAGAAGTGAATGTCCTGCCCCAGATGCAGTAGCTCCCACTGGCATCAGGGCGAATGTGTGCTAGTTATACCCACCCATGCTAATATGGATAAATCAAGTCCATCATGTTCAGAAGCAATTGAAGGTGCAGGCTATTGGGGTATAAATCTCCAGGGACCTATCTACTGCATTATCAAGAAAGAAATTAAGAATTCAAAGAAGGCTTTTTAGTGCATCTGGACAGAAGGGATGGAAACATTTCAGAATATAAATGGCCTACCCTACCCAGCTCTACTCCTTGGAAGAAATGAGGGAAGTGCCTGCAACCTCATTCTTATTCATATACTTTTAAGTTGTTGGCCTCTTTTATATGTAATTCATTTGGGTTCTTAAAATGCTGTTGGAAAAATGCATCATTTAGAAGAGAGGTCTCAAAACCATTTTATTTTGCTAAGGACACTGAGTTATCCAAAAGCAAATATGTCTTAAAGGTGTTTGCTAACCAATTTATTTTGTGTGCGTGCATGTGGTTGGCTGAGGTAACTAGTCTTTAGCGAGTTTACTCATTATTTTTGCTTTCATTCTAAATAAATTTTGTGTTTGGGAAAGGTGACATCGACGTCTTCCATTTATTTCACTTGCTCTTTGACTGTTTTTCCTTGAGTATGTTTGTCTCAATGGGGATGGGCAAATATTATTAAGTATTGTTAGAAGTATGTGGTCAGTTTTGTTTAGGAGTGCCAATTCTGGACATGGTCCAGAATGGCTTTTTGCATTGCCAACATATTCAATGGTTGATTTTTTTTTCCTTCTGAGACACTTTGTCAGAATGATCTGCACCTCCATGACTCTAGACTGGAATGATGCAGGCAATGCATCAAGGACCTGGGAATAAATGATATCTGAAATTTGTATGATTATGAATTCGTATGAATGGATTTTACCTTTAGTATTTACATCTTTAGATAATATAGGATAAATTTGCTAAAGGGACTGCCTTTACCCTGCCTGTTACTGGAAGTTGCAACAATTGTAGAAAAAACTTTAGGTCCCTTCAGCTTCACCACTGGAACCCAGATACATGTTCACTTTGGCCATAGTAATTTTTCATAGGTTTAAATTTTGTAGACTATCTTTGCAAGGAAAAGCCTTTCTAGAAATGAAATCTGCAAGTCTTCTTAATTTCTAGCTACCCCGTATTACACGGGGTCCAAAAGTCAGATGCTGTGGGGCCCAAGAGCCTGCCTCCTTTAGGGCACAGCACAAGAACTTTTAACTTCCGTATGAATCTTGTGTGAGTTACTTTGTATTATTTAGCACTGTTATGGTTTTATCTACCCCCACTTGACTGGGGACTTACCAACTTATTTGTAATCTATTGTTTTAATTATTTTCTGTTATGTTGCCCAGGAACGTTGGGACATTGAGACACAATAATACACATTATTTATTCATTAAGTATTCATTACTATTAACGATCTTTGACAGTACAGGCAATGACTGTGCAAGCTTCTTCCAGACAACTGCACTATCATGTCCTGGAAGAACTAGTGGCAGGAATGAAAGAGTAGGTCAGTTTATTTGACCATTCATTCCTTCATTCGTCTCTGGTAAGACTGACAAAACGTGTTAGTTCTGGTAATTGATTTTTGTAATTTGTCACTAAGAACTGGGTAAGACCATCGGATCATTTCACATAGGTTACCGAACCTATGTAAGAAGATGACAACATTCAGTCAGTGCTGTCCTGCCCTAAAATTACTGCCATATTTAGATATACAATTAAGTGCATATGGTAATTCAAAAGTTAGACTAGATATCACAAATTTACTCATTTACCAAATGGGTCTCTCTTCTCTCTTGCTCCTGTTACTTGTGTGTGTGCATGTGTGTTTGGAAAAAAGTATCCACAGTTTCCATATTAATCACCTCACTATGCATCAACTCTGGAGGGATCACCTTGAGAGAACAGATTGTTTCCCCAGCCCATTTGGTCCTGGGTATCTCTACTAAGAGACTGCCAGCAAGGGTGGTAACAGATACCATCTCTGGTCATTTTAACACTTTTTCCATTCCACTACTATTTCTGGAGGATGTTAAACAGAAACTAATAAAGTTAGAAATTTTTACATGAGCAGGTCCAGAGAACATGCAACCAAGAGTTTTAAAAGAGCTGGCTGAGGAGCTGAAGGACCATTAATGTTGGTTTTCAATAAATCTTGGAGCACTGGAGAAGTTCCAGAAGACTGGAAGAAAGCAAAAAATGTGCCAGTTTTTTAAAAGGGTAAATGGGATGGCCTGGATAATTATAGACATGTTCCTGACATCAATCCTGGGCATGATAATGGAGAGGCTGATATTGGGGTTCAGTTAATAAAGAATTAAAGGAAGGTAATATAATTAATTGTAATCACAATTTGCAATCACAAATGGTTTATGGAAAATAGATCTTGTCAAACTAACTTGATATCTTTTTTGATGAGATTGCAAGTTTGGTTGTTATGGGTGTTGAGCTAGGGAGTGCCTGTCAAGAGCACATACAATAACTCAAATCAGGACTGACACACTCATTGCCCCAAAACATTGTTCTCATAATCTGTATATAAAAGGTGCCATGTAAAGGTATCATGCAACCTGGTAACACACTAGTCATTAATATTGTTGCATTATATATATCTATATCTATATGGATGGGGCATAAAGAATTATAGACATGTGCTAGAAACATGCTTATAAAAGGTGTTTTGCAAGAAGCGCATAAGCTCAGCCTGTTCTACACAATGGGATGTTGTTTGGCCTGTTTTCACATCTCCAGTGTAAATTGAGTCAGAGTTATTTAATACCCCAGAGAACAACAAAAAGTACATCTACATAAAAGGAAAACAATGCCATCAAGCTAATCAGGGGATAGCTAATCACGACGGGTAAGTTGGGTCTTTGTATCCAAAAGATGGCAGGAAGGAATACATGTCTAGATATGGCTTTATTCAGAAGAAGACTAAAACCAGTACAAACCAGTTTAGCTATCGCCTGACGCTGCCACCATTGGCCGATCCCTGGGCCTGATCGGGCCACAGTTGGCCAGTGGCCGGTAGCCTCAGGCCCGTTCCGGCCCCTGTCACCCTCGAAACACTCAGGGCAAGTCTGGAGATGCCTGGGGCTTGTGCTCTGTGAGTCCAGCTGCAGCAACACCCCGGTTCTTGCTGAGGCGGAGCGGGAACTTGAGGGCTCACAATTGTAAGTGTCATGAACAAGATGTCACAAAAGGTAATAGTGTTGAGGTAACATACTTAGATTGCTGTAAGGTATTTAACTCAGACCCGCACAACAGACTGTTAAAAAAGTTGAATGATATAAAATTAAGATAGCACACATTAATGAATTGAAAGCTGGCTAAGGGACAAGTCTCAAAATGTAACTGTAAGTGGGGAATCATCAGGAAGTGGGTTTGTTTCCAGTGGAGTCCTGCAGGAATCAGTTCTTGCCCCTATGTTATTTAGCATTTTTACCAATGACTGGGATGAAAACATCAAATGAGCCCCAATAAATTTTTGGAGCCAACACAAAAATCGGGAGAGTGATAAATAATGAAGAGGACAGAATGCCAATTCAGAGCAATTTGGATCCCTTGAAAAATATGTATTTGAATGCAGCTAAATGTAAACATATACTTGGAGGACCAAGGACTAGGCCATACTTACCCTTACTCTCTCCTGGGTAGCAGTGACTGAAAAAGATTTGGGGGTCATGGTGGATAATTAGCTGGACATGAGCTCCCACTGCAATACTGGGGCCAACGGGGCTAAAACATTCTTTGGATGCATAAACAGGGAAATCCTGAGTAGGAGCAAAGAGGTTATTTTACCTGTGTATTTAGCACTGGCGTGACTTCTGTAGGAATACTGCGTCCAGTTCTTGTGTCCATAAGGTTAAGGGGTGACTTGATTACAGTCGATAGGTACTTGCCTTCATGGGAACAAATATCTGATAATGGACTGAGAATGGTATAACACAGTCCAGAGGTTGGAATGGCCAGCCAAATTCAGACAAGAAATTAGGCGTACATTTTTAAGAGTGAGAATAATTAACTATTGGAACAATTTACCATGGGTAGTGGTTGATTCTCCATCACTGGCAAATCTATGTGAGGGGGACAGTTGTCCGCCAAGAGGTGGACTGAGACCATCTACTCATTTCGCTGCTTTCTGATTCTGAACAGCTATCAGCTAGTGATGATTTGAATTACTACAAGAGAGAGATCTGCGCCCCCCCCCCCCATTCCACCACTGCGGGGGAAGAAGGACATTCAGAATCAAAACTTGGCAGCTTGTATCTTAGTTCTCAAGCCAAAGCCATATTCTCACACACCCCTAAAATTTGGAAGATGATTATGTGTTTTAAGAGCAAGGTCTGTCTTTAGCCACTACTAACTAGGGCTGGAGTTGAACCAGCAATCACCAGAGCATGTGCAGCAGCTCATTTTACAAGCTATGCAGTCATGCATGTGTCAGTCTGAGATCAAGGTCAATCCCTTTCTCTGGAAGAGCACTGCGCACTTTTCTCTTTTGCCCTGGCAGTTGCAGGATAATTCAGCAGATAATCTCTCCAAAGCCCATTAATTACTATTCCCAATTAGATTATCTATAAAGAAGGTATTTCAAAACCTAAAGGAAGTTTAAAAAGGGTCATACAGCTTGTTTCCTTTGCTCGTTTTTTCTTTTTTTAAAATAAATAACCAATAATTGCTTAACATTTGATTTTAGCTTCAGGAGAAATCTTCTTAATTAGTTAATTGATTGCTAGTGGATCAGAGAGAGGGTGAAATTCCACAGGTGGAGCAGGTAGATTGTTTTCAGAAAGAGGGTTGCGGGCTGGGGTGTTTTCAGACAGAGGAGATAAACAACTGTGTACAGTATGTGGGCCCGAGTTTTTTCCTCTTTGAAGAGAGGGAATCTTTCCTGGTGGCCAATTGCTCCTAAAACCTGATTTGATTATGTACTTCTGGAAATAGAAAGAATCACTAAGCCCAGGAAAATTAAATTCCAGACTACTGGGCACCAGTTAACCACCCGATTCCATAGCAGCATGGGGAGGAAAGACTCTTGGTAGGGGCCTCATGGTCCCACCTAGGGATCCTGTAATTAACACAAAATGATCAGCTTGGGGAATTTTGCATCCTCTTGACTCGTGCACGATTGCTCCAGCATTCAAGAAAGTTACACCTCCTGACACTTGGGGCAGGAATTCTTCTGCTGACAATTCTAATGCAAAGTCCATTAGCATGGGGCAGGAGGCAAGTATAGATTGAGAAATTCCAGTCAGGGGTTCTTATGTTCTTATGTTCTTATGGGTTAACTCGTGCATACTGGATGGCTAACAGCTGCTCTAATGGAAGACAATTCAATTTCTGGCACAATATGTCCCTATAGATTGAGCCTGAGGTTACTATCGACTTTTCCTGTGCCCCTGTTGCTGGTGAAATGCATTCTCTATCTCAACAATAACTTTAAATGAAAGCCACAGAGAATGCACTCCGCAAAGAGGGAAACCAAAATGTTTCCCCCGCAATGCTGGAAGTGCATGTTTCTATAAGGCTACCTTGCTTGTGCCAGCTTTACTCGGCTTCTGCGCTCCATCTCTGCTACTTCTCAGTCCTCATTAAGTTGCTTCCAAACACAGTCACAGCCCAACACATTTGTGACACGTTTGCATCCACACCTTACACCTTACTAACATGTAAAGAAATCGTTGTCAGAAGATTGTAGCCCGTTCTGGGTGGCCGATGGCCTGGATTCGACTAGCACTGCTGTCTGAAATAAATCCTTCTTTAGCTAGGGTATGAATAGCTCAGATATTTTTGGCGTAAATTTCCCATTATCACTCTAGCTTTGATGCTCCTGCATTTGTGTTAGGAACAGCAGATGTTCTAGTATAGACCGGCCTCAGTAGTTTTTATTCCCTTACCACACAGAGCTGCTCAGACATGGCTGGGACAGTGATCCATGCTACTTTTCTAAGGGTTGCTAGCACCTGTGGAGCTGAGGATCCTCACAAACACCTCAGTGCAGACAACACTGTAACATCCTTCACAACGGAACCATCTTTTCAGCTCGTTGGGGGCCAACACAAGTATGTGGTGACAATGTTGCCCTGACTTGGCTGACGCTGGGGCCAAGATGGCCCTTAGCTGAAACTAAAGTATGTCAGAAAAAGTCTGCCTACGAACTTAGCAATATGTACATGATGGGTATTTTTAGCTTTAACACTCTCCCTGACACTCACATATGAGTTAATTTCATGGCACCCAATCTGTTTGCTGTTTGTGAGTATCTTTCTCATACAACTCCGTGTCCCTTTCACATTAGACATAGGTGAGAAGCCAATGACTGTGAGGCACTGGAAATGGGAGTAACAAGAGCACACTAGGTCCCCCCAATCCCTGCCAAGCTTGGTTTAACAGAACACCCGACAGCTGCTTACTGAATTTTTAAAAAATTATTATTCCAGTAAATGTCGAATACCGAAGGCTTTCCTGTGTGCAGGTGCATAGAGCCTCTGTCACTGCACAGAAAGTGAAAGTACAACAGAGAGTTTCAAAATTTATATGAATGAATTATCTAGTCTTTATCATCTGACATTATCATATGTTATCACCTTTACTAAACCTTCCAGTAGTCCCATAATTTTTATTAAGACCATTGCTACCTATATAGGTTGGTTGTAAATTGAGTACTACACAGTGCTTTTCATAGAAGCAAACTGCCCCATGATTCTGACAGCCTTTATGTCTGATGTCACAATGCCTGGAATATATTCAAAACAGTGCATCCTGCCTGCACCTTGGAAATAAGTAGAGCTAATCGAATTGTACATTTCTCTTTTCTATGTCCAATGCATTTCACAAATAAAGAAGTATTTCAGACTGACATATGCAGAAGCTGGTTTTTACAAGCATACAGTTATTTAAATCTTTGTTTAGAAAAAACAGAGTGAAAAAGATCCTACCTTTGATGCATGGTTGCCATAGTGCAAACAAACTTCTTTCATGAAAGGGGTGTGAGAATGCAGGAGTCTGCACTTTAAACAGATAGATGGACTCCCTTTTAAAAAATGATAAGAGCCTTAGGGGAGGAAAACTCCTTTAGAAATATCATCATAGATTACGTAGGACAAAAGAACCATTGCAAAGGTTTTAGTGCAACTCAGTTATGATGATGTTGCTTTCAACAGGTCTTGCCAGAGTCTGAAAAACCACAACCCTTTTTAAAGTTTATAATTGTGCAAAGGGTAGTCATCCATTTTCTGTTTGTAGACAGCCGAGTGATGGAAAGTGGCTCAGATATGGGGAGTTTGCTGTTTGCTGGTGGTGGTGTTTTGAAAAACAATGGCTCTCTTTGAATCCTCCCTCTTTCTGAGTCTGTCAAGAAAATATATGTGCCTGATGCAAAAAGAATTGGCAGAGAGACCTATCACTGACAAATAAGGAACTTTGTAGATAGATACACATTGCTATAATACATAAACAAAACCTATTGCTTTTGGGGTTATTTTGCTGCCTAGTGCAATCTTTCAACAAAGAAAAATAACAGGTGCTGAAAACTAACAGCGTTTTGTCAACAGGGTAGCTACAATTGCATGGATGGTACTACGTTAAATATAAATATAGTAGTAACTGTAAGTGATGACAGGAAAAAAGTACATACATGAGGCTGTTGGAGGGTGCTTTTTCCCCATATATAGTGTTACAAACATTGTTTAGTTAATTTATCTTTGGATAGTGAGAGATAGACAGTGCTGGGTAGAGACAGGTGCTGTGCAAGCTTTTCCAAACAGCTCTTCTAATTTAAAGAGCCACTTGTTTCCTTTCCTTTTCTTTCACACCCTTTCAAATGGTCAGCATATTTCACAATCACCCTGAAAGTTTTTGGAGTAACACTACATTTTAGGTTGATATTCTTATTTTTTCAAAGAAGATATAAAATACAATCCCTGATGACTCGTGATGATTGAAAATCCTGTGACATTTTGGCAAGAATAAGGGTGGTCTCTGTCCTAAATCCCAGTTGGGTAAATCCATTTTGTCTACTGAGAATTTGCCTGAAGTTCCAGCGGTTTTCTGCACACACTATCTTAAGGCTCAGTGCCCATTCTTCAACAGCTGCTGTATTTCATTCCAGCTATGGCTACATTTTGGTGATGGCTGAAGTGACTCCTATATATGTGGCATATAAATCAGTTTGTGAGGTGCTTGGAGATTCTTCTAATTGAAAGTCCAATGGATCAAATCCTGAGGAATGTTCTGAGTATGAACAGAGTTTGGGGGCCCTTGATCACAGTTGAGTTTGTCTGAATAAGGACTGAATTAAAATCCCGTTTAGCCCAGTGGCTATTTCAATGTATATGTCTATATTATACATTGGGGCCTGTTAATCTAATAGATTAAACTGACAATGAGACAAGAAACTGCGGGGGAAATGATAAAAAGTATGCTAATTACTCATAGTTTTTTTCCTTACATTTTAAACATGGCAGTCACTAATTTATAGGCTAGGGATAGTACAATCAGAATATCTATGGGTATGTCTACACTTGCAAGTTAGGTTGATTTAAGGAGGCTTAAGTCGACTTAACTTAGTCCAGGTCCACACCAGGCTTTCATTAATTTGACTTAAGAAATTCCTTAAGTCGCCTTAATGAAAGATTAAGTCGACTTAGTAAGAACCTCCTTAGGTTGACATAAACACAGTGTGGACATGGATTAACCCTTAAGTCGACTTTATTAAGTTGACTTAAGGGCAGTTAGGTCGACTTACTAAGTCCCAGTTCAGGATAACCACTTTGTTAAGTCGACTTAATAAGGTCGACTTTAGGTCGACTTAAAGTCGACCTTATTAAGTCGACTTAACAAGGTCAACCTAACTTTTCCTAGTGTAGACATAGCCAAAGTCAGAGCTGCCTCCAGCTGAAGTCAATGGGACTTTTCCCCTTTGTTGGTTTATAACCTCAGCTATGAAAAATGTGCTTCAGGTTAGACCTTTACACAATATGATGATGATAACATTAGTGCCCTATGGTGCTAGGCACTGCACAAACAAGTTTTAAAAAGGCATTCCTTGCCTCAAAGATCTCACAGTCTAGGATAAAGACAATATACAACAGATGGAAGAAACAGGCAAAAGTGTGAGGGAATGAAAGATGAGGTAAACCACAAAATGAACTTGTTTTGCATTGTATACAATACTTTCAACTCATCACATGCTTAGCAGGCTCTGCTCAAATGCAGCATTTTTTAAATAAATAATTTACAAATAATAAATAAATAATAAACAAATAATTTTTAATAAATCAGTTAGGGGATTTTCAACTTGTATAAATGAAGGAGGAAACACCCAAGCTTAACAATTGCTGACTTTTTTCCCCTGGTTGCTGAACTCAAAGCTCATTTACTTAAGAACATGAAATTTAGAAAATGATTAATTTTTAATTAAAAAAAAATCAAAGATCAGATTACCTTTATATATTAAAGCCATAGTATTAAAAATAGTATTAAAAAGCCATAGTATTTTAAAAAATCTGATTACTTCACCCATATAAAAACTACTTTTCATAATGCTTTCTACTATGCATAGTGTGTGCCCTAATTCACAATAAAGGATCCATCACAGGTTTTCAAGAAAGTAATATATATTTTTAAAGTACTCACATAAAAATTCCCATGATAAATCTTAATCATTCCAGACTGTATTTTAGTAGTCAACACACACAGACACACTCACTCACTTCTGACAAACTAGATAATTCAAGGAAGCATGTGAAAAACCAGTTCAGAAGGAAGCTGTTCCTCAGCTTTTCACCATAGGATTTATTTAATGCATTCAGGAGTACTTTCCAGCTCACCCTATGTAACTGAAGTGGATGGTCCATGAACAGCAAACCCCTTCTAAAGGAAACAGCTAGCTCAGTGTTAAGGTCCATCATTTATCTGTTACTTTAATACAGTCTTACCTCACTGGCAATATTTTACAACTGTTGTCCTGCCAACCAGGAGCTAGTTAAAATATCAATATAACCAGTACCTGGTTGGGAGGCCAATATCTGTGAAATATTGCCAAGGAAGATAATAAAGTTGCCAAGATGATGTTTTTAAATCATCCCCAAGCCAAGGGCTAACCCAAGCAGTAACTTCCTTAAAGTCAGCGGAGAAATTAATACTGTGAAAAAGTAAGGCTAACAACCACATTTCTCCCAGCAAGATGAGATCAAAGAAGAACAGGGAAAAGAATAATTAAATGGTTCTTAATTGTGCTGCAGACTTTCCTCTATTGGGGCCCTAGTTTGCAATGAGTTTCATAAACCCAGAAAAAATAGACTACTGGGATCAGTTCTGTACCCACAAGGGGATGGACTAGATTACCTAAGGGTATGTCTACAGTAGAGCTGGTAGTGCAATATTCAAAACAGGAAGACATTAATCAGGGCTAGCATGCTAAAAATAGCAGTGTAGCCATGGCTGCTCAGGAGGCGGGACATGTGAGCTGCCTGAGTACAATCCTAACTGAAACCCTAGGTACATACTCATGGCAACAAACTCACCCCGCCATTGGTGCACTATTAAGTGGGGCGCCAGTCCAGAGATGCATTCAGGCACATATTTAATTTCATCAGTGGGACTGCTCGTGTGCTTAAAGTTAAGTACAGACTTATGTTTCTCACTGGGTTGAGTTCTGGGATTTTTCTGCTGTTACTTCTCCAGTGCAAAAAGTAGTTGATAGGCTGCATTGTTTAGACAGTAAATCAACCGTGATACAGTTAAGAGAATATAAAGGTACGGCCACGAACCTGCAGTCTGAGCTGTGTACTTGAACTTCATGCAGCCACTGCCTGGGTGCAAAAATCTGTCCAAATTATAGTACCAGTCTGTTGTATGAATGCTTGCTCTTCCATTGCTAGCTAGCTAGTCAGCCACCCATGGGAAATTGTCAGTTATGCCAATATAAATCCAAAATAAATCCACTGGAGTTGCTTGACTGGTGCTAGTCATTTCTAGCTGCACAGGCCAAAAAAAAAAATCATCAGAGATTTCACTGATTTCACTGATTTCCTCCCTAGATTTCCATGAAAATGCAAAGCTTTTGAAATTTCCCAAATATTATTTATTATTGTCTGCCTTACTGTAGCATCTAGGAGCCCTAGTCATGGATCAGGAACCCACATTGCCTGGGGCAATGAAGATACAGAACAAAAAAGATGGTCCCTTCCCCGAGGAGCTTGCAATCTAAGACAAGAGATAGATATAGATATATGAGGGAGTACAAGGAGACAATATTGATGACAGGCATTGGCCAACTCTACAACTTACTTCCACCATATGCTTACAACTCTCATAAGTTCTGAGTCACGATAAGACTTTTCACACTTTTCTAGAAGTCTGGAGGAAATTGTTCTGAAGGAAATCTGAAGGGCCTAGATAGTATCATACTATTCAGATCCTCCTCCCTCCATGTACAGCGTCTTCTGCAAGTTCTTTTCAAGGTTTAGAATAGCTTCCACAGCTCTTGGTCTTGACTCAGAGTACAGAAAATGGAGCTGCATATGTAGAGCTGTCCCATCACAGTACAGGGAATTGGTGACACTACATTTCAGATGCTACATACATTTGTACTAGAGGATCCTGAGAAGTTGGAGAGGGCTCAAAGAAGAGCAACAAAGACATCTAACAGCTAGTGAGGCCAAATTACAAAGAAAGATGAACAAGCCTGAACATATTCAGCTTGAACTGACCACTGTAGGGGATGGGATAACTGTCTTCAAATAAAACAAACAAGGAGTCCTGTAGCACTTTTAAAGACTAACAAATTTATTTATCACATGAGCATTCATGGGAGAAAATCCCACTTCGTCAGATGCTTTGAAGCTTCAAAGCGTCTTCTGAAATGGGATTTTTCTCCCACGAAAGCTCATGCGACAAATACAATTGTTGGTCTTTAAAAGTACCACAGGACTCCTTGTTTGTTTTGCTGAACTAGACTAACACAGCGACCCCCTTTGGAACTTGTCTTCAAATATTTGAAGAGAGTAAATGCTAAAAAGTGAGAGCAACTGATTAAAGCAGGGGTTCTCAACCCCTGGCCCGCGGGCCAAAAGTGGTCTGTGGGGCTTTTTAAAATGGCCTGTGCTGCTCGAGCCAGTCCACAGCTGCCCAGTCCCAGTCCCGGCATGCAGCTGGGAGCCTGACCGTAGCTGCCTGCACGGCTGTAAGGGAGCCGCAGGCTGTGGGTGACCAGGGAGAGGCCGCGGGCTGGTGCGGCGCAGCTGCAAAGCATCCTGGTGGAGCCATGGGCCAGCGTAGTGTGGCCGTAGAGGGGGCTGCCGGGGGCCAGGGCAGGGGCTGTGGGCTGGCACGAGTGCTGAGGGAATAGCAGGAGTGTGGGCTGCACAGCTGCTGGCTGGGGCCCACGCGCCTGCCTGCAAGCTGGCCCTGTTCATGGGCAGCAAGTCCCTTTTTTCTTTTTCTTCCTTTTCTTTTTTAAACATATTTCAATGTTTAAAAAAATCATTTTGGCTTGAGGGCCGCAAATACAATTTTTAGAACCCTGAAGGGCCACTGGTTCATTTCATTAAAATTAATTAAATTTAATTAATTGGTTTAATTAATTACACAATTACAATTTAATTGGAATTCGATTAATTAAAATTTAATTAAATACACTGGTGGCCCTTCAGGGTTCTAAAAATTGTATTTGTGGCCCTCGAGCCAAAAAGGTTGGGAACCACAGGTTTAAAGTGTTCTGTGGAAGGGACATAAAGAGGAAGAATGGGATAAAACAGAGTGACGGGTAATTTCATCAGAATATCTGACATTGCATGGGGACACGTTCCAAAGAGGTAGGCGTATTAGTCTAGGTCAGCAAAACAAACAAGGAGTCCTGTGGCGCTTTTAAAGACTAAGAAATGTATTTATCGTATGAGCTTTCGTGGGAGAAAATCCCACTTGATGGATGAGTAAAAGGGCCAAGGACGATGACTGATAGTGATAGTGCACTATTGATCGTGATACTTGTTACTAAACAGCCAGATCAGTAGGGATTTTTTTTGTGCAGCCTTAGCATGACTAAGCCAGGAGGGGAGGGGAGCTGTTTGCACAACCTTTATCTGACTCTACACCCCTCTCCCCCACATTAAGTCTCTGGTGGATGTACTGGGATCTGTGACAAGAAGTTTATTTACACATTCCCTCTGAGAGATGTTTGTCAGGGCCTCAAAACACGAAAATTCAGCAGGAACACATCTAGCTAATTAGTGCTCTGAGGCAACCTCTGCTCTAGAATATGAAACTGCTCAACAAGTTTTTTTTTGATGAGTCATTGTCTACTAACAAGAATAAATGGGGGCAGGGAGAGGTTTGGATTCTTGGGGACCTCTTCTTGGACACAGTTTGGGGTCCCCAGCAGCAGTTGAAAGCCCAGCCAATCAGAAGTCTATTGCTCTAACACTTGAAAGCCACCCCAAACTTAGGGAATTATTGAGATCTGGGGACATTTTATTAACCTATTACAGATGCGTATAAGTGCTTGAGATTAAGTAAAGTATAGTTGTAAGTGACAGAACTCTTGTGTTGTACTCCTAATGCCAGTCACCTCCTGGTCAGATGGTCGTGTTTCCATTAATTTATTTCCTGACACCACCTTGCACATATTAATGTTACCAAGAGCTTTGAGTTGAAAGAGCCCTGGATAACAGAATAGGAGACCCCAACAAGGATGGTGGAGAGGAAGGAGATGGATGGTAGAAACAGTTTGCAGTTGTCTATTGCAACAGAAGTTTAAAAACTGTGGGGTTGGGTCACTCCCTAGGAGTTCTTATGTTGCAGTTCGCAAGTTAATTTACAGTCCCGTTACTGGGACTTAGAACTCAGGCTGAATGTCTGCTTGAGTAAAGAACTGTGTCCAAAAGGAAAGTAACATCCGAAAAGGGAGAACAATTGAAAATGAGGTTGGGAAACAGCTTGTTTGATTTTCTACCTTGCTACTGATACCTTGCAACTGCCTGAAAGTAGCAAAGGAAGGAGATTGTTCTGGAAGGCTCTTTTACTGGGAAAAGATGCCACAGATCCATAGTGCTCTGAGTCCATTGGGACTAGGTGTTAGTTCGGAGCCTGTGGAGCACTAAAGTTGGGTCCCTTATTTCCAGAGTACCCAAAAGAGAAGTGAGAGCCCTAAATTGTCAAGAATGAGGGCAATCTAAGGTCACTTGGATTGAACTGATGGAGCCTAACACAGTAAATAATAGCAGAATGCCTGTGTCTTCTGTCACAAAGGGTCACCACCTACTTTCAGAATGACCACCCTAGAGCACCCAGAGAGAAAGGGACTGAAGAAAAGGGAAAAGAAGGAGTAAGCATTAATTGAGGAGCCCTCTCACCTTGTTAAATGAGTAATGAGACAATGTCTCTGTCCATGGCAAGGAACAGTTTTATGAGGAAAGCAGGATCAAGCCCAGACAAGTAGACTGCACGTAGAAAATGATATTGAAAAAACATGCTGGGAGCCTCAAGGGGCACAGTGGCAGGAATAAGTACAGGCACCAGGGAGCCAGATTGCCTGGACGATACTTGGAATGGTGATATTTCAGCTGATGAAGTTGTCATTTTTGGGAAGTAAGCAAGTCATTTAAGGAAAGAGGGTGAGAAGTTAATACTACAGAGATTGGAGGGAATTAAACAGATGAAAGTTGTGGAAATGTCAAAGATGAAAGTGTTATAGGAAGAAAATTCTTGTTTTCTCTGCAGCTATTCAGAAGGAAAATGGTCCCTTTTACCAAAGGAATGGTCTGAAAATAATGAATTGCAAATAACTGCTGCAGGCAGAGACAATCTGACTGTAATCATCTGAATATGGATGATTTAGTTAAAATCACAAAAGGCACATAAGGAGATTCCATTGGAACTTGAGTGCTTCCAAATGTATAAAAGGGAATGCAGTTTATGTTCAGCTATGGAAATATAATTAGAACAGTGCAAGGGATGTTAAGAAAAAGAGAATTTGTGTATGTGTGTAAATATCTCGTGTAAGTATGTAAGGTGTTAAGGACCTAAACAAACACTCTTGGCTTGTAAAATCCTGTTTTGTAGGTTTAAGATGAATTGGTGTTGTTTCGGGACAGTTAGAACTAGAAGAATGGAGAGAGAGATTCTGGATTCCCCTCTCCCCCCCTTTTTTGGTGTTAAAGTAGCATAAAGCTGCTTCAGATAATGGACATAACTGGTCAGCAATCAAACAACTTGAAATTAAAAGGCTCAGAGTTCAACCCTCAAGGAAAGGAAGGTGGGAAACGAGTTAGCCCTGATTTTGAAAGGGTTGGATTAAATCTTATAAGGTAGAAAATATTACAAATCTGGCCTGCCTATAGAACGAAAACACAGGAAAATAGAGGGGTAATTCCTCTGTTTTGCCTGAAATCAGAAGGAGATTTGTAAAAAGAAGGGGCATTTTAAGCAGTAATCTGTCAGCTCATCCCCTTCTCTCCCCCGGGAGTAGAAAAATGTTCATTTTGTCTTTCAGAACTTTAGAAAAATCTGATGCCAGCTGAAGAGCAACACCATGGATCTACTGTTGTGCCATAGGTTGTGTTTTGTGTTGTTTGTCTTGTTAGCAACATCCTGTATCAGGTAGGAAAGAGGAGAAATGGGAATTTGGTTCAATGGATTTAGGAGGAGAAAAGATTGTGGGAACTGATGTTTTAGACAATTAAGAGTGCTGGTTGATTTTGCCAACAGGGTCCTACGGGAAATGTCTTCTGACATACCCTGGGAGCCTGTGTAAATTTCAGCAACCTATCGAACAGCAGTCCTTAAGGCATCTGAAGAACTGGAATGGCCTGTTTGGATTCCAGAAGTCCTAGCAACTGCAGAGACACACTGGAAGGTGTTCGCTAAAAATAAAACAGAATGTGGTAAAATGGATGCAGATATCCTAGTTACATGCTCCAGTTCCCTGCTCCAGAAACAGTATCGATATACAAAGGAGACTTATGGTTTGCCTCTTTAATTGGGTGACTGCACTGATGGCCCTGTTGTGGTGAAGTATTGGGAGGGGACAGTCTCCACTGTAGGAGGGGCCTAATGGTTTTCAGTTGTAAATATACCCAATGGTTTCTTTGTTATCCCTTTACATTGGGAAAGCTATTACCAAATTTCTTTTACTTTTCAAGGTAAGCAGTTGTTTTTTTGCCAAGATTCCTATGGGCTGGAACAATGTCTGGAGGTACTGGACACAGTGTTATAAAATATTCAGGAAACTGGGTTGGTGGTAAGGCGGTGAGCCTAAAGAAAGCCTGTGCTCCCAACGGGGTCAATTATTTTGGCATGATTTTGGGACACCAACAGTGTTCCCCTGACTAACAGGGAGTGGAGCTGAGATTTCATAAAGGACTCTTCAGAGTAAGCAGCCCCATGCATGAATTGTTGAAGGAGGAAACAGAGTGAAACAGTGTGTGTGCTACAGCTGGGAATTACAGAAAGGAGGGGTTGGGGGATGAAAACTGTGCAGAGTCAGAGCCCTGAAGCAGGGAGTATGTGTCTGCGTGGGTGGGTGTAATTACCAAGTGCTTCTTTACATAGGTTTGAATAACAATTGCCCTGATCAAATTGGCTACAGGTGGTTTCAAAATTCGCTCTTTTATACTTTTTACTCCATGGGGTTCCTCAAGGATCTATTTTCCCATCATACTGGGCTGCACGTTAATAACTATTTTAACTCTGCTATTATTCAAACATTCTTTATCCCTACTATAAATTTACAGAGGTTTCTTTTTCTTTTTTGGGGGGGGATCTCACCTTGGACACAGTTTGGGGTGTCCAGTGGCAGCTGAAAGACCAGCCAACTGGAAGGCAGCAGCTGTAACATTTGAAAGCCACCCCAAACTTTGGTAATTATTGAGGGCTGGGGACGTTTTACTAACTTGTTGCTGACGTGTAAATGCTTAAATCTAAGTGTAGCTATAAGTGAAAGCACTCTTGGGCTGTACTGTGTATCTCAGTCATCTGCTGGTCTGATGGCTGTGTTTCCATTGATTTATTTCCTGACACCACCTCATACAGAATAAGATGACGAAAAGCTTTGGGTTGAAAGAACCCCAGATAACAACACTGATTAGCTTTTTCCTAGGCAAATGGTGGGAGCCCTGCAGTAACCAGACTGGACAAAGCAGGGAACAATCGCACACCGACAGGCAGCTGGCAAGGGTCTGATTCTAGATCCATGGTTTCCCTCAGACTGACAACATGGAAACATATTGCAGTGTGAGTATTACCTGTAGCTCTGATGAACAGCTCTCTGACGCTCTAGGATTTTCTCATTATCTCTTGTACTGCTGAGTGATTACGATGGCAGAATCATATATAACTGACTAGCAGATACGCAAAGAGCACCTTGGGGCAGATTTCCTCAATCCCTCCTTGCATTTCATGATTTTGCTTGTGTGGAACTTGCCACAATACCCACCAAGGGGATAGACAATTAAATGGAGGAATTAAAAAATATTTGACTGAGCTTGGTCATGTTTATATCACTGGCTGGATAAGTCTCCCAAAGGAAAACTCTTTCCCTTGGCTAGTTCCCATAGTGATTAACCTCTGAGCTAGTGCTTTAAATATATCATTAAACATAAAACAAAGACACAGTAAAAAAAATGTTGTTTGGATAGTAGGAAAAGAGGCAGTATTTACACCATGCTGGGGTGCTTCATAATATCTGCAAATATATTCTAATAATAGCTCCCCGAACAGATATATACTTTCCAGGGCTTGAGAGAGTGTGCTCAGTTGAGTTTAGAACACAGCATTGATCATCCCACACCAAGGCTTCAAAGCAAACAGGCAGAATAAGAGCCATGAACTGAATCCAAACTGTCACTGTGCTGCCTAGTTCAGCGGTGGGTGGAAATCTCAGTTAGGCTTCACTGGCAACAGGCATCAGCTGCTAGTATGCCCAGCACTGAAATAAAAGCTGAAAAGGTTGGAGGGTTTTTTGTTTTTCTTCTTTTTTCCCTCCAAGCGCTGCATGGCATGCTCTGAATGAGCAGTCAGGTTGTCACTTCTGTGGTGTGGGTCTGTGCCATCTTTATTCTTTGCAATAAAAGGTGATTGTTTTTAGTGACATTTTTCCCATACATAGTAGCCTAATTGACATTTATGAGCTTTTAAAGTCCAGAGTCTTTGAACTAGGGTTGACATGCAGAATGAAATAATACTTAATCTTCACCTCACACTTTTCAGTGAGAAATCTCAAAGCACCTTGAACAGGCAAGTAAGTGCAACTATCCCCATTTTACAAATGGAAACAGAGGCACAAAGGCTATGTCTACACTGGCAAGTTAGCTCGAATTAAGGAAGCTTAATTCGAACTAACTTAAGCCTTGGCTACACTAAGCTTTCATTAGTTCGAATTAAGGGCTTCCTTAATTTGAACTAATACATTCGAATATGCTATTTGAACTAAGGGTTAATTCGAACTAGTTAGTTCGAATTAACCATGTGGCCATGTTATTTTGAACTAATTGCTTAGTTCGAACTAACCGGCCCATTGAACTCAATGCCATTCGCTAATTCGAACTAAGCAAGTGCCATGAATAGCACTTGCTTAGTTCGAACTAAATTTTGCTAGTTCGAATTCAGTTAATTCGAACTAATTTAGTAAGTGTAGACATTGCCATGGTGACTTACTCAAGGTCACAGGCAGGGCGGTGGCAGAACCAGAAGTATAACCCAGCTCACCTGATTCCTAGTTCAATTCATTATCAGCTAGTTCATGCAGCCTCAACACATATGTAGACATATGGGCTACGTCTACACTGGCAAGTTAGATCCATTTAAGGAGGCTTAAGTTGACCTAACTTAATCCATGTCCACACTAGGCTTTCATTAGGTCGATGTAAGGGGCTTCCTTAAGTCGACCTAATGAACACTTAGGTCGACTTAATAAGAACCGCAGGGTATTCGAACTAACACTCCTTAGGTTGACCTAACCCTTCCTAGGTTGACCTAAGCCCAGTGTGGATGCATAAATCCACTTTTTAGGTCAATCTAAGGGAAGTTAGGTCAAATTATTAAGTCCCGGTTAAGGGAAACCACTTTGTTAAGTCGACCTAATAAGGTTGACTTTAAGTTGACTTAAAGTTGACCTTATTAAGTTGACTTAACAAAGTCGACCTAACTTTTTCTAGTGGAGACATAGCCATAGATACTACTAATTGGGGGTCCAGATTTACTCCTGGCCCAGTGGATAAACTCCTATGCCAGTGGGGAAGGCTCTCGTCACAATCTCTCCTTCACAGGCAGTGGGCCATCCCATCATGACGTCCTGATATAGTACATTCCCAAGGCAGTTTCCTGCCATAAAGCCTCCTGTGAAATCCAGGGCATAACTCACTGCTACCCAATGCCTCAGTATACATTACAAGGTGGAGTCAGAAGTGGCAACATGGCCCTCTGAATGGAATAGCTAATGGGAAAATGCAAATTATATCACTTTTCACCATCTTGTGTGAATTTAGAACTGTGTGGTAAAAATGCCATGACTTTACCATAAATTGACAGAACACAGCTTCCTACACTATGTCCTAACAGTGGTGATGGGACAAATTACATCGCATGGAAGGAGTGTCCTCAGAATACAACTCCCAAAGGCCATTATATATCATTGTTAGAGCCTTCCTGTTATTGGTTTGCAGACCTAATTCACATCGTTATGTCCTTGTTCTCCTTTCAGCGACTTCAATGAGAGTTTGACAACATGTTCAAGAGAAGAGGAACAGGCTCAGTATTCATCCCTAAAATCATGGCGGTCTTATCAAAGCAACCCTGCCACAGAAGGCAATGAATGCTCTGAAGGCAATGGGAGTTTTGGCTGAGTGAGGAGTGAAGGAGAGCTTCGATCCCAGTGAACAGTACTAATTACTAGATTTTAGAAGGCTAAATACACATTTAGATTAAATATGAAAAACTGAGCTGCCTCAAAATACGTCATAGTAGCCATATGTGTAAATAATATGACTTATTTCTCTCTGTCTTTTGGAACATGAAAGAGAGGATTAGCATTTATAAAAGTGACATCAGCCATTCCAGGGGTAGCTTACCAGGTGCTCTGTGACCTTTCCTTTGACACAGCTTGCCTGGAAAAATTTACTGCCCTGCCTGAGCCTCTCATTCTGTACTTTCTGCCTTTCAGCCAATATGCCTGGCTTCCATTGAGGGGAGGTAGGGTTCTTTCTAGCTGCGGAGGCCAGAGATAAGGTGTTCCTAGCAATATTTACCCCGGTCTCATGTTTCACATGTAAATATTGGCATTATTCACAAGTATATATTCTATGGTTCTACAATCTCCGTGTTAAAATACATCTTCCAACAGGGCTACTAAACTGAAACCATTACCTCAGCACCATTAAAAGAGTGTGAACTAGATGGGTAACTGAAGGATTCAAAGAGGGACTGGACATTTATATGGATAATACGACTACTTTGAGCTTGAATATTTAATGATAATAAACAAGATTTTGGAAGGGATTCAAAACCTCATGTTTCAGAGTTTAAGCCAATCTCTGTTAGGGTGTTATCTGCATACTAGGGTACCCCACCTTTGCTCCAATCTGTAGTGCTCAAAGCATAACCCATAAAGGCACACCCAACCTTTCCCAATCCACAGGGCTCCAGGGGAAAGGCACCTTTCCCAATTGGTACTCTAGGGCTCAGGATCACTTAGGCCCAATTTGTAGGGCTCAGGATGAAACTCTCCTAGTTAATTTAAGTACCCACACCCATTCCCAGCAGGGCCATCCCTTGGGGTGGGCGAATGGGGCGATCGCCCCAGGCCCCGCGGTTATGCGGGCCCTGCGGACCCCCCCATGGCCACACTCTTCCCTGCTTCGCAGGCCGGGAGCACTAATCCCGGCCTCTGGGCTAGCCCTCCTTGCCCCCGGGGCAGAGCAGGTGGCCGGGGCCCGCCTCTGCGGTGGCGGCCTCGGGTCCCCGGCTCTCTCCACCGGCGGCCCCCGCTTCCGGGGCCGGGCCCAGAGCCAGTTCCCCGCTGGTGGCATCAGCCTCCTCACCCAGGCTGGCTCCCTGGGGGGGTGGAGCTGCCTGCCTGCCCTCCAGTATGGGGGGAGGGAATGGGGCCCCGCCTAGGCCAGTTGGCCCTGGGCCCCGCTCCCCCCACGGGACAGCGCTGATTTCCAGTTCATAGGGCTCCAGATGTATTCTACTGTGGGTTTGTAGGACCTTTTGCCCAGCAGAGCCTTACACAGTAATATTCTTAACCTCTATTTATTAACAATTACCAAACACAATACACATGCTAAACATACACTGCTATGCTCACCAACCCTGATCAGTCAGGCAGACTTTCCCTGTTGGCCAGGCAAGGTCAGTCTTGTTTGGGTTCTGGTTGGCGCACATCACAGTAATGCAGAGGATTCTAGCAGCTCTGATCTTTAGCTGTGTCTTTCCTACTTCTTACTCTTCCTATTCTCTACCTGGTTTCCCTCTTGGACCCCAGTTTTTTAGTGAAACTTGAGTCCTGCTTAGCTATACCTTAATCACTCACTTTACTCGAATATTATAAAATAATTCTTTGACCAATCCTAACATAGTACGAAAAAATTCTTTAACCAATCATGCCCAACCACTTTAATTGATTTAAATATTGCACACTTAGTTATGCATCAGACTGAAACAATCAAAGAACCAGACAGAAATCAATAGAGAAACGGTTAACATAAAGACAAACCAATAAGAAGTGTGGATTTTACAACCACAGCTATTAATAAGTGATTTCTTGCCAGACAGAATGCCATCAAACAAAGTTTTCCTTAAACATCTTAAGGTCTGTTTCTTTATCTGGTGATGGTGGGCACTATTAGAACATAGTACCATCTTAACAGCCCAATATTACATTCGCTATATCTAAACTTAAAAAGTTAGGTTGACTTTATGAAGTCGACTTAATAAGGTCGATTTTAAGTCGACTTAAAGTCAACCTTATTAAGTTGACTTAATAAAAATTGACTTAACTTTTCAAATGTAGACCTGGCCCCTTTTTGACCTTATTGAATCGACTTAATGTTTTAAGTCTACTAAAAAAAATCCAACTAGGCACTACTCTGCGTCTCCACTGGCTTAAAATGAAGTGTTATTAATTCAAATTAACTTTTCCTTAATTCGACTTAAGGAGCAGCTTAAGTTGACTTAAGGAAAGCCCAGTGTAGACGCGGAGTAAATTAAGTCGACTTAAACCTCCTTAAGTCGACTTAATTTGTAAGTGTAGATGCACCCATTGTCTTGATGTCATTTCAGGAAGGTGAAGATGTGACTACATGCTTTTTAGCTTATGGGTGTTGTCTCTCCTAATATGGCTGCCACTGCTTAGCCAAAACCCCACCACAAGATCTCAGCCCTTACAAGGGGTTAGGACAAGACCTTAATTGGAACTGATTTGCCAGTTGAGGATCCTTGCACCTCCCTCTGAATCTGGCCATGGGTGAAGACAGAGGACTGGACCAGAAGGATCTTTCCCAATGAGGATTATAGTATTCCCTTTTTCCTTGCTTTGTCTGTGAACCTTTCTGAGCAGGGACAGTGTCTTTGTACAGTGCCTAGTTCACTGGAGCCCTCATCTCAGTTATGGGCTCTACAATCTACCATAATTCTTCCACCGATGGTGACAAGGAGAATGCCAGTCTTACTTTTGAATTTCCTGGATTGTGTTGGCCTTGGCATTTTAAGTTTTTATTAAGTTCATTTTTTTTGCCTTTGTGTCCTGGTATTATTTTTAAACAATGAAGATGGATACAATGAAGACAAAACCCTGGCTGGGGTGATTTAGTGGGAGTGGTCCTGCTTTTTAGCAGGGGGTTGGATTAGATGATCTCGTGAGGTCCCTTCCATCCCTATTATTCTATGATTCTATGATAGTGAAGGAAATGTAGAATTACCTTATGGCAAAGTATTTGGACAATGTCTACCTAATCTCATAAGGTTAATTTATGATGAAATGTTTCTTTCACCAGCTATGTGGTTCTCCTATTCATATTGATTTGTCAGAAAAGATAAGATGAAGCAGGAAGCATCTAAATCTCAGGAGTTGGTGAGTTGCTGTCAGATACAATTTGTAACTATATTCTCATGTCATAAAATAAAAGATGGATTATAAGGGGAAAATAACTCTACTCAGATAAACAGGGATGATTAACTAAACTTGTGTAAGTATTAGAAATATAAAATCTAATCTTGCGTACAGGGGGAACAAAAATCTACCCTGGGAAATATATATCTGAGGGTTTGAAAGGCATAAGCAATTTCAGTGAAGATTTTTCAGTAGTTAGCATGAACACGTATTAATGAAAACATCATGCTTTGGGATTTGCATCCTAACTGCAAGTAACAAACTCTTTAAAAGAAGATTCTACAGCCTGAGTCCAAATACATCCTTCTTGCACCTCAAAAGAAAGCAAGAGAGAAAGAGACA
This sequence comes from Pelusios castaneus, assembly GCA_007922175.1. Taxonomy (NCBI): domain Eukaryota; kingdom Metazoa; phylum Chordata; order Testudines; family Pelomedusidae; genus Pelusios; species Pelusios castaneus. Next base: position 10,710,225 of record ML685816.1, on the reverse strand, counting down.
GAAGAGGTTGGGAAACACTAAGTTGTATAATTTACCCTTTCAGTTACTCAGCCAGACTACTACTGGTCTAGTTTACTTCTAGGATATTAACTATGATACAAAAAGCCTTTCAGATAGCTGCAAAATATACATTCAATACCTTTGATATGTCAGTACTTTTGGAGCTTCTACTGTTTTACGCTTTCATCGCTTTCTGCTACTCATGCTAAACAATTTAGAAATATGGATAAAGCCCTCCAGGAAACTGAAACAGCCAGAGAGAGAATTTGTGTGTATGCAGTGGGTACACTACAACCTGCTGTAGAAAGGCATGAAGACTGTTCAATGGTGAACATGCTTTTAGGATATCTGTGGCGCTGGTTCAAAGTACTTGACTCTGCAAACTAAACAGCAGCTTGCCTAGAACAAAGGATCAAAATATGTGGCTAAGGGGTTAGTGCTTTCATAAGCAAATAGTATTCATTTATAGATTTTCAGAGTTTCGTAGAATGCACACTGCGAGCTCTCTCCAGTCGTCTCTCCTCTTCCCATTTCTGTTTTGGTTTCCTAAGAAATTCTGGAGCTGTCAGCAGAATTATGGTAATGATTCATACAATACTTCATGGTAATTATTGCCCTCTCATATCTGCTGCTTGTCTTATGTGTTTCCAACACACATAATGCACAATGTAAGTTGCAAACATACAAACATTCCTGCATTCAAATATAGAATCAAATCTGTCAGCCTCAGGTGAGATTGGGACTTTGTCTCCAGGCACACTGAGAGAAAGGAAGAATCCTCTTTACTCCCATATCTGGACTGGGGAAGCAGCTGAAAGCGGGTGTTAGATGTTTGCCTGTTCCTTCTGTGGAGCCGGTGGGCAGGAGGTGAGGGGTGAGAGTAGGTGAACCTTGGCTCTGTCCCTTCATTATGCTCAACTGGCACACAAGCTGCTGTGATTTGCTGCTGGTATAAGCCAGAAGCAAACTGCTAGCCCTGAACAAAGAGGATCTACCTGAGGAGGCAATGCCTGGGGGGCGGAGGTGTCTCTGAAGCAGAACGCTTTCAGGGGCCAGCTCCTGGAGTGGTACAGCTTATACACCAACCCGTTCTTATGACTCTGCTGAAAGTCACAATCGAGCCCATAATGGTCCCATCTCAGTCCCCTTAGCTGGGAAGAAGGTGGATGCAGTGTGGCATTTTGATGAGGGTAGGGAACACTCATAAGAGAGGAAGAAGCTCTTGTCTCTAGCAGGAGGGAGAAATCAAATGTTTTTATAATGCAACTAAGGCCTGGTCTACACTACAGAACTTTGTTGACAAAGGTCAGCTTTTGTCGACAAAACAGCGGAGGTGTACATACTGGAATGCTCCTCCCACCGGCAAAACTCTCCTGCTTCACCGACAAAATAAAACCACCTCGACAAGAGCCATAGAGCTTTCTGTGGCAAAGTTAGATCGACAGAGCATCAGGCCTTGCCAGCATTTTTCAATGGCCCCACTTTCCTGAGCTCCCGCCATCTCTGTCTGAGAGGATGGATCCTGAATTGCTCTCCACTGTTGTTATCTGTGTTCTGAACACATCGCAACTGCTCATCCAGTATATCATGAGCTCCTAATCGGAACAGGAATCTGAGGCACCCGACCTGCTGTGCGCCATGCAAACAAACAATGCCGGATTACTGTTTGCATTCATGGAGCATCTTCTCCACCGCTTTTGGACATGTGACATTAGCACTGAGTGATGGTATCGCATCATTATGCAGGTCTGGGATGATGAGCAGGGACTGTAGAACCTCTGAATGCATGAAGTCACCATCATGGAACTCTGTGCGGAGCTGACCACTGCCCTGTGGTGCCAGGAGACCAATATGGAAAAGTGTGTGGTGATCCCCATGCGGAAGCTGGCGACTCCAGACTGCTACTGGTCAGTTGCTGATCAATTTGGAGTTGGCAAGTCCACCGTTGGAGCTGTGTTATTGAAAGTGTGCAATAATCACATTCTTCTACGAAGGACCGAGTCTTGGAAATGAGCACGAACTAGTGGATGGAGGGTAAAGGGGTCAGACAAAGTCTGTGGGAATAGAAAGTGAAAGACAGCCTGGAGCCAGTTCCGGGGAGGCAGGCCCTTCTGTGCCCGATCTCTGGTTGTGTTAAAAGATCGCAGCGTGGTCTCAGGCTGTTTGTTCGAATACTACGATACAAATATTGAGTAGCTGCGTGCAAGTCTGCCAACTTGGTCTCATGCATCTCATATGATGCTAATACTTGCAGGCCCGGGCTGTGGCCCATTCCCTCACGCATTCAGCTGGGCTCTTGGAAAGCAGGAATATCGAGGCTACTGCAGGGCTGGATTAAAGGGCCCAGGCTACCCACTTTTGTGAGACTCCCCCCGCCTCCACCATGGTTGCGGTGACCAGCCTGAGGGCAGAGTGGGGACGTGCTTAGGCATGCTGCCCCTGCGGCCACCGGGCAATCCTGCCAGCCATGTGGGGCAGGCCAGTGCTTGGCATGCGCTGGGGAGGTCCTGTCTGGCACTGGGGTGGCTGGGACCCTGGGGACAGAGGCCGCAGTCCGTGGTGCTCTTGCCTCATCCCCAGGCTGGCTGCCAGGGGAAGGGTGGGCTGGTGTGTGTGCAGCAACGCTCCAGAGATGGGCCTCCGGCGGCAGCCCTTCAGACCGTGGAGCACGTTGGATCACTGTGCTGGGGCCCATGGGGCCTGCAGAAGAGACCTGCCAGGCCAGCCTGAGCTGCGACGACCCAGTCCGAGCAGGGCTGGATTAGTGCAGGGTGGCGATGGCCCCCTTTATCCCAGGGCCCGGGGTTGCAGCTCTAAAGCCCCTGTGTTAATCCAGCCTTGGGCTGCAGTTCATCTTGGTCACCAGGAAAAGGTGCCGTGATGCCCCTGGTGAACAAGAAGTCTAGCTTTCTCGCCTCCCGATCTGGCTACTATGCACTCTGTCTGCCGTGCCTAGCTCATGCAGTAGCTGAGAAGGAAAGAGACAGTGGTAATGGTTCCAGTTCCCCCAAGGCTTCAGGAGCAACTTGGGATCACAGGGGAGTGGGAACTATTGGAAGAAAGGAGGCTGGTGGAGCAGGAGTTGCTGTGTGGGACTGAAGAGGTGAGAGGAGTAATACGACCCTGCAGCACAATCCTTCTTAACTAGCACCTTGGCTCATCTGGCTACTGGGTTTCCACAGACCCTCCCACCAACCTCTTAGGAGTGCAAAATAATAAGATCCTGCCTCCCTCAGCAGCTCCCATGACTCAGGGGAGCTCTGTGTGGGGAATCTGGTGCCAATCCAATGCCTTTTGTAAGCACACAACCTTTTTTAAACTGAAATTGGTGGTTTGTACAGAGTCTGGCCAATGAGGCCCTACCTGGCTGAGCTGTTTAGCTGTTACTGTAGTAAAAATGCTATTTTATATAGGCAGCAGTTAGGTGCAAGTATGTAAATGATGCAAAGTCATGAATGGGCTATTGTGTCACATGAAGCTTCACAAAACTTGGCAAGCTATGTGGTCTGGTGCACTGAATTTGCATCTACTGATTTGCGTCCCTCTCTGTCACTTAAATCCATTATTTTAAAAAGTATCCATCAATTTTGGATGCAAGAGTTAAAAAAAATGTAGGCACACAAGATTAGGGGACACTTTTTAAAAACATGGGATGGTGTGGCTGATGTGGGAAACTGAGACACCTTCAATTAATGGAGACATAAAAATAATTGGCCATAGTGTCTTTATACCTCAGTTTTCTCACCTGCAAACTGGGGATGATAATAAGAATGCATTATCTCTCTCAGGGTGCATGTACACTTGTAAATTAAGTCAACTTAAGCTTGCTTAATTTACCCTGCAAGTTGCTTAAGTCAACTTAAGGAAAATAAAGTCGACAATGAAAATTTATTAAAACTACTTTTAGTCCGACTTAAGGCTTAAGTCGACTTTTTAAAGTCGACTTAAGCCAGTGTAGACCTAGAGTAGCCCTAAGTCGACTTAGGGCTACTCCAGGACTCCCTCACTGCCCTCCCTGCCGGGGGGGGGAGGGGGAGGAGGAGGCACAGGGGGAGCCTGGCATGCCCCCCCATAGGGCAGGGCAGGGCAGAGCCCTGCCCATCCTGCCCCTATGCCCTGCCAGGGTCCCTGTCCCCCTTTGCCCCATTGTACCCAGGCACAATGGGGCAAAGGCTGAGCCCCCTGGCACTGGGCAAGGGGTGCCCCCCTGGCACTGTGGACCTGCCCAAGGTCCCCCTAGCCCCTAGAAGTCGACCTAGGCATCCAGTGTGGACGCTCTAGGTCGACTTTGTAAGTTCCCCCCTAAGTGGACTTTAAATTTAAGTGTGGACATGCTAAGTCGACTTTGCTAAAGTCGACTTAAAATTACAAGTGTAGACATATCCTCAGAGAGCTATTGTGAAGATTAATCACAGGATGATTTGCAGAGTGCAAGTCCAGCTCTCGACTACAGTCAACTGCAGCTGCAGGTGCCCATTAAAAAATGTTTGTAAAGAACCCTGAAGGTTGAAAGTGTTATTATTTCTAGCATTTCCAGATTTCAGCTGGCCCTGGAGGTGTGATATTGTGTTTTTGGTCACCGTGAGCCAAAAGGAGAAGGTTAAGTAAGCTTTTTCAGAGCTGTGGTAAGATGTTTGAGTTTGATTTTTCTGAATGTTAGGCAAGGGCTCACAGTGGTTTTTATCAAAAGCCATTTGCTCATTCTAGATGCAGGACACTTTTCATTAACATGTGGTCTTTTTAGGGTAAGGTGATTTCACATTTGATGGTAGAATTCAAGATAGGGTATAATATGAAGGCACAAATTTAAAGCAGTACAGTTTATTGCCTGATTATCTTTAATAAAGTACTAACACAACTAAGCATGCTTAGTTTTTACAATGTCTTACACACAAGTAAGAGATGAAATTTGTCACAGTAAAAAGAAATCTAAAGCTCATTAAAGAGGCAGTCAGATAGGACTGTAATATTTATTCATTCACACATGTCTCAGAGACTGCTGAGGCGTTCAGTGTAATTCACTAGGTCACCATATTTGAATATAAATTATAGGATTTTTTTTGGCTATTAGAATTATTTCAGCATGCCACAATTAGAAAAGACTGTGGGGAATTTCAGAGAGTACCTAGCAAGTCAGATGAATGGGCAACATGATGGCAGATGAAATTCTTTACTGAAAAAAGCTAAATAATGTTTATTAGAAGAAATCATTTGAACCATTCATGCACATTGCTTGGTTCTAAGCTGAGTGTAATGCAACAACTCATGGGTGTAATTGTGGGGAACCCAATGAAAACCTCTGCTCAGAACATAGCATACAATAAAGCAATCAAAATGTTAGGACATATGGAGAATGGAAGAGAAAACAACATGGAAATTATTATTAAAATGACATTATAAAATCAACTGCATACCCACACTTAGAATTCCATTTTCATTTCTGGTCATGCAAGCTCATTAAAGGCTATAGCAAAAATAAAAGGGGTTCAGAGATTGACAACAAAAAATATTGGAGGAGAGTGGAAATTTCCATAAAATAAGAGATTAAAAGATTGGGACTTGTTACAGAAGAGACCAGGAAGAAGGAATATGACAGGGGAATATAAAATATTAGTGTTGAGAAGGCAAACTGGGCACCCCTCTTTACCCTTTGTCATAGTACAAGACGAGAACATTCAATGAAACTGAAAGCAATACGATGAAAATAAGTCAAGGAGATGTTTTCTTACATAGCACATGGAACTCATTGCCACGGGATATTATAGAAGCCAAGTACTCAGCAAGATTTCAGAAAAAAAATGTAGAAATGTATAGAGCAAAAGAGGACATCCATAGTTATATTAGATTGGGCAAGCTTTTTTAAATTGATGTAATCCCTCATGCTTCAGAGGAAATAACTCAAATACCGCCTTGGGGAGTTAGGAAAAAAATTCCTCTAGGTTGTTCTGTAATTGACAATATAAGGTTTATTCCACTTTCTTCTGAATCATATGGTACTGGTCAGCTAGAGACAGAATACTGGACCACATGGGACAAGGGCCCAGGTTAAGATTCCCATGTGCCTATTTTTTGGGTAAGATTTGTACTTAAGTGAAATTCAATGGGAGCTGTGCTCCTAAGTCCTTTAGGTCATAGGTGGCTTGTGATTCACTCAAATGCTTTGGATAATCTCATGCTTTCTTTTCAGTTTTTTTCCAGGAGAACTACAATAACAACAAAATAGACACAATCAACAGCTTTTATTAGGAGAAAACTAGTGGCTAGCATGTAGGCCTTAGAATAATAAAAGAACCCATCTTATCAGCATTTAGTAGCTTTTGGTAGCTGATTTAGAGCCATATCCTGCTTGCTTTACTGATGTGTAGCTTGACCATCATCAGAGGGATATTCACATGATTAAGATGAGCAGGATTTGGTCCTTATTATAGTAACCAATAATATACAGAGAATCAGACTACAAAATATACACACTTTTTATATGCTATGAGGATGAGCATTATGGAAAACCCACTGAAAGGGAGATAGACAGGTAGAGAGACAACACACTGGTTTTCCTTCAAAGAAGGATAAAAGAATGAGGATGAATTTGACATTCTTTTAAATGGAAAGAGAAAACATGACAGTAGGTGATATTTTCTCAAATATTTGCTCTATGTAACTGTATCTCTTGTTATTTTCTCTAACTCAACTTCACAGATTTTCCATAGGGGAGAATAGGAAAATTAGCTGCACACAATTTCTATTCATCATTAAAAAAAAAAAATCTGAACTTTGCAAATGTGCAGTGATATTTCTTGCTCTCCCTAATATTTTAAAACCTAGTATTGTGGTACATAGCATCACCTGGATATTTGGCATTTGACCAGTGTGTGTGTGTGTGTGTGTGAGAGAGAGACAGAGAGAGCGTGATTTTAAACAAAGCTGATTGGAACAGAGATTCTGCATATTCAGAAATATAAGAACACTTCTCAGCTTAATGCAGGCTGAAGAAATTGCAAATCATCCAATGAGCAAGAAGGCTTGAGAAACCTACTTGTCCACCTGCTTATGGAGAGTAGGAAGATTTCTCAGACAAGGAATGGAGAAGAGCAGAAGATTTCACGAAGTTCACTTGTGGTCTTGCTATGCTCATCCAATTCATATGGGAAGTGTGTATAGATGTTACAGGAAGGCATGCAGTACAAAACCCATGGACAGGTAAAGAATGAAACTGTTTAATGACTGGAAGCTGTAATAGGTTTATCAATGCTATTGCTGGCAGGTGAAAGAAAAGTTTTAGTTCTAGTCCCTGGTTCTAGTTTTTATTCTTAATATACATCAGATGGTATAAGATTAGGGATGGGCACAAGCCAAAACATTGGGATCCAGATCTGAATTTTGAGGCTCCACTGTCTAAGGATGTTGATTTAATCCATCAGAAATGCAAGTGGCATCTGCAGAAATTTGGATCTGGGTTTGTTTTTTGAACAACCCTGAAGTTTCAGAATGTTTGGATCCAGGATTTTAGCTTGCATACGTCTTTATATATGTGAAGTACTGCTGTGCATTCATGATCAAATCCAAGTCCATTGATGTCTAGACAGTTTTGCCATACAGTTTATTACTGGTCCCATATCGGAAGCACAGTAATGGTATTCAAATTTGGTCTTCTGTGTATATACACAAGAGCTAATTCTGTGCTAAAGGAAGAATGTTATGCCTGATGAAATATTACTGTTATTAATACTGCTAGAGTCGATTAATGCAGATTTTCCTTCAAGCCATGTGATCAAACAGCAGAATCAGGACTTCTAACATCTTGACAGAACTTTGCACATTTTTGGAAGGCTTTTGACAGTTCAGGTTTTACTCCTCACTCTAAATCCATCACATGCCCAGCAAGAGAGAAAGGAGAGACACTTATATCATGTTTGAGTTTCTAAGTTAGGCCTCCTGTGCTTGACTTGGATCACTCTAACTTTGTCTACCCATAAAAGTATTCACTTAGGGGAACACAAAAACATGCATTCTTGAAAAAGAAAATCCTGTTCATCTCTAATACACTGGATAAATTGCTCACAAATACCAGGGTTCTTTTGTGAGTTTTAATTGAATAGATGCAGCCACACATGTGCTTCTTAGTCAAAAAGTTTTAATTAAGTGCTTTTAGTCATTTTATTTTTGCAATTTATAGAAAGGACTGTATCTGGATGATTTTGGTGGTGGTGGGACAGCAGAGGAGCATTATACTAATCCACATGAAATGTCTATGAAAGAAATAAAAAAATAGTTAAAACCAATTTTTCAAGGCTTTTTCCTGTAATTAAAATTCTTCAAAATCAGCTTAGTGAAAAATGTTTGGACTTCCTTAATTAAGATTTGAAAAGGATTTGATGATGGATTCTTCCTGAAGAATAACAGGACAAGACAGATAGATCTCATTGGCACTTTGGGTTGTCAGAAGTTTGTGCTCTATCCAGGTGTATTATTAACAATGGTTTGCAAGAAGCCAACAGATCTGTGCTTTTCATTCCCAGACTCTTCAATTAGTTCATCTGTAACCTTAGCATTTTATCTTCTTTGCTCAGAGTTTAAATGATTGTTTCCCAAGTTTTGAACTGTCTGGGCTTTGTTAAATGGATAGAAAAGTTATCTAGTTTCATTTATACTTTTCATTTTGTATCCTTTTCTGAAATGCTAACTTCCTACATTAATAATCCTTAGGAAATCCCAACAGATATCCTTACATCTTCTGTGCCAATGTGCACTAGTGATTCTATTTTTCACAACAGCATTAGTTTCCTAATCTACTCTACAGCAACACCAATAGCTTTTCCACTTAATGCATTGAGCTGAAAACTGATGATCAATGGAGAGATGGGTCAAGACGACTGAAAATCGAATATCAGAGGTTCTGTTACCTTTTATATTTTCTATCTAGGCTCATGTCTGTTGCTCAGCAAGACTTCCCCTGTTTCAGGGTTGAGTTATTTCAATGACATTTCTGTAGCAATCCCCACTACAGTTCAGCAGGGGGACAGAACTGAAGACGTTCAGCATCAAAAGTCCCAGCCTCTACTATCTGAGCTGAAAGAGCCACTATTACCAGCTAGCTACAGAAGGCTCTTTTCTTTTGTGTATGAAGAGGAGCATCCCACACAAGAAAGCATGTTCCATTTCTTTCTTCCTCCTGTCTTTCATTATACCATCGTCTATGGTATTTAAGCACCAGACAGTAATTACAGACAGGAGCTAATACGCCCAAAAAGGAACATTATCTCCATCTCCCCACTGTTCCCAATTTGATCTTTTCCCGGATATTTCTCTGTAACATTATCTACTTGTTTCTAGAGTCCACCTAGTGTGACATATATAAAAGCCCCAGCTCCATTTGCACATAATAATAAAGAGCAGTCAGCAATGGCTGTCACTGCACTGATTTGGGGAATGGTTTGCCGGTTAGGAAGGATGGGATGAAATCAATTATAGGAAGGTTGCCAGAAGTGTTCTGCAGGCTGGGGGATTTTGTCCCAGTCAGTTTAGCTGGGAAAGAGCTCTCAGCACACATATCAGGAAAGCATTGTCAGCAAAGGGTCCATTTGTGACAGAAAATGGACTACAGTGCTCTTTAAATTCTAGAAGGTTGGATGAGTTCCCACACTTTAGGAACTCGCTTCCTTTCTTAATCTGTCGCAAACCCAGTATGCTAAACTTCACAACACTCTGCCAGGCCCAACTCTTCTCCCCTGCCCATAAGGAGATGGGTAATCAGGAGCTGAGGTGCAATATTAAGGTGGGGATTTGGAGGAAAGGTTGGGCTAACTGATTTTTGCTGCATTCTACATTGTTGCCGGGTTATTTAATCTTGGAGGAACTGATTAATGTAGTTTTAAAAGTTTCTTGAGAACTCCTGGAGGTTAGGATGGAGGTTCTCTTCTGGAAGAAAAGTAAAAAGACTAAATTAATAAATGGGGCCCAGATTCTCAGTCATCTTAAGAACCTTGGTAGGGCCCCCTATTGACAAAAAAAGAAATTGCAGCAGATCCAAAATGCTGCTGATTCTTGGTGCTGCCCTTGATGACGAGTGTTCAGCTCTCTCTGTTCCATTCCAGGCACCAGACATAGCAAAGCACTGGCCAGATGGCTTCTCCCTGCTGCATACAGGGTAACTTATTTGACTCAGTTTGATTTTTTCTGGGTTTTCCAGTTTTAAAAAAGAAATTACTACAACATTCCTTTGTAAAAAGACAAAATGGTCCATGTAAAATTACAACCTGTCTTGGGGTCCACCTACATTATTCATCATTTAAATCTTGGTCTGTAGGTGGAGCTCTATAATGAGAACCTGACAATTATATTTGGGTGGGAGCAGACTCCAAAAGACCTCAACTATACTGAAAGTGGCTTTTGAATCCAGGATTTCATACCCATTAAAAGCGAGTCATTTTTCTGGCAAGATTTTATGTTTGTTTGTTTGTTTCTCTAATTCTAGATTTTTTTTAAATCCCTCCCACTGCAGTATGTAGAGGTTAAACACAATAAGTGTACTCACAGAATGTGCTCATGTACCTACTGCTTGTACAATCTCCTGCAAATGTGTGTACACAAACTGTTATTGTGGTACCTTGGAGGTCCATTTATTGTACTGATCCTTGACATCTTTGGCCCATTGGACAAATAAGGAGCTTTGATGAATGATACAGATCCTAATTCCATCAAGAGCATTTGGTGAGCTTGTCAACTGTGATAGCACAACATTGGTGGTTTGCATAGCCCCAAGAACCAGTTTTAATTCAGAACATCCTTGTTTTTTATTTTACGCTGAGCTGAAGGTGAATTGGACAATAAAATCCAGCCTCTATGTTTACCTCCTACTTGGTATAAGTATAAAACCAATGTAAATCAAAGTCAAATATATTCCTGTCCTCCTGTTTTATAAACTTCTTTTCCGCATTTGCTACAAAGTCAAAACAGCTTGACATTTTGACAGCTGAATCTGTTTTCCAGGAGAGAAGCCACTTGCCAGAAGTTCTTACTCAGACCTGTTTTTAACCTTACGCCTGTGTTCTTTTTCTTTTAGCATGTTACCATCAAAAGATTTTCACATTTCCCAGGTCCGAGGCTAGTCCCATGGATTATGGGAGCTGAGCCATGTAACATCCCTGTTTGCACTGTACCTAAAGCATGTGTCCCTGTATTACATAAGCAATAAAGAATAGGCCTGTGAAGGTGCGAATTATGAAGCTCTATTTCCATTGGGAGGGTGGGGTGATGCCACAAATCACCAGAGAAAATCTCCATAATCGCCGGACTCTCAAACTAGAATATTGATCCATAGTTCAAAATTGTCCAGGTCTTTTATCTCAGATACGTAATTGATCCACATCCCCAATCCATGCATTTTCTTTCAACTCCCTTTATTGTTACCTCCATGCTTCTCCTTACCACTGTTGCTGTCCCACACTCATAGGTGTTTCTATACTGTTTCTAACGTTCTCCCAATCTCCTTCCCAAAGGGTCTTCTCCCAACCCCAAACTTTTCTTCTTCCAATGTACAAGACAGTCATAAAGAAGATGGAATGCAATGCAAAATCTAGCAATGGGCACGTTAGTGTTTTTTTGTTTCAGTTACATACATGTGCACATACACATACACTCACACCCTTCTTGTGGGCCTTACGGCTTCATTAGAGGGATTGAATGGAAAGATGGTGGGCACATGTGGCTGAAGAGAGCATTCCAGACAATGTATGAAGCGGAAAATTAATTTTAGTAGAGCTGCAAAAATGAAAAGATTTCCCCATAAATATTCATATGAATCTGTATGAGATTTTTTATTTAACTGTATTCGCAGTCTTTGTCTTAGCCTCTTGCAGACACTTCAGTGCTTGTGTTAGCATTCTGAATATTTGCAAAAGGTGAATTTTAAAATGGACTGTTCAAATAGTCACGTAAGCAGTGTTATTGTAGTTGTGTTTGTCCCAGGTTAGTGTATTTATACATCCTGTGAGATAGAGAAGTGCTATTATCCTCATTTTACTGATGGGGAACTGAGACATAGAGAGACCAAGTGGCCCTCCCTAACTCACACAGGAAGTCTAAGATGAAGCAGGGAATCAAATCCAGATCTTCTAACACCTGGGTTAGTTCCCTAACCACTCAACCATCCTTCCTCACCCAGTGCAGCAAAGCAAAATTGGAAATAAACATTTCTGAGCCTTCCAAAAAGGTTTGGCTGGAGAAAATTTGGGTAGGTGGGGGAAAAACCAAATGAACCCTTTATTTCCATAAATACTTGCTCATCCCTATCAATTCTGTGGCATTTCTCATTTTTGAATAAGGCCTTTGATGCCTATCAGAACATCCTAGAAAATGTTTTTCAGAAGAAAGTTTTCCCTATTATTTTTATTTGTTGAGTGTTGTACATGACACAAGTAAAAACATTTGTAACCTGAAGCAAAACATTTTAACTGAAAAGATGCCTGTTTGGTACAGATGGCAAATATTTATCATTTAGACTAGAGTTCATAAAGAATTATACAAATATAGAGAAAAGGCATTCTTAATATTCTAGATCTACCGTTGCAGCTTCTTAGCAAAGATTGCATTTACTGTCACTGGACAAATTTAGTACTTTTGTAGTTAAAATGTCATCTGCGTATCACTATCAAATGAATCACATCATGACCCACTTATAATGTACTCTAATGTAATGAAATTCTCCTTAAAGGAAACATTTGATATGATGAGAGAAATCAAATTACTTTGGTAAGTTCCTGTTATATTGAACATTTTCTCCTAATAAAGATTTAATGAAAACAATCAGTTCTCTGACTTGTGAACTTTTGATAACAGTGCGGTAAAGTACATCTAACGACAACCACATTAAATAGATTTAAAGCGGTCTCACAACCCTAATTTTAGTATTTAGCAGAGCAAGTGTCGCTGTACCTCTCACTGCAAAACGTGACTCTCCGTTCCTTTAAGTGCATGTTTTAATAGTCCCTTTGAGAAGCGTTTCCATAAGCAGAATATTTACTGTCACTAACTACTGCTCATTCCAAAGTCCCTGCATTGCTGTCTGGAAATGAAACTTTAATGCATTAGAAGGAGCAATTTCTGAAAATAGGAAACTATGTCTTCAGATCAAAGACTCTGATGAAGCCGCATGTGCCTGTACATGAAGTATTCACTCAATTAAGTTGCTGCTCCTTATCTTGGGGAGGGTCATGTGCAATGACAAATATCCCAACTTGCAGCCTGTCTCCAAACAGGGAACATGCAGATTCCACAGGAACTTGTTTTGACTCAAAAACCCCAGCCTGTGATTTTCTGACATTTCCCTGTCTGGTTATGCTAAACCAAGCACATAATGAAATGTATAAGGTTTTATAACTTTGCATATCACCTCATATTGCTCTGGATTCTCTGTTTTGAAAAGAAAAAAAAGCCCTTTCACAGTGAATATTTCTTCTTATGCTGCTTATTTTTAATTTCCCCCACCATCCGGGCCCCCCATCTAACTAACTAAATATCACTTACATCTCCAGCCACAACAGCTGGGGGGAGGGAAGAGAAAGGAGAAGCAGCAGCCAACCCTTTTCTGTCTGAAACTAGAGTTTTTGTCTAGGAAAACAATTAATTGGAAACAGTGCCGATGAGGCTTACATTATGCAAAATGGATGGACACATTATGCTTTCCGTGGCAATAGGTTATATTTTAAATAGTTCTTTACCAGGAAAAACACCCCTTAATGCTTCACTTGCTTTTTTCAAATGACAGCAGTGAGACTCAAGATATATTGTACATGTTAGTAGCACATATTTCTTATTGAACAGGTTTCAAGACTCTTACATCCCCCCTTCTATTTTAGGGCACCCCCAACTCCCTACCCAACCTTAGAAACAACCCAGTTGGTATGGTAGATAAGAGATAAAGTGTTTTCTTCATGACCTCTATGCATCTTACTCCATGGGAAAAGCAACGTGGAACACATACTCAGCCGGTTATGAGATCTGAAATGGTTTGTCCTCAAGGCATTTCTGCTATAAAACACAGTCCTATCAACAGTATTTTTATTCTAAGGAGTCTGACTTCCTTAACCTCCACCCCCACTCCCTCTCTGCTTACTGCTTCTGACTCTGCACCTGGCTGCCTTTGGAAACCCACAGAGCAAAGCACAAACAATAAACAGCAAACAGCAACAGATTCCTTTGTTTTACATGCAAATCCTACCTCTGGTAGTTGTCACATCTTCCTCTTGAGCAAAGCTTAATTATTAAAAACGGAGATCCAATGGAATCCTCCGAATTGCCACCAGTTGTTAAACACTGCCATCATTACCTCCTGGTGCTCAAGCCTTTTCGGACCATTAATGTCACAACCTCTGCTAACTCATAGCTTAAGACTCCCTGCTCAAAATGTCTGAAATAGTTTGGAAGGACAATAGGAATGACAGGCACACTACACAGCCGGGCTTGAAATTAGTTAGCAGAGCTCTGTTGAGGCTGTTTCGTAGTGTTTTAAAGCAAGCATTAGGTAGGATTTATTAACCTATCCCAGACATGCTATTTCTGTTTTCATTAAATGCTGTAGTAGGATGTCTGTTAGAAATGCAGTGATAGGTCTAACCCTTTTCCCCCCATTGCTTTTAAATCCTCACATTACAGGAGAAAGATTCAGACATCCTTAAACTTACTAAAGGAAATGTTTCTGCAGAATGGAGTTTCACACATTATTCTGAAACTAATGAGAAATTAACTCTTTGGAATGGAAGGTCCTGTAGCTTCAAGGACTCATGTAAATGAAAAGATTAATCTTCATGCCACAAAATACCTACCCACTGCAATCCTGTGCTACAGAGTTAGTGAAAGTATTGATCAAAATCTGAAACTTCCCAATGTTCACTAAGGCAGACATAGAATTAAGTCAGTAAGGATGAAGCCTCTACACCATCTGACTTTGAATTGCTTATTTAGTGCCATAGGTGTGCATGAGGTTTAACAAAAAGCAAAATACGTTTCACAGATAGCAACATCTCAGTTTTCATTCTAAACGCACAGGTTGCTACGATACAGAACAAACAGAATGATAATTAGCAGAATAATCTGAGTGCCTTTAGGGTCTTTATAGTGTTAATGATTTGTGGGAAAAGTGGGGTTTCTGGAGGGCTCTTTCCTACATCTGTTTAACATATGATTTATGTGTAAATATAAATCCCAAATCTCAAATTGAGGATTAAATTTAGAATATCAGACCATGGAGCCTTTCACTTCTTGGTGGCTGGATCAACATCAGCTCAGGTCAGTAAAGATCAAAGTTGCCTACTCAGTGTGCTGGTCTGGTTCCTTGTATATAAAACATCCACTTTTCAGTAGTCACTAGCAAAAAACTATCTTTGCTGATGGTAGAAGCAGAGAGTCTAGAGGACTGAATGTGCAGGTCAATGCTAAGACATAGGAGGTTGATATTTCTGGTGCTAAGACATAGGAGGTTGATATTTCTGGTGCCCAGGCAGCACAGTTCAATGGTTAAAGAGCAGTCCACAGTATCCAGGGTTATCAATCCAGCACATTTCAAAAGCATTAATTTACAATAAAAAAAAATCACAGTGAGCAAGCAGAGAAACAAAGTGACAAAGAAAATGTGTATTGGTTTTATTGTAAGTGGGAACCAGATGGCATAGGAGATTGGTTATGGGATGAGAAACTTCCTTTAGTGTCATTGGGTTGAATTTGGACTCGTGAGACCCTTCTGCATATCTGAAGCTCAGCACTGCTGGACAGGAGATCATCGGCCTATGCTGAACCAAGAAGTAGTTTCAATCCAATTCCTAATGTCCATGCTGCAAAAGCCACTGCCATATTTAGTACCAGACCCAGTTAGCTAGCAAACAGGAGCCGCTAACGGGAATTTTGCCAGGGAGTTCTCCAGGTGAAGGAGGAGCGACTATTTGACCCTTGGGGTTAGTTTGTTGTCTTTAGTGTGTGTGTGTGCATGTTTGTGGCGTGCTTGCTGCTTGATAGGTATGTTGTGTGGTCTGTTTGTCAGGAGGGCTGTGTGTTGAGCCTAGTGGCTTGTGAGGCCAGGCTGAGTGCTTCTTAATGAGACTTTGATCCCCAAGCCCTTTGGAACACACCGACCCTTAACTAGAGGGCAGGGCTACTCAGGGAGAACCAAGGTTTAAAAAGCCTACTCCTAAGCAACCAGAGAAGCTAGTGAACAGGGAAGTTTTGTGAGGCAGTTAAGTGGGGAAGGAGGGGCTAGATACGTTTCATTAACGTGCTTTAAAACTTAAGGCAATAAATACCCTCTGATGAAAACAAATCAACAATAAAGGAAAGAGCTGCTAGAGTAAGAGACTTCAGGCAGAAGTCCAGCAGCAGAATGAGGGCTACCCAATTTATTGCACTGAATGTAGCATGTATGATTATCAAGGAGCTCTTGGCCTTCAGAGCCTACATGCAGGCTTTGAAGACCAGAGTGGCTGAACTGGAGGAACTATGGGAAACAGAGAGGTACATAGATGAGACTTTCTGGGACACACCAGAACAGTCCCACCCTGGCATGACAGCCTCTGTACTGTTGAGGAAGGTGAAAATCTCAGAGAAGGAGTACTTTCCTCCCAGGTGTCATGGTATCCTCTCACACTGAGAATGTCTCTCTGGGGGAGGGAACTCCAGTTATTAGGAAGAGACAGGTAATAGTAGTGGGGGATTTGAACAATAGAAACATATTGTCTTTCTACAATAGACTAACACAGCTACCCCTTTGGAATTTGAATAGATACTGGGTTTGTGATGAGTGGAAGAACCGTATGGTGAATCGCCTTCCAGTTGTGAAGGTTGCTGATCTCTTGACACACCTAGACAGATTTATGTGTAGTGCTGGGGAGGGGCCTGTGGTCATAGTATGTGAAGGTACCAGGGACATAAGGAAGGATAGAAGAAAGGTCCTAGAGGCCATATTTAGGCTGCAAGGTAAGAGACTGAAGACCTCCATGGTAATGGGGGCACACTGTGGTCCCCACCAAACCCTATGGTCCAACCCTGCCTTCCCTGGATGGTGGGACCCTCATTCTGACCTCTTGCTGGAGCTCCTCCCAGCCTGGATGGCCTCCCTCCCTGCTGGTGCTGGGGGATGAGGTCCAGGGCTGAGGGGATCCCACTGGCTGGCACTGAGGTGGGGAGCTTGCAGGCCGGTGGTGCTATGGGGAGGGTAGGCCTGGGGCCAGGAGCCCTCTTGTGCTGCAGGGGGCTGCAACCTGGTGATGGGGAGGGCAGGCTCCAGGGCCCAGGCAGCTGCTGGGGGGGCCGTCAGGCCAGAAGTCGCAGTGTCCCTGCCCTGGTCCCAAGTGGGGTCAGGGTGGGCAGGCCTATGGTGGCTTGGCAGGGTCCAGATTTTTCTGGGGCCACAAGGGCCTAAAGCAGCCCCTGCTTTAATCCAGCACTTCAACAGGGGATGGAATACTTGATGATCACCTGTTCTGTTCATTACCTCTGAAGCACCTGGCATTGGTCACTGTTGGAAGACAAGATATTAGGCTAGACGGATCATTGGTCTGATATACCAAGGCCTTCTTGTGTTCCTTTGCTGAGAGTTTTGCCAGAGAGCCAAGGACTGGATGGGCATTTAGAGATGAATTATTTTCTCACCCCAAAGGCTGGTCTTTCAAGCATACACTGGCTAAAATTCTGAGGTCATTTGGACTAGTGTAAATTTACTGAAGTTAATGTCGTTACTCCAGATTGGTGGAATTAGGTCCATTATTCATATAATCTATCTTGCTTCTTAAACAACCTCCTCATTGTGTATCATGAGAATTCATGGAGGATGGGTGAAACCGCAGAGGACTAGAGAAGGGCAAATATAATACTTATCTTTAAAAAAAGGGGAAGAAAGAGGACAGAGAGAATTATAGACCAGTTGTTCTATCATTGATACCTGGAAAGATACTGGAACAAATTATTAAACAATCAGTTTATATGTACTTGGAGGATATCAGGATGATAAAGGACAGACGACTTAGATTCATGAAGAACAAGTCATGCCAAACCAACTTAATTTCCTTCTTTGACAGGATTACTTGCTTAATGGGTAGGGGGAAGCTGCTGACATATCTTGATTTTAATAAGTGTTTGACACAGCCCACAAAATATTCTCATAAACCAACTTGCTATAAGATCAAGACACAACTGATTGAAAAACCGTGCTTAATGATTTGTTGTCAAACTGCTGGTACATAACTGGTGGTGTCCCACAGGAGTCTGTCCTGGGTCTGACCCTATTCAATATTTTCATTCATGACTTGGATAAAGGAGTGAAAAAATGATGTTTATAAAAATCTGCAGCTGACACTAAGATGGAAGGGGTTTCTATCACTTTGGCAGACAGAATTTGAATTCAAAATGACCTTGACAAATTGGAGAACTGGTCTGAAATCAACAAGATGACTTTCAATAAAGACAAGTGCAAAATACTACATTTATAAAGGAAAAATCAAATGCACAAACACAAAGTGAGGAATAATTGGCTAGATGACAATACTGCTGACTAACTGGAAGCAATCATCCAAGAAGCACATGATGATTCCAGCACATCTAAATGCACATGTTGGAACTGTGAAAGCTGGATATGAAATTATCCATAGAGGAAAAGCATTGGAACCCAAAATGCCAAGAGGGAAATGGTCCTACAGACTTGTCTGGCACTGGTCTTGGTGATCACAAATACATCTTTCAGAAGAGAAAAAGCCATTTCATAACATATAACAGTGTGGATAATGCAAGTAAACCAATTTATTTTTAATGAGAAGGACAGATAGATCATGAATATCAATTGTAAGGTAATACTCAGCAGCTGAATTGAAAGACAGCACATATTTCTTTTTATAGAGTTTAGAATGAAGAGAAGTGTGTGCCAGGGTAATACTGCTTGGTGGAGAATTTAAGAACTTCCTTCTGTGCTGTCCATTCAGCATCTTTTCTGAGTACTAAATTCACACTGAGGAAAAGAAGATCTCCTTGTCCTGAGCAATACATTCCTGATTCACTAGGGCTCATTGTAAAAATGATTTGTGTATGGAATGCAGTAACAGCTCTAGAGGCATCGGTCAGAATCCAACGGGAAGACAAAGAGATACTTCCTTTGTTGGTTGTCTGCAGAAAAATATTATGATCTATGCAGGAACCCATTCAGAGTAGATCCACCCAAGGAGCCTACCTAGGCATCAATACAGTAATTGCTGTTCAAAAATTCAGCAATATTATGCAGGACTTGGCTGCACATGAAGAGTTTGTGTAGACAAGTCCTACAAAAGTTTTTTAGAATGAGTCATTTCCTCCCCTGCCTTCACCATGGAGGTAGGCTTATCACCAGACCTGTTTTTTATTGTTTCCTGGTTCCTGACCACTCTTTGGGGCCAGAGGTCATTGAGAGGAAGTGTCACACATTGCTAAAGCAGGATAGTGATGAACAAATGGAAAAAAAGCCAAGAACAGTCTTATGGCAGCTGATCTGACAGGCAGGTGGAAAGTGAAGTTGGAAATCACTATCTCATTGGGGAAGGAGGCTACCCCTGGTGGCAGGTGGGTAGGAGAGTGGTGATGAGGTGACTAGGATCTCCTTTTGTCACAAAGCGAGAGAACAGGTACAAGGAAGGGCTCCTTCTAGGGAAGAACATAAGGGAATGGAAATGATGTGGAACTGAAAATAAGTCTTCTCATTTTGGGTGTCTCATTGGAGAGTCAAGACCCCTAGACTCATCTCCAGGGCTCTAAAGACGAAAGTAACAACATCTATACACTACTACTATTTGCTGTTGCTGCAAAATAAGTTAAAAAACCAGTAATTCCTTAATTAGGTATAGTTAGGTCTTCCTGATAACACACATTAAAGAGTTGGACTAGAAAGACCACTGATCTGACTTAGCTGGGCAATTCCTATGTTCCTAGGTAATGCATATGATTTTTTAATGTTCTCTTTCTGCCAGAATGATTACTGATGGTAACAAAGAGAGAGTATACCTAAGCAAGGTCACATTGACTTTAATGGGAGTGGAGGTTACTCACCATCTTTCAGGTGTAATATCTTACTGAGATATCATGAGGATGCAACAATGTAAATTGGTTTTGACTCTTCTTTCTTTGACCAACAGTAGTTTTTGGTGACTATTCGTTTGTGAAATGGACTAAGAGATGGAGGAGTTAAGGAAATGAGAGGATTTGTAGTTTGTATGCTGAATGTATACCATGTAATGAATGAAACAATTTATGCATAATTTCATTATGAGTCATCCTAATTATAATGAAAATTTGATAGTTACACTTTCTAGTTATGTATCTGATACAAATACATATGCTAATTGCATATGGAAATACACAATATTAGTGTTACAGGTTATGCCCACAGTAACCTCTTCTTTTTGGAGACAAAATTCTCTAGGAACCATAAGAACTTTGTTTGAAGTTTATATTTATTGGTCAACTATTCTTTCCACTCTCATGTTGAGACACTTTCAAAAGGTATCCACATCTGAACCATCGGGGGGAGCTTTTCAGTAATCCATAGATCAGTGGCTTTCAATTTTTTTTATTTGTGGACCCCTAACAAATTTCAAATGGAGGTACAGACCCCTTTGGAAATCTTAGGCACAGTTTGTGTTCCTTCCCTTCCTGCCCCTCTCACCCCCCTGTAGTCTGCAGGCCACAGATTGAAACCACTCTTCTATGGTAACAACTTTTCATGGAACCCTGAGACAATCTGAGGACCTCCAGGGGTCCACAGACCACAGGTGGAAAACCACATGAGTAGATAGTCTGATGTGAATCAGCTATGAAATAGCACAGAAATAACCTTGATGGCCAGCCAAGATTGGATCTGTTCAACAACTGAGACTGACAGTATATAAAGTAGCTACAATCTGTCTGGCTACAGATGTTACCTGCATGGCAGACAGTATGCTAATGGTGTCAAGAGCATGAAATTAGTTGTAAAAGAGAATTAGATTTTAAAGTGTCAGTGGGATCCTTAAAGTAGATCGGTCCAAACCTAAACCCCACTCTGGCAACACTTGGACTTTTTGGAAACTTGAACCTAAATCCAAAACTGAATGGCATCTGTTCCTGAAACCCTGTGTCCAAACACCCCAAATTCTGCAGAAGTTTGGTTCTAGATGTAGATCTCCTCAAGGTGGCGTGGCCCCATCTCTATTCATTTAGAGTTCAATTTTCCATTTCTACATGGGCTATTACTTAAAACAGGACAAAAAAGTTAAAATAATATAACCTGATTTTATCTGAATGAACCAAGTTGGAGTCTTTTGGACCAAACAAACATTGAGAACAAGGGCTTCAGCACGTTCAGAATCAAACTATCATAACACCTACCTAGAAAAACAAAATTTCCAGCAGTCTTTCATCTGCATAACTGGACTGTAATCTCTCTCAGACAGGAACTGTCTTTTTGTTATATGTTTGTACAGCAACAAATACAATAGTGCATGAGTGAATTTCTATGTGCTCCCTCAACAACAACAGAGTACGGCTGACAAGAGTGAGCTGACCACATAGGGAGGTAGAAGAGCCTTACAGGAACCCTGCGATGATACATACTTCATTTCAGTATCAAACACAGCACCCGCAGCTGAGAGAGGTCTGTTGACATTGCTGTTCACCCACAGAGGAAGGAGAAAAGCACAAGGCAGCTAGTTCTCCATGTTTCATCCCTAGACTTCTCTGGGCTGGCTTCATGATGTGGTAAGTTGACATTCTAATGCTGTGTTGGGAGACAACAGAGTCTTGTGGCACTTTTAAAGACTAACAGATTTATTAATCGCATGAGCTTTCGTGGGAGAAAATCCCACTTCGTCAGATGCTGTTTCAACAGACTCCTTTGCATAGCAGAAGTTTAGGTTCAGTTTTTATGAATGTTGAAACTAGCATACAAGCCTGAACATCACAGAAACTGCTGAACATTGTTGGACTTTAAACATGTAAGTTCATTTATAGTTGTGTCTTCATTGCCAGAATGTTTTATTGGGGGTTTTCACGACTAATGAGGTAACTAGTGTAACAAATACCCATACGCAATCTCACTGTAAAACCTTAGTAGAGGCAATACACCTGTTTTTAGCATGAGGTTACCAGGTACCATTAATGCTATATCCTCAGCAAATGGGGCACCATCATCTCCCAAGCACCTTTGTGCGACTCTGCTGCAGTTTGCCTTAGTTTCCCCTTCTTATGAAACAACAATGGAGGTCACTAAACAGCCCAGTCAAGTAAAAAACAGAGTCAGCTTTACAGCAGTGTATCTCTTCCCCTTTGATAAAGCCTTCTGAAAGGAGCATTTGGAGAGGGCTTACAGGCTCTTCCCTCAAAGCCCAAATAACACTTTAAAATCCCAAACCAAAAGTCTCAGGGTTCCAGCCATAACACCTTCCACTGAAAGTCTTTTCCAGAATCTGGGGAGAGTACTAAGGTCTTTCCCCTAGTTTGCTCAGGGTCCCTAACAAGTCTCCCTGCCTGAAGAACTTTTACCTAGTTCAGGCTCCTTAGGAACACTACTTCCTCTGGAACTTTTTATCAGCTTAGATCTCCTAAGCCTTTTTATCAAACCCAGGTGCTCCTTACTCAACTAACTGCCTTCCAGCTACTTGGGTCATTAACTATCCCCAGGTGGACCTGGGTTGACTCATTTTTTCTGTTGGAGTCCATCACAGGTAGGCTGGGATCTCACTCCCTTAGAGGGACAACCCTTTGGACCCTCCCCACCTTCTTTTTCCCCCCCATTCAATGGCTGACCATGCCTAGTTTATCTCAAGGTAAAGTGTCCTGTCTCCACTAGGGTTTCACTGCAGGATAGCTAACACACATTAGTAATTCCATAGTAAAGACACACTAGTTTTTAACAGTGAAGACAAAGCTGTAGTGTGATGGGTGACTAGTGATAAACTACATCCTTAGTGGTCTGTATTTCATGATGGTGAGGGATTTACATATATGACTCTCATTGACACCAGTGGACATTATTTATGTCTAAAAGAATTTCATGCATTGATGGCAGAAGACACCCATATTTGGATTTAATCTGAGTCTCTTTAGTCTTCTGATTAATGACAGACCTGTTCATGCAACTGATTTGTATTCCACTGGGTGAGTTGCTAATCACTTCTATTTCCTGTGTGATTGTCCTCCACTAAGTCACTCTTCTGCCTTTTCCTCATCTATCCCTTTTTGAACCACTTGCCTGAGAGAAAGCAACTCTATTTGGATCCATATTAAATGACCTAGAAGTCCCATGCCAATGATATTTGATGCAAATGAATAGTTGCTTGCTGTGAAAATCTTTTTAGTTGACAACTCAAATGTACTTAAAGTTTAGGCAATATTTGTCTGTAACATTACAAAACAGTGGTCTCCTCTCTTTTGCATATTTCAGCTAGTATCTCTCTAGAAATGTCTAGATTAAATTGCTTTTGTGCATCTTCAGTGGCGGTCTTTCTACAATCCCATTTCTTCAACAATTTCTAGATTAGATTCTGTTGCTTTGTCTCATTCCCTTCAGCTTTTAACCATCCTTAAGTTGCTCAGGTATCAGAAATCTTCTCACTCTTCTTCTGTAATCATTATTTGGACTTTTCTTTACTAGCCTATCTTTTATTTTTATAAAGTCTCATGGATTTGGCTAGCTGTTCTCAAAATATCTGCTACATTTCGTACTTTATGGAAGTAGATGGGAAACAGACTATATACACATGCTTGCAAAAGTACAGATCAGTTATTTCTTTCTTATCCTTACAAATCAAATTCCAAGTTCTTACTAAAGTAGTGCACTTATGGATATCTCAGTTAATTAATGTAGCTATGCTTACCAATGGCATTGTTGCACACAAGGACATACATCACAAAGCGCAGCTAATTTCCAGAACCCTCAGAACTTCCACCTATTTCAACAATATCTAGTCCTTAATTACACCAAAGAGAACACTGACAGGAAATATCCTAGATAGATAGCAATGAGGATTTCAAATGAGCCTCCAAATCCCTTCTATTCATGTGCTCAAATTTGCTGGTGGTATGTGAAGGTGCCACATCACTGATTTCATAATATCTTTAGCCTGGATGCAGGTCATATATTAGTTTTGATTAGCTGTAGGGGAAATTCAAGCTCATCTAGCATCTTTCACAGTGATGGGAAGTGTAAACTATTGAATTCTGTGGCAGAGATGGTGAAATTAAGTGACAGGTACAGCTCAGTAAATCATTGGAGGCTGAAAGTACATTTGAACAACAAAAAGAAACTGAAGCAAACAAAGCCACTCTCACCATTGTTTGATGCCAGCCCTGCTGCATTTTTCTCTTTAGTGACTATGCAAAATATGTTGGCAAAGGTGACTCCCCGCTTGGCTGCTGTCACTGGAAAAGCTTGTGTAAGTAAACCCACCAGAGTTTCATGCTTCCACTTCCCTTGGTTTGGGTCTTAATTTGGGCTCTTTCGAAGCCTGATTTTGTGTGATTCTTGTGCAGGCTCAGCCGTTTCCCATTCTGAACATTACTGCTGAGCCACAATTGCTGTCTGCTTCTTTCTCTTTTGTTAAGCAGTGGATTATTGTTCAAACATTTGCAGTCTGTGTTAACCTAAGCTCTGTATGCAATTCCCCAAATTTGCTGTCACATTGGAAAACCATGATCAGAGGTGTTTCTTGTTTGTTCAATAATTCTCTGAAGCATGGCTCCAATCAGTGCTACTGTTATTCTTTACTTATGATGGATAATGCATTTTGCTCTTCACCTTTTGCAGAAGCTAAATTCACTATTTAGATGCTTTCTCATTTTGTATATAGTGTCTTAATTGTTTTCTCAATGAAGTCTAACATCTTTTTCAATCCTTTCCCTCTTATTCCTACATTCCTTTCACCTAGCAACCCTTGTGGAGATATTGCTAGCTAATTCTGTTCTTTTCTATCTCCCCACAAATCACTTGATGTACAACATTCCCCTTTCTTCAACACTCAGGTATCTCCTTTAATGTTTTCTTCCTTTTATTCTTTTCTCATCTGTTGCTTTGCTTTAGTGGAATCTTCACTCTTGGATGAAGCTTCTTCTCTTTTTCTTTTTTATTCTCTTTATTTTAATGTCTTTGCATACCTAAAATGGTTGCTCTGTTCTGTATATTTGAGAGCTTAGTCACCTCGGATTAAATCCTCCAGCCTTGTAAGGGCCATGAAAGATGTTACGGAATGTTGGAAGTCAGAGGCCACATCTTCAGTCTGTGTAAACAGATTTAGTTCCTCTGATTTTTCTGGATCTATACCATTTTACTTAGCTGAGGATCTGTCCCAACATGTGCAGGTTGGGGAAGAGATGGGGATATGGCCATTCAGTCCATAAGTAAACAGACCCACTGGTCAAACCCTTGGGCTTAGAGGTTATTGTACTTTACTGGCTGCAATATGGGTCACAGTGCAGCAGTAATGACACGTCACAGCCATGCGTGTGCGTGTGCATGTGCGAAGGACTCCATCCTGTGGGGATGCCCTACTCAGAGTCAATTTTTATCTCAGACTGTCTGGGCCTAAAGTTGGGAGGGGTGGGGTGGCAGTGGGAGAAAAAGGCACCTTTTCTGCAAACCTTACCCAGGCATTTGGGCAATTACTGGTTTTACAGATGACCACATTCAGCAGGTGGGGATAAAAAGTGTCATGGCAGACTAAAAATGCAAACCGTGAGGAAAGCATAGAAATGGACGGGCAGCTTTCTGGGTACAGCCATCTCTTTAAGCACACATATGCATATTCCATATAGCTAAGATGTAGATGTCAACAGTGTACCCCTGGAGCAGTTTAACCCTTTCACCTGCCTCTGTTAGCTTGGGCTTAAGGGGCTAAGTCTGAGCAGACAGCAACTGCACACAGATTAGGCTGGGTCAGAACCCTGGAACAGCTGAGGACCTGGCCAAGGGATACAAGCTGGGCCAGCACAGGAAACAGGGAGGTGTGGCTAGCAGGATAGTCTGGTAGCTGGGGTGCAGAACCCTGGGACCCTATGTGTTTTGGGGCATAAACTTGCGCCTGGAGCTTTGCACAGTAAATAAAGAGCACAAGATTCACATGGTGAATGGTGCAGGAGTCTCCTTGGGACCCAGCGGAGTGGATTCAGCAGTAAGAAAAAGGGGAAGCAGAGCCTGGCTTGCTACAGCCCCCAAACCATTGTAATGAATTTGCATCAGCATGTATTTGTGATTACCATCCTTTGTCAAAGCTTTTTGGTTCCATATTAATTCAAGACATGGCACTCTATTGTAAAAGGCTGAATTTTATAAGACCATATCCGGTGCCCTGCCGTGGCCTTTTGAACCATGGCCTTATAAACAAATGGCTTTAGCACCCTGACTGTCTTGATGGACAAAGGTATTTGATCATGTGGAGGCTTTGGCTACTGGGTTTTTGAATGGTTTCATAAGAAGATTTTAAAAGATCACAGTAAGGTCAGAATCAAACCCCACACACTGTCATAATTAGATTTGCTGGAAATAGGGAATAGCACATTCTGTCAGGACCACATTGAGCTGTTACTTTTCTCTTGATCTCTGGGGCACAGGCAATGTGTGAAACCCATCTTGCCCAAACGGTGATGCTTTGATGTGCCCTGCCTGCAAAAAGGGACTTGGGAAAGTCACTGAGCAATCCCTGACACCCTTTTTGAAAGGTGCCCTCTGTGTCACCTGTCTTTGTCCAGCAGTAAATGCATGGGGTGGGCAGGAGTTGAGCATTTGCCATACTGCAAAGAATCTTGCTGATATCAGCAGGAAGTACTCAGAACCTATTTAGCTTGTAAACTCTTGGAGGCAGGGAATGTCTACTATGTGTTTGTAGAAAAGCTAGCATAATGGGGCCCCGATCTTGGCTGGGCCCTAAGCACCACTGTTGTAAAAAATAGTTAATAATGATATTTGAATGAGATGCGTTTGACAGGCCACAGTTCATCGATGTGAAGAATTAACAGGAGATTCTTGGGAGGAATGTGGTTAATACTTTAAAATAAAGAATGTTTGTGTCTCAACGGCAATACAAATTGGATTTTGGCTAATGTGAATTTCCTTTTTTGGTTTGATTGAATTGGATGTTGGATCTGTGCACATGGGAAGTGTGTAAGGGGGTATGTTGGCCCTTTAAGACTAGAGTGGGACCAGAAAATACCTGAATGAACAAAGCTTGGGAAATGGCTGAAGCCAGAAGAGAGAAAGCATTCCCAGGGAATTAGCAGTTAGATGAGGAAAACCCCGGACACCAGTTCTTTAAGGACCCAGAACCAGAAGCCCCACTATGTAGTGTGGGACAGCGTTCTCCTCTCTCCCAGCTAAACAGGAGGAGCTCTGTAATGAAGGACAGTATATATACACTGTTCCCACCCCCCACCCCCACAAAACGGGAGCAGACTGGCAGGAGAATGAAGCCAGAGCTCCAGCTAGAAAGGATCAGTGGCGTCTACATGAGGAGCAGATTTGGGCAGAAGAAGACCTGCATGCTTGATTGAAGAGCCAGAGATGAGTATGCACTTTTGCATTGTGGTGATGGACTTTATTTGGGGACCCTGATGACTGTTTCCAGGGGCTATAGGGGCTGAAGCCTCAGATCCTGGCATAGGGGTCCCTGGGTCCAGCCACTAAGGCCTCTCTGTGATTTGGCCACCCTCTGCCACTCTTCTCAGCCCAGCCCAGCGGAGGTGGGACTTAGAGGGTTGTTGGGCGGGTCCTGCCAGTGCTGGGGGGGGGGGGGGTGCCCTGGGCCAGAGGCCAGGCTCCATGGGCCAGAGGCCAGGGTTCCCACCCTGCCTCCCATCTGGCTGATCTCCCATGGGGGTGGAGTGGGCCTTCCATGGCCCCGGAGGGCTGCACCAGAGGCCACACTGTGCGCCAGCTGGTCCTGCCCTCTGGGGCAGACCAGCTGGGGCAGGAGTGCTGCAGAGAGTGGCATCTGGTCCCAGGGCCCCCCTAGTGCCGAGCCGCCTGCAGGCCACCTTGTTGGGGGACTGTGGAGGCCCCAGGCCAGGGGGCTCCCACAGTGGAAGGCAGCCCAGAGCCCCTTAATCCGGCTCTAACCATTTCAAACTGTTTCCATTATTAAACCAGCCTCAATTTTGGATGTTATCAGGGCTGGATTTAGGGGCAGGTGGCTGAGGTGACCACCTGGCGCGCTGGGCTTGGGAGGGGCTGTGCTCCGTGTGATGCTTTTGTTGTTAGCGACAAACGGGAAAATAAAACACCTGAAGCAAAACGATTCAGGTCTTCCATATGTGGAGTCATTTTTTCTAGAATGTTCTGGTTCTTGGTGGAGTCTCATGGAACCGTTCAGACGTTCCGAGCGCTACAATTTCATCGAATCTTCTAGAATGCTGTCAGCCATGCTCGAGTCGTGCCGGTATATAAGGCACGTGGCATGGCCGCTCAGTCATTGAGATAGAAGCAGAAATGAAGTGAGAGTCCAGCTGCGATATTGTGAACCTGGTTTTATGGTGTAATAGTGAAAGTGTACTTGTCTTTTAAAACGTGAAGAGTGTAAAGAGCAACTAATAAAGGACATTTTAATGAGATGCCAGAGATATCTATCATACCCCTATCTGCACAATAAAATAAAAGAAATACTATTCTGCACTAAGGTCGGACATAGGATACAAAGGCAATAAAAAATAAGGCATTCAAAAGTTTAAAAAAATGAAGAGGGGGAAGGGAAGGGAACTGCCATTGCAAAAACAGCCCCCGCAAAAGATGGCATGGTTAAAATAACCCTTGATTTGTAATGTTACTGAGCTGGCATCTTTCGTATACAACAGATGCTAAGGAGAGGTCAAACTCTCACCTGGGATTGTTTTGAGGGATGTGGGTTCATGGCTTCCATTTAAATCAGCTGGAGTCAGGGCAGACTATAGCCCTTCAGATGAAAAGCAGCGATGCAGATTTATGAAATATTTATGCAAAGAGTTTATCAAGCTTCAAATTCTATTTTCATTCATGCTGATATAAATCTGGAGTGACCACTTACTACAATGGTTTATACTGGTTTCACTGGCTATGTCTACACTTGCACTTTTAAGTCGACTTTAACTAAGTCGACTTAAAGTCGACTTAGTTAAGTCGACTTAGTGTGTCTACACTTAAAATTAAAGTCGACTTAAAGGGGAACTTACAAAGTCGACCTAGAGCGTCCACACTGGATGCTCTAGGTTGACTTTGTGGGGCTAGGGGGACCTTGGGCAGGTCCACAGTGGCGGGGGGACACCCCCTGTGTGCAATGGGGAAAGGGGGACAGGGACCCTGGCTGGACAGAGCCCTGTGTGTGATGCTGTCTGGATTTAGGAAAGCATTTATGATATTATTTTCAATGGATATCTCATAAATGCTATAATCCATAGGAGCTATGTCATGTTTGGTATCAACCGAAAGGTAGTACTTTGCTGGGAATGATTATATAGTTTATGTCTAGGAATTCTATTTCAATTAGAAGATAGGAATTTGATGTTATATCTATACTTTAACTTGTGTCATTCTGGAGGAATGTCTTAGATGGGAGAGTATGAACAACCATTGTCTCCTTAATGTTTAGGAATTTTCCAGGGATAATGGTCCCAGGGAGTATCCTGATGAGCCATTAAGGACATAAAGAATACAACCATTGTGTCCTTAATGGTTCATCAGTTTACTCCCTGGGACCATATCACCTGGCAGAGTCCTTAACATTAAGGAGACAATGGTTGTTCACACCCTCCCGTCTAAGGCATTTGTCCAAAAGGACACAAGTTAAAGTATGGATATAACATCAAATTCCTATCTTCTAATCGAAATAGAATTCCTAGACATAAACTATATAATCATTCCCAGCAAACTACTACCTTTCTATTGATACCAAACATGACATAGTTCCTATGGATTATAGCATTTATGAGATATCCATTGAAAATAATATCATAAATGCTTCCCTAAATCCAGACAGCGTCACACCCTGCCCACATGCCCTGCCCTATGGGGGGCATTCCAGGCTCCCCCTGTGTCCCCCCCAGCAGGGAGGCCATTGGTGTAGTCCTGGGGTAGCCCTAAGTCGATTTAGGGCTATCCCAGGGCTACACTGGCTTAATTTGACCTTAAAAAGTCGAATTAAGCCTTAGGTCGAGTTGAAAGGTGGTTTAATAAAGTGGACTTAATTTTCATTAAGTCGACTTTATTTTGCTTAAGTCGACTTAAGCAAGCTGCTTAAGTCGACTTAAGCAAAGTGTAGTGTAGACGCAGGGCCAATTAAGATGACTTAAGCCAAGCTTAAGTCGACTTAATTTACCAGTGTAGACGCAGCCACTGAGAGCAACATAAGGTATCTTAAAAAGATATCTGGTGCTGTACAGAATATTAATTCATCAAAAACTTGTCCTGGTCTCCCACTTACAAAGTGCCAGTTGCTTTCCTACCACTCTGACATACAAATACATCCATCTTGTAGGACAAATGAGAGCAGGGGGAGTTAAGTAGTTAAATGAGTCCGGGGGGGGAGGGGGGAGGAAGGGTGGGCAGGAAGGGAGTTTGAAAATATCCACTAGAGTTGCATTCTGTTGCAGCTGTTTCCAAAGAGGAACCTTCAACAGAAGGCAGCAGGACAAAGTCCTATACTTAGCTCAGATTATGTGGACCTCAATGGGCACATACAGACAGTTACTGTTGAAAAGTCTCCCTGCTATCTAAATCCATTTTCAATGATACTGTTACAATCCTAACCTATACAAAAATATGAAAAACACATCCACTGCTACCATGGGGGGGGGGGGGGGGGCGGAGGGATAAGAACCTATCTCCCTAGGTAGCTGTATCTTAATTTATATAGTGCTGTGCAGTTGTATTTATTTTAAATATTTTGATTTTTGTGACAATTGAAAAAGTGTTCTTTTTATTTTAAAAAATAATCAGTTTCCACCCCTGCATTTGAAATAACTGTATACACATTGCCCCCTTTTTCATAAAAATGAAAGAAAATCAGAAAAAAACATGCCAGTGGGTTCTCCTATCCAGTCAGAATGCGCCTCCATTCTGAGCAGTTTATAACAGATGCTCTGGTTGTTATCTTTGATGCCTCCCATTTCTAGACTGTAGTATGAGAATGGAGTTTAGAAGCTGCAAAGCAATTTAGGTAGTACAGCTGAGATCTGAATAAGGGACCTGACCCTGTAAACCTTTGCCCATGTGGGTAGTCTTTCAGCATATAGGTACTACTGTCCCACTGTAAAGTTTCCCAGGATGTATTTAGTCCTTAAACAATTGTACTTTTTAATTTTTTAAAATTTGGTACAAATAAAAGAAAACAATCCAAGGATCCAAACACCGCAAAACCTTTACTACTCCAAATCTCCTTAACACAGCAAATGATCCTTTTGACTTCAGTGCTATGAGTCCCAAATCGGGATAGCAGGTGAGGAGTAATAGGTACCAATATAAGATAAAGCCCGAAAGGTGGGACTGTCCCTATGAAATCAAGACGTCTGGTCAACCTTTGTATCACATGAGACAGAGGTAGCAGGATCAGCTTCTATGGAACTCATTTTGATCTGCCTGGGTTCTTCCAAAATATAAACATACAGACACAATTTCATTTCTAACCCTTGAATCACTTCCCTGAATTCCCTGGTCATCAAAAAAAAAAAAAAAAAGAAAAAAGAAAAAAAAGAAAAAAGAGAGAGAGGAAGAGGCATTTTCTTAGTTCCCTTGTTTATATTCCACATAGCTTTAGGTAAAGAAAGCCAGTAAAAACCCAATGCTCTACCCTTTGGGCATGGGAAAGGGATCTGATAATGCCGGAACAAATATCCCCAGGGCACCATTTATCTCGCACAGCATGTCTATTTACTTATTTTCTCTTTCAAACAGTGTTGCCACTATTTCTGCACAGAAGACTAGAATGTTTGTCTCCTCTCTTTCACCACTCTGGCTCACGCCCTCCTCCACTCTCTTTTACAGGAATTATGGTCAAATAGCTCAATTAACCCTTAAAGGCACAGTGTGCTTAAATTGCTCTCCCCCGTTAATGCAATGCTGTAATGTCTGCCCTCAGAAAAGACGAGACAGCTCATCACAGTGATGGTTTGAATCTTTAGAAATAACAGGCACTTAGCAGACCAAGGGAATAAATAACTGTAGTAGAATAACAGGCATTCAGATGTCTTGCTAATATTAGCGATAGTGATTCTAACATGCAACACATCATTTCTATCCCTCTGGGCCAAAGGCAAGCTATAATCAGGTTTAATTGCTGGCCTGTATTAAAGTAGCACACAGTCCTTGTGGGCAGAAAGGTCTCTTAATTTGTAAAGCACTGTGGGATTTGTCAAGTAGGAAAGGCGCTAACCTGGATAAAATCAAATCAAGTTCTATTCTCTTCTGTCTGATGCTCACTGCAGACCTGTCGCTTGGACTCCATAACATTACTTGCAGGACACAATCAATGTGGAGGGGACTGCTCTTAGCGAGACAAGGGAATTATTGAGGCAGTGCCTTGTGAATACAATACTGGACTTAGCATGTGAAGATCTCCCTGAGTCGGCACACAGTGGAGCTTTGATTTCCTATGTTCCCTGCCTTTAGCAGTTGCCTTAGGAATGATATTTTCCTTTTTGAGGTAGGAGCTAATTTAGTCCATTCTTCAGATTTCTTATTAAAGGAAAACCTGCTCACCTCTAATATACGTCTGGAAAGCCAGCCGATGACTGTATATAAGTTTGCTGTTGGAGTTTGGCATACGGTAGCCCTAGCAATCTCAAGAAAACAAACTTCAACAGTAGAATGTAGACTCAAATCACAAACTCATACACTTCTTTGTTCCTCCAGTACTCCCCCCAGCAGTATCCCATCCTGAACTTACGCTTAAAGCAATAATACACTACAGCCTTTCCTGTAACACTAGCCCTCTGCTTGAAGTGTTAATTCCTGGATTATCAATGAGTGAATGCTTGATATATGGACAGCAGTTTTAAAAAATATCTGCAGGTAGATATGAACCAACATGCCTCTCAGCTGGCAGTAGATTTTGGCCTGTGGTGTGTAATGCTTGGTATGTCTGTTGTAAAGGAGATGAACAGCAGAGAATGTTTCTAGCGGTGCCTCTAAAATTAATGCACACCCTGTAGCTGCCATCCTTCTTCAGGAAAGCCAAGACAGCTGCTGCTTTCTTAGACGAGGTCAATAATGAGAAACTCAAGCATATTTTTCGAGATTGACTCTCAAATTTCATTTCTCAAGTTGATAGACAGTGAGGACCAAACTGAGATCTCAGTTAGACCTGCATAAATACAGATTTAACACCAATGAAGTCCATGGAGTGAAATCCCTGGAACTGAGCAGAATTTAGGGAAATTGGTTCACCTCTGGCTTCACAAAGACTGTAAAGAGCACAGCAAGCCACTGGAATGCAGACAGCATTGATGATTCTGGAATCCAAATGGGTCTGTAGACAACATTCTACACCTGCTGAAAGGGTAATTAAAGTCTTTTGCCAGAGCCTCTGAAAACAGGGTATGGTTTTATAAACCAAGGCAAAAGAGAGTACCGTGGGGTCCCCCGGCCCCAGAATAATGGTGGGAACAGTAATTTTGTTTATTTAAATGTCATTTGGTGAGACTAGTGTTCCATCCTGTCCGTGAATATAGGCTCCTGAGCAACAAAAAAATCTGACATGATGAACTTTTCCAGTACAGCCCCCATTGACATTGATAAATCAGTCTCCATGGTCCACAAGGGACTGCATGACAATGGAGTAACAACTTTGCAGCTGATGTAGTCAAATGCTTCTTGAAGAGGGCAGAGTATGGACACGTGATTCCTATCAATAGCCCTGGCACCACTAGGAAACCCCATTCTCCAAAAGCAATTACCTCTGGAATATCTTTAATGCACACCACCTTGGGGCAAACCAGACACCTGACTGCCTCAGATACCTCTGCCACCACTAGTCAACTGGTTGGCAGTGGACCTGTAATAAGCTGGGGTAGCCAGCTTCCAGACGGCAATAGCAACCTGCTTCTAGATGCAAAGGTGCAGTTGTCTCTTTATGCTGGAGAGTGGGGCAAGCTTCTCACAAAACTTCAGAAATGGTGCTTTCTGCTTGCAAAAGTTCTGAACCTACTGCTGGTCATCCCATGTCTGCATGACAATGTGACCCCACCAGTCAGTGCTTGTTGCCCTACACCAGAAATGCCAGGCTACATAGGGGCTCTCGATAGCTATGCTAATTGTCCTGAGCACATTTTCCAGTGCAAGTCTGCCGTATTCCTCCTCAATCAGGTTCCTTTGGTGGGACAGAATATACTGCCAAAATGTCCACCAGTGGCTCAGGGTGGGGTGCTCTGCCAGTTTCCTGACTTAGGAGTGAAAGCACAAGCAAGAGAAGTTCTTCAAAAGGTGCCTCTTCTATGTTGCTGGATCTAGTAGCTGGGAGAACATCAACCCAACCCTGCATTGGTGGGCTGTTCCAATTTTTCTGTAATGTTCGGGCAGGCAGTAAAGTTGCATCATGGTCATAAGGTGAGTGTGGCCACATGTTAGGACTCTGCTAGGGACTCTGGGATGTGATCAGGTCTGCGTGCTGCATTGTGGACACCAGAGGTACATGTTAGAAAAGTCTCAATGTAGGGTTAAAGAACAGAGTATATGACCGAGCCTAGGGTTCTCTAATACAGGACAGCTTACTTGACTCCCACTTACTAGGCTGTGTTAGTCTAGGTCAGCCAAACAAGCAAGGAGTCCTGTGGCACTTTTAAAGACTAACAAAT
This sequence comes from Pelusios castaneus, assembly GCA_007922175.1. Taxonomy (NCBI): domain Eukaryota; kingdom Metazoa; phylum Chordata; order Testudines; family Pelomedusidae; genus Pelusios; species Pelusios castaneus. The sequence continues at coordinate 10,675,446 of ML685816.1, read as the reverse complement.
TTATTTATCGCACGAGCTTTCGTGGGAGAAAATCTTATATGTAAATTCAACTCTCTTGTCTCAGGGTTAAGCAGGGACTACAGATTTTATTCTTATTACAACAGGTGATTTGACCTCACCTTCCTCTATATGCTGTTCCCCAGTGTTTGAATCCCAAAACCTATTCAGATTTGTTTTTACAGCCTGTATAGCCTGATCCTGTGTCGTATGTTTCCCTGCATTTAATTTCCTCCCATTCTGTAAGTTCCCTATCTTCAAAGCATCTGACGAAGTGGGATTTCCTCCCACGAAAACTCATGCGATAAATAAATTTGTTAGTCTTTAAAAGTGCCACAGGACTCCTTGTTTGCTTATCTCCAAAAGAGTTTCTGTTTCTATTATTCCTCCCATGGCTGGGCATAGTGTCATCTTTTGGATTAGCATGGATTTTGTAAAGTCCTTCTCTGGCAGTTTAGTGGCTGAAGTGGTCCTGGTGAGGATGTCTTATCATTCTTCGGTATAATAGAAAACATCAGCTCAAGGCCAGCTCCTTCAGTCCGTGTCCAAAATATCCCTGATGTATACATTTGAGGGTGTCAGGAACTTTGTGACCTCAGAATGAATCAGTCTTTGCAGAATGCAGCCCTCTGTCCAAGCCATATTTGGTTTTTCAGCTACAGCAGAAAGGCTGTTGTATTGTAACCTACACCGTAGAGAAAAGGGGATTGGTTTTTCACAACTGAGGGATCCTCTCTATGAATGACAAACCCTCTTAACCAACTCTCATAATATATAACTGATCTGTCCTAAACTCTCAGGAAAACAGTAGAAAACAGCAAGGGAAGGGAGTTCAGGGAAGCAGCAGGGAACAAGTTCAACCTCAACAGCAGCTTCTTTTTCCATTTCACTTCCCAACTCCTGTCTTCAATTACATTAGGGTGCCTGAACTCCAGCCAACCCCGGCTTTACAGAAGAGTCAGCAATAAACAAAGACCCTGACATTCCAAAGCAGAAGGAAGCACCGTTACATCCAACTCCTAAAGTTGCTCTTCTCAAAGGCGCTTGCTAGGGTTGCGGTTACAGCATAAAAAGAGTTCCATAATTTCCTTGGAGTGCAACAAGGACACTTTGCAACTCCAGAGGCATAAAGTATCATCTTGGACACCCCATTACCTCATGTAAGAAGTCTCAGCCAAGAGTAACAGCTTGACTGAAATGCCACATCCTGCTGAAGTATTTCTTGACTCATTCTGATGGGAAACTTGTGGCATTATCTTCCTTTCCAAGTGCAAACTAATGGACATCATACTAAATAGTCTGATAGGAATGACTGTAGTGCCATGGATGTCACTCAGGGATGAGCTGTCCACAATTCAGCATCAATCTCCCATAGAAACACCTTAGCAAGCTACAGACTCTACCTCTAAGGACCTCATAATCCCAACCAAGGAAGGAAGCAAAAATTCTTGGCAAATAAATGCATTTTTCTGGAAATGCTTATTGTTTGTCTATGAAAAACATGTAGAGTATATTGATAGTATAGTAGAGTTTTCAACTGGTAGTATTTGAAATGAGGATAGGGCTGAGATGGAACTGTGAAGACAATGCAGAAGGATCCAGAGATGTCCCTCATACAAACAGCATTTGGAAAATACCCAACGCTTGGTTGTATTCTGGTGCATCTTAGAGGCAAACACGTTTCTCTCCACAGGTATTTCTATGTACCATAGGGATAAAGATGGGAATTTAGTTGATTTTGTAGTAGCTTGCGAGGGAAGTAGAGATCATTCCAAACTTCCCCTCAATTTGGGGCCATCACAATAAAAGCCTCTCCAGCAAAGAGATCTCAGCCATGAACTGCCCTTTCAAATGGGTTCAAGTTCTCCACAACTGGTGTTGGCATTTCTATGTATTTGCTTTATCAGAGAAATCTAAAAGTGTATGTCAGTAAGTGCTTGAAGTTTCTGCTCGAGCAAAAGTAGTAAATAGAAGAATGAAGGGGACCCCGAGGATAGAAAATTAGTATTTAAAAACACAGGGTCCATTATTCTGTTTGACTGGCTTTTGGCTCACTCTTACTTACAATCTGACAAATGCCAGGAGCTCTCAGAATTAGAGAAGCAGTGGATGGTGCATTTCCCATCCAGCCAAGGTGAAGCCTTTTTTTGGGAAGTACTGACATTCCAAGACTAAGGATGGAACCTGCCCTCTGCACTCACGATATCCAGGGTGTCCTTCTGAATGTTGAGATGCCCTGAAGTTTCAGGTTCAGGACCATTACAGAGAAAATAAGTTCTCTGTAAATCCTCTGTGCCATGATATGAACGAATAATGATCTCATGAACAAGGTGTATAAGGGTCACTTTCAATGGTGGATTGTCACTGTCATCGCTGTACCCTATGCATGCATATGGAGATCAATATTTTCCTTTTCTTGGATTAATTAACTAATGAATTAATTAACTTCAGGGTGGAGAGCGTGGCTAGTGATTAAAATGAGGGGCTGGGAGCCCTGATTGCTGAACTGTATCACAGTCTCCGTGTCTCAGTTTGCCCATCTGTAAAATAAATGCTTAGCTATTTCAGATTGAGTTGGGGAGAAGGGGAAATTAGTGTCTATAAAGTGCGTTAAGACCCTTGAGCCTGTAGAATGACTCTTTTTTTTATTACTAAAGGTTAGAATGCTGTCGTTCTATACTATGGGCATGCCCTCCTGTTTGCTGGAGAATGAGAGAGCTTCTTTCTCATGGCTATGAAAATGTTTCATCATCTCTTGCCATTTCAGCTGATTCACTTGAACTCTGAAAGACTGTTTCAAATCAAGCAGTCCACTCATAAAAGGTTTACATCCATTTGGGGAGATGCCTTGGAGCTAGATGGAACCAGCAGAGATGATACCATAGTAGATACAAACTATACAATCTCAGCCATTACAAAAGATGTTTTTCCATCACCCCATTTGTGTACTAAATAGCTGAGGGAAAATTATTCCTATTGCTTTCTGATCTTTGTCCTGTTTACACGCTGCAGGCTATTCGGCTTCTGAAGCACTTGCCTCATGTCCGTGGCATTTGGCCTGCAGCAATGAAGTGGAATCCAGCCACATAACATCTGAAACATTCTCATGTAATAGATGGCTCACCAGAAGTTGGAAATGCGTCACATGCAGCCAGTTATTTCTGCATCATAAACTCCTAATGCTTCTTTAGGCTGATGGGGTTTTGTATTTACTGAGGTCTGGAAATATGCCAAATATTCTACCATTCTGGACACTTCTTTTGTTTTATTCACAGCCCTGTGATAATCTTCTAGAATTTCTGCCATTTGAAAGACCCCCACACTTTGTTCCTGGGCATTAGCTTAGCCACCAAACCACTCAATAACCTGTGCCTCCTGGTACAGTAAACTATTACAACTAGTATAAAACATTCACAGCGAGTTCCAGATCTCCAAGAAATGAGCTTGGGATTTAAGATTCCAAGCATTCCCCTAACCTCAACCCACCTGCATGAAATTTCAGAGAACATGAGCTAAAGTGTCATTAGGATTGGGAACTAGGTGAACGTTCCCCCAAACAGGCAACTTTCTGGATTCCCCATCCCAGCTGATTCACCTCTTTCCCCATCTCCCCCAAAATCCAGCCAAGTCTCGTGGGATCAATGAGATGAGGAGATGGGATATTGATCATAGGATCATAGAAGATTAAGGTTGGAGAAGACCTCAGGAGGTCATCTAGTCCAACCTCCTGCTCAAAGGAGAAATGCTTGTTGGAAGAAGAGATGGTTGGGAGGGTTTCAGTAGAGGCTTGACTCTCATGGACTCAAACATCCAGGTGATCCTTCTGCATGTGGTTGGCTTTCAGTCCCTGAGAACTAAACTGCTGTTCCAGTTCATTAATCACTTTGCATGCAGGCGTCACGAAGTCCTACCAATAATCCTGTTTGTCATCTACGTGCTTTATGTTTTCCTGCCTGTCTTTAAAGAGGTCAAATTTAATCTTCTTTCAGTTTGTTTCTTTCCATTGGTTCTTTGCAGAATTCCCTCTTCTTCCTTTAGACTCCAAGTCAGATGTGTATTCCAGATTCTCCAGCTGTTCGGTACTAATTAAGGTTGTGCCAGCACCTCAGCAATAAACCTCTCTCTTTTCTGGGGTTTGTGTCTACTAAGCTTTAAACATAAACATTTGCTTCAGCCTTGAAACTTGGCAAACAAGGTCTCAGGCCAGGAACAAATATTTCTGACAACTTGTAAAGAAAAAGAAAATATGTTTGGCCATTTTTCAATTGTGCAAATGCAAAAATAGTAGTTTGTTGGATGTAGGAACTTTATGACCTTATTTAATTAAAATGGCTTTGATTAAAAACAAGAAATTTGGCACGGAATTCAGCAACAATCTTATTGTTTTTGCAATGGTCTGAAAACTTCCTTTTTCTCCTTGTAAGATAAATGCAAATTCTCTGCACGCTGAGAAGAGAATGTACTCTGAAGTCTTATATTTTTTGTTCTCTCCTTATCCCTCCTATAGTCTATATGCCCTCAGACACACACCCACATGCTTTGTTTCCTCTTTGCCCTTTCTAAAGGACCTGAGCTTTGCATCAGCTCTGCCTCTGACAAACATTGAATACAGACAACATCAAGGTGCAGGGGTCTGTTTGTGTTGATCGACTTATAGGATCAGGGCCTAGTTTTAGACATGATAAATGGGAGTAACACCCAGCAGGGAAAAGATAGAGGGGGAAGGGCTGAGAATTCCACGAGTGATATTGTACCCTTTCTCAGTTTAGACCTGTGCCAATCAAAATAGTTGTCGAAACTGGTTTTAAGTCACAGCCAATTGCCATAAATCACAGTAAATGTAAAATCTAGTAAAACCACCTCTTCATTATCAGACCAGCAGCCCTGTTAGACATATAGTTTGACAACCAACCCCCAGAGCAGTGGTTTGCAAACTTAGGGTCTGGACCCAGTACTGGGTCGCAGACTTTCAGGCACTGGGTCATGGCTATCCCTGCTGCCACCTCCAAAAGCCTGGAGGGCATTGCTCAAAGATGTAATTGTTGGGTCATGGGCAAAAATGATTTTTTTTAACCGGATCCTGAGAAAAAAAAATTGAAACCCCCTGCCCTAGAGGTAACATAAGGCTAGAGAAACTTTAAGGCCCTTCAGGTTCAAAAGGTAAGAGGCACCTCAACATTTCATTATTCCCAGAAAGCACTTGACATGTTAATACATTTACCATGAGTCACCATGAACAATAATAATTAATAATGGGAATAAAATCCCTACTCAAATCCTGGGAGCATAAAAACTTAAATCTTCCTGTTACGAACACAGAGTCATGCAGAAGTGGTTAATTCCACACAACAACACTACAAATCCTCATTCCCATTGCAGAGTTTTAAATGATCAAAAATTCAAAATGTCAGATCAAAATGGCATGAAGGAATCAAGACTGTCCAAATTATGTCCTCTGAGATTCTCTGTAAATCCATCAGAGAACATAAAAGTCATTAATCTACCAGCTGGCTCCAGGTTCGGCCAATAACTTGGTATCTAAATCCATTACCAAGGCCCCTTCTTGACTGCTGATAAAAGCTAGAATTCTCTTCAGGAGGCCTGTTGGGATGGAGCATAGTTTAGTGTTTAAAAGCACAAACCTGGGTGTCAGGAGATATGTAGTCTATTCCTGGCTTCACCATGGGCTTTCTGTGTAATCTTGGGCTAGGGGCTTTACTTTGCTGTGTCTTCATTTTTGCACCTGTTCTGGATAATAGTACTGATTTATTTCACAGTGTTACCATGAGGCTCGTCAAAGCTTTTATGTATTATTTATTATCACAGCTATGCACAATCTCCCCCTCTCTCTCTGCCAAGTGGGCACATCACCTGCACTTTGATTTGTCTGCCAAAGCTTCTTTTTTAACAAATCCTTTCCTTCCCCATCACCAGATTCAGAATGTAACGATCTGGCTGCATTTGGGATTCAGAGCCAAGGAAAATGACATTTGTTGAGGCAAAATGCATGTTGTGGGGTCATCTATAAGTGGATGGGCCTCCACAGTATGTGAGACTTCTGTGCTGGGGAAAACACTTCCCTTGTGAGGGAACATAGCATAGGGCGCTTGAGAATCCTTTGATTGATACGTGTAACCAGTAGCCTTGTCTGTATACCTACACCACAGTACAATACTAATTCTGAAGGACAACCATACACCCTGCCTAGATGTTTAGAGTCTGCAAGATGAATACTTGTAACGAAAAAGCAAAATAAAGCCTTAAATACTGTATATATCTAAATTATGTGGAAAAAACTCTATCTGCTACCACTGCACAGGGTAAATATATTCAGTTACCAGATAGACAAGTAAAAAGTTTCAAAATTTCTATAAATCTGTGGGAAAATACTGCTTTTTCACCCGGTAGATTTATTTTTATTTAGACTCTCTTGTTTCTGTTATAACACCTGAAGACTAACTAGGCAGCTGCTAGGTTTAACACCTATTGCCCAAATGACATTGCACAAAACAATGCAATGTGCTGCCAGATTTTCCAGTCCCCTGTAATATGCCAAGTCCCAGAAGCTCCATTCTTCAAATTATTTAGCATCTGTTGATCTCATATAATTGCCTGGTAACTTCATGGCCAGACTAGGCACCTAAGCGTGTGCACAAAAGAGGTAGTCAAGTGCATAAGTACTTCTTTTTGAAGGCACATACCGGGTTTACACAAACTGTGCACAAAATTTGAAGACACAACATAGGTGCTGACCACTGAAATTAATTTGGCCGGAAAAGTTCAGCTAAGAGCATAGTAATAGTCTAAAAGGCTGCCATCTTGTGGTGACTTTGAGACTTGTTGTCTACCATCAGCATTGGATTGCAGAAGAGGCTACAGCAGTGATATTCCGAGGGGCAGGAGCCAAATTAGCAATCAACACAACCCAAAAGAGCCACAGCAATGTGAATTCATTGTTTCATTCACTGTAGTACTAGATAGTCATATTTAAACAGTATGACAGGGGAAATATTTAGTGTGTATCTAGAGAGATATTTCACATCATAATCATATATAAAGTTCAGTATCAAATTGAACTCTAGCCCAGTGATATTCAGACTGAGGCCCACGAGCCATATGTGACTCTTTAATATATCTCCTGTGGCTCTCTGCAGCATATGACATTAAACATTGTATGATTTAATTAATAACTAATATAAGTTATTAACCAATCAGGATGATTTATCTATGTTATTAACCAATTGTAGCTCATATAATAATACATGGTCAGTTATTTTGCTCTGAGAATAATATACTTATTATATGCTTATGTAATATTATTTCAGTCCGAGTATCTGAGCTAGGGTTTGATTTGATATAATTTATTATTATTATTATTATTATTATTATTATTTTATTATTATTTATTATATACAATATTTTCAGTCTGAGTATCACTGGGCTAGAGTTTGATTTGATAGAGAGCTTACCATTAAAAAGAAATAAAAAGAAAAGAAGAAGTTTTATCTTGATTCCCCATAACAGTTTTACATTATGTCACTTGTTATGTAAACCAAAAATGGATTTCATGGAAAATGGTACCAGTTTTTCATTAATTAATGATACAGTCAGACTAAAATACATAATCTGTTGTGGCAAATGCAATATTTGTCAACATATGCAATTAAAACTTAATAAGATTCAATTATAATGGGTTATGTGTGCAGACTGCAATTCTTATTAGTCGGAATGTACTCTATGAGCGCCATTATGGAGGAAATGTTATTGAAATGGACTATAATAAAAAAGAAACTTAATGAGAAGAAGAGGATGCAAATACATAAAAATAAAAAAAATTACTTAAAGCAAAAGAAATGAGAGTGTATGAAAGTAGAATACAAATTGAAAGTATCTCATATTGATACAAAGTCATTTGTTTGACTGCATTACTTAACACTCAGCAACCACTATGGACAATATGGACAGAATCTGCCTCTCTAAGGCAGCCTTTTGCTAAGAAATGTTGCAAGAAATGTTGCAAAAAATGTTGCAAACCATGAGCCTAAATCTGCGCGCTTTCAATTCCATCCCGTTACATATTATTTTACCCCCTTGAACAATAAATTATTTTTTCTCTGCCTTTGGTGTTTACATCTTTCAAAAATCTGTTGATTGCTATGGCTCTCCTTTGTCATGTCTTCACCATGCAACAGTGTATTACCTACTTAGCTCTTACAGTACAGATTTAGCTCTTTTAATCTTTCATTATAAATGAATCCTTCCAGCCTCCTGATAATTTGTGTTGCTCTTTTCTGAACTCCCTACAATTTCTCAATATCTCCTTGCTTATGAGCTTCCCAGAATGGAACACAATGTTCCAGGTGCAGGAATAGCAGAGTTTAAAAGAGATGGACAATTTCATTCTGTGGTCTGGGACATGGGACCTCTGTATATGTAATCCAAAATTGCAGTGGCCTTTCTGCTGCCATATCACATGGTAAACACCTGTCTAACTCACTGCCCTTGAGAGCTGAGTGAATAATTTACAGCTAATATTTAGATGGCATTTCACCTATTATTCTGGTTGCAAATTGTTGGCAAACAGATCACAATACACTCAACTGAATTTCTTCAGCAAATTATTCCTTGCCCATGCTCTGGTCCGGGCACTCCCAATTTTCACTCTGCTATTTAGCAACCATGGTCCAGTGAGCGATCAAAGTTGATGCTGTGACTTATGTAACTTCAGAGCTTATGAAAAACTCCAAATTCTACAATTGGATGCATAATTCAAAATATACATTTAGCATATATTCCGAGCTACTCTTGGCTAGTACTCAAGCTAGTAAAACTTAAGTGCTCCTGTGTTTGGCAAAGGTGAACATAAAAACATTGCCAGTATGGTCAAACTGAAAATCACTTTCTGATTTAGATGAATATTTACGGCTCTTTTTCTCTCTACTTCTCTCTATCTTCCTCCAGTCAACATGTCTTTGAGCATAACTGCTCCCTAACTTTTTCCTTCTAGTGAAATATCTATGTTCTAAGATTTATTATCATTTTAATTGTTGACTTAAATGGAATTTTGTCAGGAGAGAAAGTAGCCCTATACTTCTCCAGATACATCAGACCTTGAATTTTGCCAACCTGAACATCAGTTTGCAGTTGTCTTTTCTTTTCAGAATCCTTTTTAATGTCTGAGGTTGGTGTTTCCAACTTCTCCCCCAATCATGTGTATATTTCATTGATGTGCTGCTTGCTCCTTCTCTTCCAGCTAGTGAAGATATTAAATGAGACCTATTCGAACACTGAACCCTGTACTCAGTAATCTATTCCACCTCTGAACTTGATACTTTGCAATTCACCATTTACCTTTGTTTATAGCCTTTCAGCTTGTTTTCAGTCAACAAGACAATGTTCCTACCCAAGCCAATTTCAATTAATTTTTCAAGAAAGGTTTCCTGAGACACAGTATCAACTGCTTTACTCAAATGCAAATATATTACACCTGCTGCGTTCTCTTCATCCACTAATTTTCTATTTCTGGCAAAAAAGCAATCAGGTTTGTCTGGCAAGATTTATCCTTTATAGACCCATGCTGCTTATTGCTCATGAGTCTGTGGTGCTCTAGGGGCTGAGCTGTCAGACATGCTGAGCACTCCCAGCTCCAGTTGAATTCAAAGGGAAATCTGAGTGTTTCACACCTCTACAAACTGATGTTTAGGGTCAAACCTGGGTTAGTCCCATATTAGGCAGGAAAGAGACCCAGGGTGCTTCTCTCTTTGGCTATGTCTACACTTGTTAATTTAAGTCGACTTAGCATGTCCACACTTAAATTTTAAGTCGACTTTGAGGAGACCCTACAAAATTGACCTAGAGCGTCCACACTGGATGCCTAGGTCGACTTGTAGAGGCTAGGTGGACCTGGGACAGGTCCAGGTAGCAGGGGGGGCACCCCTTCCCAAGTGCCAGTGGGCTCAGCCTTAAGTCGACTTAATTTACAAGTGTAGACGCACCCTTTGCTAACAGCGCATCTTTTCAGGTCCTGGGTAGAAGCATGCTACCTATCCACAAGGAGGTGTGATTTAGCACGTATTGCAGTGCTACTTGACCCAGAGGCGTCGTGATCATTGTTCATTCTCCCTCCATGTGCTTGTTAGTGCTGGAAGAGCATCAAGCAAGTGATTATGACAGCTGGCTCCTTGTGTTTTGGCAGCATTGTCTGAAAGCCTCTCTGAGGGCAGGCACATGGGGAAATGCTGATGCAGTACCCCATCCGAGCACTCCTCCCTATCCCCTTCCAGTGCTCCACACAGAAACAAGACTATGACATCACCCTTAATAATCTCCCCCAATCTCAGTTCATGTTCCTTTAGCATCCTTGGGGTAAAAGGAAAATTTCTGGGTGCATGATGGTCAGGATCATTTGTCTGTCCTTTTTTGAATATTGGCTTTTCATTAGTTTTCTTCAATCAGCTAATAAATCCTCAGTGGTCCATACTGATCAGAAATAATTGTAAGACAAGTAGTGACTCTATTGGCTCCCTTAATATCCCAGGATGATCTGGGCCAGCTAATTTATACACACTCATTTTCCCCAACCTATTTCCTCAGTAATATTTCCTTATTTCCTCTGGTCTAGCAGAAGTTACTTTTATTGGCTTTTTTTTCTTATTTCTTAAAGGTTCAAATTTTAAAAATCTGTTTCTTTAAGGATAGATTGTGGGTCATCATAAATTTCATGCCCATCTTCTTTATTAATTAATGGATGTATTTTCTCTCTGGTATTTTTATTTCCTTTTCCCTAATATACTTATAAGTGCCTTTCTTATTCCCTTTAGCAGCATTACTAACTGATATTTTTGCTACCCTTATCCATCCTGCTGAGTCTTAAATGATTTGGTATTCTTTGATTTCTTTTCCCCCCATTGTCCAGTTCCAATCCACCGTTTTTTAAAACCTCAGATCTTTGAACAGTCCCTTGTGCAGTCACTGTAATTGCTGCATATAACAAACGTATTCATGCATACTTATTAGTTATGCAAATTTATTCATACATGACTTCAGTAGAAATCCGCAGGGTGCAAATGTGGAAAAGGCCTATTGAGAATTGTGTGTGCAGTTAAGAGCAGAATAAACCCAGTCTGATCACTAGCACAGAGGGTGCAGCTCAAGAAAGAGGGTCAGCATAATTCATAAACAAATGAAGGATGTGCAAAACCAACCTCCTCTTCCTCCTAAGAAACATGGCTCCCAGGAAGTTAAAAAAACATGCATAGCTTATGCCTAGCAGCTCCGCTCATAAATAACACAAGCAGTGGCTATCTTTCCATCCTCATTTAGTTGCTTGTCTAGTTAATATTTGTACAGTGATTTGAAGGCGTCAATTGCTCTATAAGTGCACATATTTTCTGCATTAAGGGAATCTGTTCAGTTCTTCTTGGGCACTTATGAAGCTCTTCTAAGCATTATTGAGTCATCATAAGGCACTGCTATGGGAGAATAAAACTCACTGGAGAATGGTCACTCACTACCTGGTAATGATTCTCCAGGGTTCCCTTCCTGGAAGGCAATTAAGCAGCTCTTTCCCAGCCCCAAAGTCCAGTTAAAGACCCACCAATCTTAAAGTAAGAAAATAGTTTCAACCTAGATGAGTCCAACCTTATTAATGGTTACCCCCCAATAAGCCACGGCTCTTGGTCCTTCCTTCCAAGACCCCTTGCAGTCTTTAGAAAGGGGGAGGATCCCTTCTACCAGGGCAGTTAATTCTTTCACAGGCAAATCATCAAAAAGCAATTTCAAAAGCAAAGACCATTTCCTTAAAAAAAATAATAAAAAAAATCACCATTTGAGTGGAGATCTTAGGGAAACCATTCTTCCCAAGACAATAATTAAAGTCTGACTTGCTTGGTAATCAATTTATGCAATATACTTGAGGGAAACTAAAGTAACTTTCACGTTATTAACACTCCCGTGAACTTATTTAAAGCTCCCAGCTAGTTCTTTTCTCTATGAGTCTCGTATGGGTAGCAGGCATTACAATTCCCCCGCAGAGTCTATTTTCTATATTAATTATCTCACAGCACTTTAAGAAGTTTAATTTTGTGCTGAAAGGTTGATGAAGATTAGATGATTAAAATGATAAAAATCAATTTTCTCAAACTCAGACAATCTGTTGCAGTCAACTTGAAAAAGAACAAAAATGTGTGTGTTTATATTCCCGTAACTCTTTTGGAATAACGGATATTGTAAATAAAATTATTAGCTCATTCACCAGTTGTTTTCCTGGTGGGGACCATCATTCTGCCTATTTTGGAGGGTGGAGTCTTTCCACCTTCATTCCAAATAGAACAAAATGTTTATTGTTTTTAGCTAAGAAATTAATTTCAGTAAATGAAAAACAGTGGCTGGGAATGAAAACTCACTGGCAGACATTGCTACAGAAATTAAGCTATATCTGCCATTGGTTTATGTTCATTGGAATTTTCATGATAGATTTTTAAAGCCATGTCTGTTGTCATGGTGTTAGGGTAGAACTGGGATAAATGGCTTCTTTGAACACAAAACATCTGCTGGAGGAAGGAAGGCCTTTTGGTTAAATGCATGAGCCAGGGCTTCATTTCCTTGCTCTGCCATAGACCTTGCAGAAGCCACCTAATCTGTAAAATGGGTACAAAACTCTCAGACAGTATGGGGAGAGGGGTTATATAAGCACCTGAAGTGCTTAGGTGATCGTAAGATGCACCTCCATATATTTTGCATATGTGCATTAGCCACCCTGCAGGTAGATTTCTGGGTCCATTCCTTTGCCTCCCTATAAAACACAAGGCTAACTACAACTAAGCAAAATTACTACCCTGCTTTTGGAAAACATTCCTAATTTTCATACGTTCTGTAGAGCTTTTCTTTTCTTTTCTTTTCTTTTCTTTTCTTTTCTTTTCTTTTCTTTTCTTTTAGTAAAATTTGACCAAATGGGATTCATTTGGTTAAAAAAAATTGCATTGGTCCATTCTCCTCACTTCCTTTTGAAATTAATGACTGCAGAATCAGGGCTGAATGGCACATTGTTCCATTCATGATACAGCTTTGCAGAAAGTGACTATTGATTCCCTGCTCTGGGACGGGATGCTTCTGAATATGTAATCCAAACTGCACTAGTCATTTTTTGATGTTCATCAACATTACATCAATATTACATTTTATACTGTATGTTGCTGTTAAAGTTTCCCCTCCCATACATCAATAGGGAAGCTTGGATGGCATTTACAAACCAATAGTACAAAAGTCATTTATCATTATCAATATATAATTCTTGCTTCACACTGTGGTGAAATTAGGCGAGCAAAGCATGCTATTCAAGGAATAGAAAGCATCGGCAGAGAAATGGAGGAAAGAAAGATGGAGATTTGTTATAACCGTTTTCATGTTTCTATTTGTTGAATCCATTGATTTTATATGGTCCCCAGATGGTTTCCATATTTTAGGATTGTTTTCTCTATGATCTAGCAACTTGAATATTAGCCTTTGTATGAAGCAGTTCCCATTAGAGTTATGAGCTGTTTTTTTGATTGTTGATATTGCTGTGTCTTTCCACGGTTTTACAATTTATTTTGGCTGTTAGGGATGTTGCTTTATATCCATTTCATACTCTCATTACCTCATCTGTTTGAGTTTGTTATGGCTCTATGTACAAACAATGGAATTTTCATTGCTCTTTCACATTTTATTAGCAGTTTCTTTTACTACTTTATTTCTTAGAAGTAATATATTTCAGGACATGCCTGAGCGTAATCATTCCAAATATTAATTACGTATTAATCACAGGTGTTGAAGGTAGAATGGCAATGGTTCAGTGGGTGACATGCTCTTCTCATTAGGTCAGTCTTATGAGAATTGCCTTGGCTGATTAGCCTAGCACTGCATTCAATGCAGTATCATGACAGGGCTCCACAGGAACGTGTGATACTTCCATAATGCACCCTACATTCACCAACATCCCCATGATGGAGTTGCTTCCTAATTCTAGGGACTCATTATTTGTCTGGTGTTCTGGTGCAGGTGGGTTTCATATCAACATACAACCTATCTAAAGTAACCCATGTTGATATACTCGTATTAATATCTGTATTTTTTCTTAAACCTTCTGAAGTGAATCATATCTTGTGCCAGTGAGTTCCATGAGCGATTGTGTATTCTATTCTATCTGAGTTCTTACCAGTGTAATACCTGAGGGCCTTCCAGTAGTATATTAAACAGTGCAATAATACATCTGTCACTAATTGTTTGTTCTCTTGTCCTCTTTCCAATGGGAAAAGCATATGCAATGAAGTGCCTTGCTTTTATAGGTTGTTTTTTTTTTTGGTGGTGTTTAAAAAAAATCTTCATGTTGCTATGTATTTAGTTTAGGGAAGGCAAGATCACACACATGCATCTTGCACTTGGAGTAGAAGGTGGTAAGGACCTTAATTCCGGTGGGAGCTCCTTCACAGTCTCATAGACTCATAGACTTTAAGGTCAGAAGACACCAGTACGATCATCTAGTCTGACCTCTGGCAAAATGCAGGCCTCAAGACCTCACCCACCCACTCCAGCAATAGACCACCAACCTAGAGACCACCAGAGCAGCCCCAAGAAAGTTCTGTGTGCCCACCAAATGAGCTTTAGCCTTATTGCGAGGGTTCCATCACGCTCGAGGCGCATGGCTGTCCCCCACTATCTTCATCTCAGAGCTGAAGTTGATCTTTAAGCTCTCCTGGACACAGGCTATACAGTATCTTGAAGATAAGAACTAAGACCTGAAACTCGATTTGAAATTCTATGAGAAGTCAGTGTAAGGAGAAGAGGACAGGTCTGGTGTGCATTCAGTGGTCTGTGTTGCTAAGGAGACTTGCTGTACAGCCTCCTAAGTGCTGACGGTTTCAAGCTTAGGTATATTTCATGGCTGAAGCTCAGTCGACAAGTGAATAACTGGAACCAACCCATCCCCCAGCAGGATGGGACAAAATCTCCCAGCCAACCAGAGATGATAGAAAGCATTACTCATGGATGCTGCTTGGTGAGAACTTAGTGGCAGTGAGGACTGAGCTCCCGGGCTTGGTGCAGCTGCTCTCCGCTGGGTGAGAAGCTCTGGTCTCTGCAGTCAGATCCCTGGACACATGCTGAAGCTCCTGCAGTTAAACAGAGTGAAGACAACCCACGCTGGGTAAAGACATAGAGAACCCTTACTGCTATAAGGGGAAGGCACCGCCTGCAAAAGGTGAGAAATACTGGTGAGCAAGGATGGTGAACTCTTTCCTCCCAAGCTGGAACTAGGATGCTCAGATGTCATGCAACCCTTCTTGCAGTGGCTACTCCAGCCTATGGGATGGAAAAATGGCTGCAGCCCTTCTATGCCACTGGTCTAGTGTGACACAGTCAGTGTATCTGCTTAAGGGTGGATCCATTTCCCCTCTTCTGAGATGCCCTTCCACACCTTTGCACACACCTCCAGCTCATGCAGAAGGCAACCCAATATCCCCAGCGTGGGGCTTCAATTGTGCTGGACTTGCATGCATGCATTTCCTCCATGGTGAAGGCTGTGGGGGAAGGGGAGACCCTTGTCTAAAAGGGGTACACTGTGTAATAATAAACAAATCCCTGGAAAATTGCTAGCAACGCAATTTTGGAATGAATTACATGATTGATAAATATGTCCTGTCCGACAGGTCATCATCACACCTCTTGATATTTCCTATGATTAGTCATGATAAAATTCAGTGAAAACTTAAATCTGCCTTTCTGTTATATACCCTGGCTTAATTCCAATAGTTCCTAATCCTTAATCTTCAGCCAAAATCCGCTCAGGTATTTCCTGTGCAGAGATTGAACTCTCAGCTCTAGTGCAAAATCTAGCTATTGCAAGAAATGACTCCTCTTCGCCCTCAAGGCACAGGAAATATAGGGCTTGCTCCTGCTCAGTAGCCAAATTCCTACTGACCTCAATGGTTTAATAATCCTTCCCCCTAAATGTGCCAAAATAGTCACTGTCTAAGTTATAAATTTCCCTTTCCCTTTCTTGCCTGAGTCTAGGCACTTTTGGTACAGAGTGGAGAGCACCAAACAGTGTGATAGAAAATACAAACAGGGGTTCTCAGGGCAAGAATGAGAAGTGGGGGAGATGTACGGGGTTAGAAAATAAATTCATAGTCAAAACTGGTTGTATTCCACATCATCTTTGGAAAAGCAAAAGCTCAAAGAGTTTACAAGAAGTGATGCGTTGTCTAGCTGTCTCTCTACTGTATTCTACCTGCTGCCCAACAGCAGCAGGGTGACTCGCCATATTTATTGAGAATAGCAATATCCACCTGAAGAGACAGCAGGGCTTCCAGTGAGTCATGAGTCAATACAGACAAGCTGGCATTAAGACTGGGTACTCTCGCTGCCCCTTTTCTTCTTCCCACTTGGAAAGCGGCCCTTAGTTTTCTCCTGCTGATTTGCTTGTCCAGAGGCTGCATAACTTACTGCAGCTGGTGTGCACCACAGGTAGGCGCTTGAAAGGGAAAGGGTTAACAATATGGAAATGATCACAGCTTGGTGGCAAAGTTGACTGGGCTATACCAATGTTATTGAGTGTAGGACCTGCAGAAGCCTATGGCCAGGCTTGACCTTTGCAGCGGTTTGCTGTTCAAGGAACAACAGACTGTGTTTCACTAAGTAGTATTTATTGTCCCTTGCTCTGGACGGTACCATGTGACTCTGTGGACTGACTGAGTAGAGACATGTCCTCTGTGCTTTTAGCTTTTACAATAAGACATTTCTCGAGCAGTAGAACAAAACTGCTCGTCTTTTTCTGCATTTGCCATACAACAAACGGTATCTCACATCCCTGCTGTTTCCATTGCCATTCAGTGAGTTGCCCAACTTCTGCAACCTCAGACAGATCTCCCTTCTCTGTGATTTAGCTTCTCTCTGGGTGTCATTGTCTAGGTGTTCTTATCTACAGAGAGATATTCCAGCTGGTCTTCGGGGATTTGCTAGATACGCCCAGCTGTCGTACGAGCTCTTGCCTTTTAGAAGTGTCCACCAGTGCACCTCCTTCTGTAGCCTTTAGTAAAGAATCTGAACAATAGAAGTAGCAGCCAGGCTGACCCAGATTAAAGAGTTCTAGGCAGGAGGATCACTAGAGATGACATCTTTCCTGCAGAAAAAGTGGCACTTGCCTTGTTTTATGCCACACCTTCCAAAGCCATTGTCACCTAGCACTCATGACGAGAGCCCAACATTCCTTGAATGGGCATTATGTATGATGGGTAAGACCACTTGGTGCTAGGCTCTGTACAGAGTAGAAGGTGGTCTCTACCCCAGAGAACTCACAGTCTAAATGGACAGAAGCATGGTGAGGGAGGGGGCAAATTGCACAAGCAGAGTGAACAGTGTGATGGTCTCCAAAGCCACGCTATTTCCATGATTTTTTGATGGGGTGGGTTTACTTAGGAGGAGGTCAGCTAAATGGAAAGAAAAGGGAAGCAAAGGCAGGGTGAGGAGGATAGGGCAGGGGAGAAAATCTGGAAGGATAAGTTTGGCGTGAAGCTGGGGTGAAGAGAGTTTGAGGGGGAGGTTGGTGCAAACAACCAATCAGCATAGGGCAGCGTGGCATGCGACAGACATCAGGAGCTCACGTATATGCCTTAAATACATTTGTCAATTGTTCAAATCCCAGATGGGGACAATTAAAGAGCCATTCTTCCTGAGAATGTGTGTTTGCTCATACGCGGTCCCTTCTCAGAGCTGCATTAACATTTCAAAAGAAAATCACTCTCTATAGTCACTTAATGAGAGAGGGGCCATGTGAATTAGCTCAAACAGTGGAAGTAATTATTGTGTATAGATTTTCCCACCTCCCTTTTTCTTTCTCTTGGACACATATATAGTAATAATCCCAGATGCTGTGATAACCCATTAACCACACATTGTGTGGAACAGAAGGTGGGAGTTACTGGCATCTACCAATTTAGCTAAAGGCAAATCTCGATTCATTCTTTGGAGTATCAAGGCATATATACTCTTTGGGTGTAGCCTCTAAAAGATGACAAAGGCAAACAGAAGACGTCAGATCCCATGCAACCGTGGTCTGGAACGCATGCAGAAGCTACTCAGCGTATTTCATCATCTCTTTCCATGGTCTGAGCCACAGTTAACTCCAGAACAGCGGTTCTCAATCTTTTGCAGGTCGTGACACACTTGGCAGCATATCACGACCCTTCAGGGACACACCAGTCTGCACTCCCTCCCCCACCCGGCAAAATCCAGCCATCTCTCCGACTTTCTGCAACACACTTACTACTATGTGGTGACACAGTAATGTGTCCGGACATAGTGGTTGAGAACTGCTGCTCCACAATATCATGGGAACAAACAGAAGTTAGGTTTCAGCTCTTACAGGGGGAGCTAGGGAGATGTTGACTGATACCAGTATAAATAATAAGAAGTATCTAGAAATAAGGTGAAACATCATCATAGAATAAGGTAAACAAAGCCTGTGATATTTCCCCCAGTGAAGACAAGTCTAAATTTGCCATTGATTTTAGCGGGAGCAAGATTAGACAAATCGATTTGCTTAAAAGTCTGTAGGGCAATTTCTAGAAGAGATGCAATTAACATAATTTCAGGTACATGTTCTAGCTTTGTTATATCAGTTAGAGCATAGTGGTAAATTGATGTGGTTGGTCATGCCTATGTAAATCGTAGACCATACTTTGTGGTAGCAATCAATATCTCATTATGTATTCTGTTAATTTAATAACACCTGAGGCACTAACCCTCACTTTCAAGCGTGGACGCTCTATATGCTGCTGCTCCCATTTTCCCTGGCAAATCATTTGGATTTTTGTTGTGCTAATAGGGTTTTAGATTCATAGCAGAATGACGCCATTATTTGGTCTAACCTGCAGCACAGTTCAACCCCTAAATCCATGTCACCTGGTGCTGTGACTCTGGCTACGATTACCAGGTAGGTCAGGTTGGGCTTGGTCACCACAGGGAGGAGGGTACTGTAGACAGTTGTCTTGTAGAGTGAGTAGGAGTCACTTTTTTCATTAGTCACACCTAGAGTAGAAAAAAATGCCCCTCCTCGAGTCAATTCCCACCAGCTAGGCTCATTAACTCCTTTACAATCATGGGGGATTCTATTTTGGGAAGCAGTGATTCTGAAAGCTTTTGGAAGTTGGGCCGGATAGTCAGTTGAACATGGGCTTTCAGTGGGACACTGTAGCCAAAAGGGCTATGCAATCTTTGGCAGGGCCGGATTAAGGAAAGGGCTGTAGGGGCTGCAGCCTTGGGACCCAGCCTAAAGGGGGGCCCTGTGTTCCCCACCAAAAATCTGACCCCTGACTGATGGGAGGGCTGCTGCTGCTCACTTTCAGCAGCCTGCCTGCCCAGCCTCTTCCAGAGCAGCCAGCCCCGGGGGCAGAGCAAGTGCAGCAGACTGTGGCCTCTGGCCCACCTCTCCCCAATCACCTGCAGCAGCAATGGCCTGCAGCCCCCTCCACTGCCCTATTGCTGGCTGTGGCCCCCTTGAATCCCTTCTGCAGTGCCACCTGGCTTTGGCTTTGGAGCCCCTGACCCTGCTCCCCAGTATCGGAGGGATGGGTGCCCCCTCCAGGCAGGATGCCATGGCAATGGGGGGGCACAAGGATGGGCAACCCCAGGTCCCCCTGTGCCTTGATCCGGGCCTGGTCTTTGGATGCATAAACAGGGTCATCTGGAGTAGGAGTAAGGAGATTATTTTGTCTCTGTATTTGGCACTGTGATGACCACAGCTGGAATACTGTGTCCAGTTCTGGTGTCCACAATTCCAATAGGATGCTGATGAATTGGACAGGGTTAAGAGAAGAGCCATGAGAAAGATTACAGGACTATAAAATGTGCCTTATAGTGAAAGACTTAAGGAGCTCCATCTACTTATCTTAACCAGAAGAAAGTTAAGGGGTGACTTGGTTACTGTCTATAAGTACATAAGCGTCTACATTGGGAATAAGTAATTGAAAATGGGCTCTTCTGTCTAGCAGAAAAAAGCATAACACTATCCAATGGCTAGCAGGGAAGCTAGACAAATTCAGACTGGAAATTCAGACTGGACATACATTTTTAATCATGAGTAATTAACCATTGGGACAACTTATTAAGAGTTGTGGTGGACTCTCCATCACTGTTACAGGAGAGAAGAGCCAGGCATTAGCATTAGGAGAACAGATATTGGGGTGAACTGATTGCATGGAGATTAGGGGGATAGCACTTCCTTCCTCAAGGAAAGTGGAAATATGGGCCAAAGGTGTTCGTGGGGAGGGAGGAGAATTTCAGTGAACATGTCGATACTTCAACCTGCCCCTGGGCTTTGCCTGTAACTAGTAGGGCCTAGGTCTGGGCTTTCCTTCTCTTCCTGTAACTTGAACAGCTGCTGGGGTTGGTGGGATGTGTCCATATAACCAGTGGCCAGTTGATGAATTCAGAATGGGTGTATGGGGTGGGCGTGAGTGGATTTCGAATGGAGTTGTGTGTACAGAATGGGTACCTGTATGTAATCTCTTAGTGTGCATGCACACATGCAGAATGAGTGGTTGGGTGAATGTGGAATGAAGGGGGAAAGTGAAGGAGTAAGAGATGTATGTGTGCTCTGACCGCAGGGCTGGAAAGATGGGATGGAATGAAAGTGGGTGCAGAATGAATGCGAGGCGTCACGTACGGAATAGATGGATGGAGTAGGTCTGAATAGCACAAACCGGCAATGTGTCTGGGAAATGATCTAAATTAAAACCTACAGGATTGTTGTATGCAAATATTAGCGGGTATGGTATTGTCACATTTATTTGTCTCATGTTATTTTAAATCAGACCCAGTCCTGCAAACTCTTAGGCATGAATAGCTTGACACAGGTAGCCCCAAGGGGCCAAACTTGATATTACAGTAGCACCAAGAAGATCCAACAAAGTCCAGCCCACCCTGCCCCATCCTGGCACTTGCTGCCTGGTCCGCGACTGGGGCCAGCTCCTGCTGGCAGGTGGCCTCAGGTTCCCAGCCCTCTCAAATTTCCAAGGAGAGCATACAGACTAACTAGACAAGGCAGAAAACAGGGAAGCAGAGAGAGATAAAGTAATTTGCCCACGGTTACAGAGTAGGTAGAGACAGCCAAGATCAGAATCTTGATTTCTCCTGACTCCCAGTGTTGTGCCAGTCAAACACACTGCTGATCTATCTGTTCTTTGCTGTTTCATGCCTACTGTTCATCAGACTGGATGTTTCATTCTCTTTCTGCCCTACCAATGGGGCTACACATGGGGGAGAGGGGGAAATTCCATTCCTGACTGAGGCTTGTAATTTGAGGGGCGGGAGGCAATGCCCCAAACTAGCCCCATGCCTCAAACTCCTTTATCAGTCAAAATGCCTCTCAACAAGTTATCAGCCCTGTATTAAAGCTTTTATGCTATGCTGGCGTCACTGAAATGATGTTTTTATTGTGTGCTTGCCATCGTCTTCATCAGCTCACCAGCAAACCAGTTCATCATTACTCTTCACTCACAAGGCCCACCCATCTGGATGTTTGTGCTCACAAAGGTGGTTGTATGTTCAAAGACGTCAGACTGATTCATAATGTCGCTGGTCACCAACTCGAGAATAAACACACGGCATTGTTAGCACCAGCCGCAAGCCCATAATGATAAAACAACCTCTGATGCTTTAGGTTGTTCTGTGTTGTGTCCACAAAGGGAACTGTCACTCAAACAATGACCTGTGAGCCACACAGTCTGTGGCCAGGTTCCTCTACAGAATTAGGAAATGCTTGGAAAGTAAGGTCAAGATAGACAAGAAGATGAAGTGGTAATTATTGTGTCTGCCAAATGACAGCCAGAGACTCAGAATAGGCTTCGCTGATGAATAGAGCAGCTCTCAGAGTGGGCCTAGGGCATCATTCCCAAAGGTTGAAAAATCTGAGCTGCCACTTTCCACAGCTGAAAATGCCTCTCACAAACAGACTTGGAACTTCAACTTCTTCTCTTTTGACTCTGAGTTAAAAAGGATCAGTAAGTTCCATTTAAATGCTGGCAAGGAACTACAAACCATTGGCACTTTCACGCGCTGCTGTTGCGTTTTCACACTTGAGCAGCTCCTAGATGGTATGCCACAGCCCATCATCAAAGGATCCACTGGTCCCTGACTCTCACATGGGGGTACGGGGAGAATTCCTCCCTTCTTGAAATGGACTGTTCTCCCCCAGCACCCTCAGAGATGCAAATCACCACCCCAAAAAAAGAAAGAAAGAGGTGAAGCTGTGGCTACACTGCTTCTGTCCTGGTCCATTGAGCCAGCCTAGGAGGCGTAGGTTATGCAATGCATGATTTCCTGAGCTCTGGGAGGTACTTTCTGCCTGATGCACAATCCTCCGCTAGAGCTTCTAGAGGGGTGATGTGGCTCTGTACTGCCCCTCCCCACGGTGAGGGTCAGTGTCTCATTGCCATGATCTGGCCCTAAATTGGGAGACACAATGGATAAACAGTAAAATTAAACTAAATGTAGCATAAATTGCAATGGCACAGTTCATCCTGGAGGATCCCAAAGAACCTTAAACCATAACTAAATAGCCCCACTATAACACAGCTCTGGCTGGGGCTGAGGGAAAAAGGTAGAGATCAGTTCCCTGGACCACAGTAAGGAGAGGGGCATTTTGAGCAAGGATGCCAGGAAAAAACCCAGTTCTTACAAGCAGCGCCATGAGATCTTTCATTTAGAGGAGGTCAGTTTTTAAGGTCTTGTCAGAAAGACACCCACACAATAAAGTATATTGAGCTCAACTGATCTACTGTGGAAGGATGAAAGGCTAAATTGACATGGCTGGGATTTGAATCAGTGACTCGAGGGAGCGTAGGTGTTTCAATCTTGAATCTTAGTCCCGTAAGCCACCCCTCTGGCTTATGCAGCTGGGGTATTATGTATCAATGCTATCTCCTAGCAACGCGCTGCCCTCTGACCTGATGAGTGGAAACTGCAGGTAAATTGACAAATACAGCTTGACTTAGTTCAAAGCTGATTTGCCAACAGAAAGCGGCGCAAGAAACCGAACCGCTTTAACGGAGTAATTAAAACATTTCACTGGACCAACATATTGTTAATAATAATGAGTGGCAGATGTGAACAACAGAAATCACAGTGAGGTTCTCATTCACCCTGTATGTCCCGCTTCAGGCACATAAGGCACACCCGTATTCCCCTGCATGGGCTACTCACGTGGCAGGCAGCAGTGTGGGGCAAAGGATGAGTGGCTTTGGCCGGACCACTGCTCTCCCTCCCATAGTGAGGAATGGGCCCAGCGTAGGGTCCACTCCTCTACCTGATGCACGTACCAACTGAACCAGCATGGAGGGGAAAGTGATTGAGTCTATGTAGACGGCTGCTGCTGATTCCTTCCCTGTTGGAGCAAGTGGGGAACCAGCCTCCATACTGTGGTTTGCTCAGTTGCCCCCTTGAAAAGAGTCTTTACCCAAGTGCTGCTGGGAAAAGTCTTATCAGCGGTGGGGGCTCCCACGGGAACAGCATGATGGGGGTGGAAGAGAGGAAAACAGGTGGCCTTTCATGCAGCGGCTTCTCCCTCCCACCCCACACAATAAAGTCTAGTGCATTAAGTACAGTTTCCATCCTGACAATCCCTCCAGCTCTGCCTCTACTGCCGTTACACGGCTGATATTTAAGGGTGGTTTTACATACCATCAACTCATTTGAGGGAGCAGTGCAGTTGTTCCAAACCCTTTGAAGAAGCTCTAGAACTTGGGTTTAGATGGGTGGTGGGACCGGAGGCCAGGACTTCATGCTCCTGCTTGCTCCGCTGCCTTCGGCTTGCTGGTGAAGGCAGTGGGGTGGGAGCGGGGTGAAGTGCAGCAGTGGGGGTGCCCACTCACCCCCTACAAGGACGGCCCTGTTCATAGGAACATAAGCAGGGCCATCTCTTGCAGGGCAGCAGGGACCAGGGCCAATCAGCCTGGGGGGCCCCGGCGCCCCCAGGCACCCCAGCTGACCCCCGTCCCCCAGACCCAGAGTCACTGCTGCTGGCAGGAGCCAGTCCCAGCCCCGGCACTGGCTGGGAACCCGAGGCCACCTGATGGCAGGAGCCAGCCCCAGCCTGGCCTCGGCGGCAGCCGTGGACCAGTCGGCAGGAGCCAGGATTGGGGCAGGGTGGGCTGGCTCAGAGCTGGGCTCAGCTTTCCTGCTCTGTTCCTTTGCCAGCTGCTCAGCCCTGGGGGTGGGGCTCTGCCCTCCTGTCCTGCCCCTTGCCTTCGGCAGGAAGCTGAAGGCAGTGGGGCTTGGGGAGCGGGCTGCACAGTTGGCAGTGGGGGCCTGCGAAACCGCGGGGCTCATGGCGATCGCCTGCTCGCACCCCTCCAAGGATGGCCCTGAACATAAGAATGGCATACTGAATGAAACCAATGGTCCGTCTAGCTCTGCATCCTGTCTTCTAACAGTGGCCAATATCAAGTACTTCAGAGATAATAAACAAAATAGGTCATCCGGTGATTCAACCCCTATCACCCATGCCCAGCTTTTGGCAAACTGCAATCTCTGCCTATTTTGACTAATTGTCAGTGGGGGACCTGTCCTCCATGAATTTATCTACTTTTTGAACCCTGTTATAATCTTGGCCTTTACATCTTCTGGCAAGGAGTTCCACAGGTTGACTGTGCACTGTGTGAAGAAATTCTTCCTTTTGTTCATTCTAATCTTGTTGCCTAAGTACTTCATTTGGTGAACTATAGTTCTTGGTTTTTAACAACACTTATTTACTTTTTCCACACCAGTCATGATTTTATAGACTTCTATCATATCCCCCCTCTTTTCCAAGTTCAGAAGCCCCAGTTTTATTAATCTCTCCTCATATAGAAGCTTTTCCATACCCCTCATCAAATAGGTTTAACAAAGTCGACTTAAGCAGCTTGCTTAAGTCGACTTAAGGAAAATGTAGTGTAGACGCAGAGTAAATTAAGTCGACTTAAGCAAGCTTAAGTCGACTTAATTTACAAGTGTAGACGCACCCTGAGTGCCTCACAAACATTAATGAATTTTTCCTCATTAAGCCCCTTTGAGGTAGGGAGGTATCATTAATCTGATTGCATGCCAGGAGAGCTGAAGAAGTAAGAGATAAAAGTGATTTGCTCAGGGTCACTTGGGCGGTCTGTGGCAGAGTCAGAACTGAAGTAGGACTCTGGGTTATAGTCTAATGTGTTGACTACCCCACCACCCTCTCACACATTAATTTTGTGCAGAATCATTCTTATAAAAACTGCTTCCCCAAAACTCTTTACAGCATTAAATACAGTTAGACAGGTAAAATACTTAGCATTTAACATTTTCAAAGCATAATCCTTCCCACACCTTTGGGAGGTGGGATTATCTCTACCAAAGACAGAGAAATTGGGGCAGAGATTTGTCCAAGGTCATGCTTGCTCTGTAGGACACTGTGAATATTGAGATCAGAACTCAGAAATCTAGCTCCCAGTCCCAGCTTAGTCTGCTAGTCTACACTGCCTCTCAGTATTATCTGTCATCAGGGAATTAAATAATAGCTGAGTGGGAGAGGAAAATTAAGCTGTAAACTAAAGGCATTGAAGACAAGACGTGGTTTCCAATGAGATTGGAAAACAGAGAGGGAAAGCTGATTAATTTCATATCACTGTGCAGTCTACAGATGCTAAATACCTTGCTCTTAGAACCAGTTGAGATCCGAATATTGACCAGGTAGAATTGTTCCTCCTGAAATGCTCAATAACTCTTTAGTATTTTTGTATGAGGGAGGATGAACAAACCTCTTTTTCTAAGTCTCAGGGGAACCTGTACACAATGCAGGGAACACTTAGAGACACGAAGCCCTGGTCTACACATATTGCGGTTTTCAGCAGCAGTCAAAGGGAAATATGCAAGTTACTTAAAATAACTTGTGTATCTCCCTTCAACTACTTAACGCCTATTCACAACAGTCTCTTCAGTGCACTGAGTCGATGGGAAACGGCCTCCCATTGACACAGCACTGCTCTTTTTCAGGGTCTGGTCCTACCTGGTTGACTTCCTGATTGATTGAGTGGGTGCCCATTGGAAAGATTGATTGACGGTGGTGAATTTGCCACTGTAAGTGTAGACCTGGACCTAGCCTTACGGAAGCCTCCTTCTGACACTAAGTCTTAGGGAAACTTGTATACAATGAAGTTTGCTTTACTTTTCAAATAGGGAGAGTGACAAGGAAAGACACCTGTGTAACCCATGCCCTCACAGTATTATATACTGGGAGAGGGACATACACAGTGAGACATTAGGACACTCATGCACGGATAGACAAATAAGGACACAGAGGGTGCGTCTACACTTGTAAATTAAGTCAATTTAGGCTTGCTTAAATCGACTTAATTTACTCTGCTTCTACACTACACTTTCCTTAAGTCAACTTAAGCAGCTGCTTAAGTTGACTTAAGGAAAAATAAAGTCAACTTTGTTAAACCTACTTTTAAGTTGACTTTCTGCTTAAGTCGACTTTCTAAAGCCGACTTAAGCCAGTGTGGACGCAGAGTGCCCCATAATCAACTCTAAGTCGACTTAGCGCTCTCCAGGACTTCCCCACTGCCCTCCCTGCCAGGGTGGCTGGCACAGGGAGAGCCTGGCATGCCCCCCCACAGGGCAGGGCAGAGCCCTGACCACCCTGCCCCAATTCCCTGCCAGGGTCCCTGTCCCCCTTTGCTCCATTGTACCCAGATACAATGGGGCAAAGGCTGAGCCCCCTGGCACTTGACATCTCCCAGATCTACCTATCTCCTACAAGTCGACCTAGGCATCCAGTGTGGATGCTCTAGGTCTACTTTGTAAGTGACCCCCTAAATCGACTTAAAATTTAGGTGTGGACATGCTAAGTCGACTTAGCTAAAGTCAACCTAAATTAACAAGTGTAGACATAGCCAGAGTTAGAAGATTCTGGATGCTTGGAAACATTTTAGAGATCGAGTTTTCCAGGCATATCAATCAATGCCAGGTTGCGTCCTTTCTAATTACATTATTAATGCTCTGTTACGTGAAATTTATAATCTACTGAAATCTGACTGACCTAATCCATCAGACGTGGCAAGTCACAAATTAGCATGTCAGTCTGAGTAATTGAAAATGTGATCCAGTTTTGTGAAACTGACTTAAAAAAAAAATTGCATGCAAGTTGTATTAACGAAAGACGATGGGGGAGGGAAGTGTTTTCAATTTTATTTCAATTCCTTACAATAACAAAAGACAACGGTGGCAGCTGATGCTCTGTACCCGGCCAGTGCCCCGGCTGGCCTGCCAAGTCTTACTGTCCTAGGTGGCACCTGGAGTCCAGGAGGATTGTATGTCATAGAGAATCCCCTTCATTTTACATTATGAAGTGGAATCTGTGGCTCTGCGGCCTGTGCTGCTCCTTGCTTTCTCCCTGCCTCTGTTGTTCTCAGCTCAGAGAGCTACTCCTGTAGACCAAAGGGAGTTTTGTTTGGTGCTGATGCTTCTTCTAACCCTGTTAGAACCTTCTAACCTTTTAACCCACAATTCTGAAGATATTGAAGGCATCTTGACTTGCTGGTAAGTGAACTGTATTTTGCCCGATGTTCATTATTGTATATTTATAGGCTGTTTACCAGAAAGATTCACAGAGGAGCGGCAGTGAGGTAGGAAAAGGGAATGCCCAACATTGATTATGCTGCCCGTTCTGCTAACATCACTGTGGATCGACCATTTTCCTTCTCGTTGCTAGCAGCAACTGTAGGACAAAATGTGGAAGGAGAGGGAGAGAGGGACCTGTGCTAGTCACAAGGTTGTTGGTACTATTCAAACGAGAAACTGGTGAGTGTGATGAATGGCCATGATACATAGATACTGTGTGCTGGAAACAGAGATAGTCAGATTAGCTAGGAATTGCCTATCTAGTCAGAAGGTGACTCCACAAGAAGCCAGCAGTTACGTGCTAAGCATTTTATTTCTCCCCCACAAATTACATTTCTGCCCAACACAGTTGCGGTCGCATCCATTTTGTGAAACCACAAAAATGTTGGCAGACACCCCTTCCCCACTTTGGCCTAGAGCGGACTGCGGTGCTGTTTACCACTGGATGTGCCCTAGGATTGACGGCCGAAAAAGCATAAGGCCAGGTGGGTTGTTTGTTTGTTCTGGCTGGAATGTGACTAGCAACGTTATCTTTTAAAACCTTGGCAGAACCAGCAGCAGTTTGTGAGACCTGTCTCCCCTGCTGTTCATTATTCGGCTGGGCTGTTTCAACAGCACGTACATCAGACATGATGATTTGAAGAGGTGCCTTCTTGTCAAACTCTAGAGTGACTCTTTCCAAATTTTCTCCTCCCTTCTGAACAGTCTCACTTTCTTCTCTCCAAGACTATCTGTGCAGTTACGTAGAATGCATCCATCCCTGTATTACCTGTGTGCACCAACAGGTATTGTTGAATAAAGCCACGCCACACCCCTGTGGGATAGCCTGATTTACAAGCATCAGTAGAGACTGGAATCAATAGAGCTACCCACAGAGCAAGATGCAACTCAGCATGATTACGGGTATCAGAATTGCAAGTGAAGAGCCCCAAGTCATGCAGGAGGGCCGTATCTGATTCAGGAATTGAACTGGAATCTTCTGAAACCCCCTCCTGCATCTTAATCACAACCTTTCTTGGGGGTGGGTGAATGTGGTAGTAATGACTGAATTGGCTGTTGTAAGAACTTTAACCACATGGGAGTCTCAGACTGCGCTTTGAAAAGTGTGTAGAAAGAGAAGCTGAAAGGTCAGTATACAAAATATTAACAGAACTACTTTCACCCTTCATATTCTAAGGACACCCTCTTTGGGTGCCAGGATGAAATATTGTTTGTCTCACTTTTCAGACTGGGTATGCTGTGTCAGTAACTAGTAGTAATGGACAACCCTGAAAAAGGTTTAGAAGTTCAGTTATATAAACATCTAGAAGTCATTACATATGCACCTCCCTGATAAAACCACATAGATTATTTTCTGACACCTTTCAAAACACCGCATCAAAACAGTTCCAAGAAGCTTCCTGCTTAGATCTGAGTGTACTTTTGTTTTAATTCTGAGCAAGTTAAATTGAATGTTAACAACATCCTTAGTACTACACTTTATAGAGAAATAAACAGAGATTCAGGGATATCTTTCTGGTGTTTCCAATTAACCAGAGACACTGTCTTCACTGTCTGCTTTATCCAAGGACAAAAGTAATTGGTTAGCAAATTGCTTTCCACTCCTGAAAATTAATGTTAGAACACCACAGTAGAAATAAAGCCCATGCTATCTGGATTACTGCAGTGATATAGCTGTAAATGAAAAGCTGTTTTCTGAACTAATGTTGGGAGAGATTACTGAGATGCTACTAAGGGATATAAATTTGGGAGATTATTGAATGGGATTCAACCTTTTTTAAAACTCAGGTGCACAATTCCCTTTCTCCTGGAAGTGTGATGATCCATCTATCTTGCTAGGCCTTAGAGGATATAAATGAACAGTGAGCTTTTAAGAACAAAGTGAAAATTGAAGGTAGAAATATGCTGTCATAGCAAGCTCTGCTCTGCAATGATGCAGTTGGGACTTCAAACAGGTATTAATCCCTTCTCTGCCCTAATGGCATTCCTATGCAGCCATCACAGTGACACATGTACAGTTCTATGGTCATTTGCCATAGGTATCTAAATTTGATAGATTTCTCACTAATGATGGCTGAAATGGTTCAGAGCAGAGGACCAGGGCAAATCAACAAAAAGGTGCTTATCTGAATGTTCAGTCTGTGAACTTGGTCTGTGATAGGATCTGAAGTGTTTTCTTAGCACATTTTCCTGACCAGAACCTGGAAGTGCAAAGAACTTTTAAAGCAACAAATTGTTTTATTTGAATATTTCTCAGTCATTTATGTTACAGTAGATCCTAGAGACCCCAGTCAAGATCAGGGCCTCTTTGTTCTGCATGCTGTGCAAATTCACCGAAAGATACAGTATCAGGTTCAGGGGCTGCGTCTACACTGGTAAATTAAGTCGACTTAAGCTTGCTTAAGTCGACTTAATTTACCCTGTGTCTACATTACAGTTTCCTTAAGTCGACTTAAGCAAAATAAAGGCGACTTAATGAAAATTAAATTGACTTTATAAAACCTGCTTTTTAGTAGACCTAAGGCTTAAGTCAATTCCCTAGAGTCGACTTGAGCCAGTGTAGCCGTGGGGTAGCCCTAAGTCGACTTAGGGCTACCCCAGGGCTACACCAATGCCCTCCCTGCCGGGGGTGGGGACAGGGGTAGCCTGGCATGCCCCTCCACCTGGCAGGGCAGAGCCCTGCCCACCCTGCCCCTATGCCCTGCCTGGGTCCCTGTCCCCCTTTGCCCCATTGTACCTAGGTACAATGGGGCAAAAGCTGAGCCTCCTGGCATTGGGCAAGGGGTGCCCCCCCTGCCCCTGTGGACCTGCCCTAGGTCCCCCCAGCCCCACAAAGTCAACCTAGATCATCCAGTGTGGATGCTCTAGGTCGATTTTTTAAGTTCCCCTTTAAGTTGACTTTATTTTTAAGTGGGGACACACTAAATCGACTTAGTTAAAGTTGACTTAAATTCCCCAGTGTAGACATAGCCAGGGAGTTTATAGTCTATATAGATAAAACAAGCAAATGGTGGGTGGAAAACAGAGGGCCAGTGGGGGAGCTAGGATTAGAACTCAGAACAGGTTTCCACTGAATCAGGCCACTCCTATACAAATGGCTTGTGGATTTACCTACATAGCCTGAACCAGTCCACCACTCTTTCACATGAATTGAATTGAAAGTATGGTGGACTCCAATGAATACATCTAATATGGCACTCAGGGGGTTAAGAGCATCATTAAGTAATTTAATAATAACCCACAAAAACAAAATATTAACATTGATTCTAAAAAGCAACTGCATTGGTATAACAGCAAGAAAAAACAAGCCAAAGCCAAAATGAATGAGTGAGTCTTTCGAAAGACTACCAAAAAAAAGGTGAATTTCCTGTTTATAACTCATCTCAGAGAACTCCATCAGTTGGGGTTTATGGTGGATCACAAATAAACAAACTGTGTGTAACCCATATGCCTGAAAAGGCTATCTCTGAGAGACCTGCTGAGGGTGGGTTACTGTTGCTGGGCAGATTAGCGACCCACAACTGGAAACTTCCAGAAGCAGGGAGTGGTAGCAATTTGAACATGCTCCCACAGCCTGTAGGAATTTTTTAAAAGGACAACATCAAGGCAGGCACATGGGACAGATAAAATATCACTGAAATAATAGAAACAGTTGCATATGGCTTTTTAGAGACAGAGCTAAAATCCATGCATTTCCTGAGTTAGAAAAACTGTAAGTCTCCTATGTGTATATGGAGAACTGTAAGTCTATAGACAGACTGCTGGGGAAAGACGAAAGGTCTCTCACCAAAGGAGGACTTGACCATTTTTGCTCAAATAGTGGCGTAATTGTCAAGAAGATTTTTTCTGTGATACGCAGCTCATCATATGTAACTTCAAGTTTTTCATTCTTTTAATTGAACTCTACAAAGTGCTTAATGCACGTACAGTAGGGATTCTATGAAACGGAAACCTATTATACAAAACAAATGCAATATTGAGACATTTAAGCCCCTGCACTAAGAAGAACTTTCACTAATTTCAGAGCATTTCATGCTGAAGATAGAGGGCAAAAGCTAGAGATGTGCACATAATTTATAATGAATGACCTTGCTTCTGATGATGGAGTCCACAAACAGGTCAGTTCTTGTTTACGACTTGAAATTGTTCAACGAACTTCATCATGCATTTAAATTTATACCAGGGGTCGGCAACCCCCAGCACTCGTGCCAAAGTTGGCACATGGGCTGATCCTGAGCAGCATGCGGCGCTGCTCAGGCTCCGCCTCCTGGTCCGACTCCCCATAGCTACAAGAGCCATGTGCCATGGATCCAGGCCCCTGCTGGCCGCGCTTCCCTGCTGGGGATCGGAGCCTGCAGGGAAAAGAAGCTGTGGCGCATGGGGCTCCTTTCTCCGCTGGGCCCCACCTCCCTGCTGGGGAGAGCAGCCAACAGGGGACAGGAGCCCCGCACATGGGGGCGGGGCCATCAGGGAGAAGGAGTCCCTGGCCCTGGCCCCTTTTGGCCCCACCCCAGCACCTGCTGAGGGTGCAGTGGGCGGGGCTGGCACAGGAGCTGGCAAAGGTTGCCGACCCTTGATTTATACCTTACTTCTTCAAATTTAAAATTCAAGCTACATTGCACAATTGTGACTGGTCACATAAATTACACTGGGCAGATTTTTAGGAGTCGCCAGGGCCAGATGTCCAACAACTCAGCATGCACAATTAGGCCAGATTTTCAGATGACTTTAGCATATATCATACTGAGCTCTTTTGAAAATCTGCCTACTTATTTTGTTTCCTAAATAGTTGCTGAGTACTCTTAAAAATCTGGAAAACCCTATTTGTAGATGCTGAGCAATTAAGGAAACTTGGCCCAGTGTGCTCTCTTTTTTGTTCCCTTCTGACATAAACATAAACCTTGAAATTAGTTTTCCTCTGTGAATATTCACAGAAAGTGAGTTTAAAGGGATACCATGAACTTAAACGACAGTCTAAAAAATTAGCTAAAAGTAAAGATGGTCAGAAAATTATTTTTTGCCTCCCATGAAAAATGTAGAAAAAACCAGTTTCCCTTTTCTTTTGTCAAAGTTGTCAAACTTGTTCTTTTTGTCAAACTTCAAAATGTTTTAGCTTTTCAGCTTCCCCCCAACATTTTAGTTTTCAATTTTGAAGAAAAAAATTGAAACTTGTTCATAAGTTTTTTAAGCGAAAAGCCATTGTCTACAAAAAACCAAGCAAACGAACAAAAAACCCAAAACACATGGATGGAAAATTGTCAACCAGATCTAATTAAAAATAGACTTATACTAAATCTGCCTCCAAATCCTTTGTGCCTTTTTGGTAAGATTCTCCTATTTGTAAAAATGTGTTTTACTCTCTTTTGCTGTATGAAGGACATACACAAGAATCAGAGAACTTGACTTGGGTGAAGGAGTGAAAATGACTATACTCAAATGCTGTCAAATGCAAAAAGGCTAACATTTTCAGAAGTGCTAAGGGGACTTAAGAACATCAGACCCACTGAAAATCAGTGAGACATAGGAATGTCTACACTTAAAATGTTACAGCAGACTAGGCCTTTCAGTAGTTATGAGGGGCCTCTAAATATGTCAGAGATAACTAAAAAGATTAATTATAAGGTATTTGATAATGCAAATAAAGCTTTTTGCAAGATGTATGTTTTATTTAGTTGTTTTTTGTTTCATCTTTGCCTATGTACATATGCAAATATAATGGTTTATCACTTCTTCCTTCATTACTCTTTCTCTTATAATGTAATACACTTTTTTCTCTTTATTTTTTATGGTAAGGGGCCTCTGAATCTTGATATAGTTTCGGGCCTCAGCATGTCTTAATCTGGTCCTGAACGAATTAGCATGAGTAATTGCAAATTAGGATTTAAACAGTACCTGAGTCTTACGTTGGAATGAATTTTCAACTGGAGTTAATATTTGCAGTAATTTTTAGCCATATTTGCCCAGCCCTAGCCAAAGCCAAGTTTTCTGTGCTAAAGATGTTTGTTTTCTCAAAATGATATTTATATAAAGGGTCATTGTAGGACAATGGATGAAGAGCAAGAAGGAAAGTTTAATTAACCCTGAATCCCTCCCAAAGTAATATGGGCTTCAGGGTGGAAAAAAGAGGGTAATAGGGGCAGAAATGGTAGCGTGGAAGTCAGATTTTACACTCTTCCTTCTGTCATTAAGCTGCTTAAGGCATGATTTAAAGTGGTTAATTAGATCATCGTTGCTCCAGGTTCGGAAGGCTAACCTTCTCTTTCAGCAGAATGAAACCCACCCCACACCCTACCTGACCCCCAAGGTAACCCTGCCAAGCCTGTTAAAGGCCTGAACACCTTCATTTATACGTTTTCTGCACTCTTCTCCAGCACTTAGCCCCACCCTTTGGGAACCATTGGTGTCAATCTTCACAGTGCTGTTCTGAGCTAAATTAAACCTTCATGTGGGATTACTTGAAACTGGTAGGTCTGAATAGGTCTTCACTTAAGATTGCTGGGAGGGGCACCACCTAAAGCTAGACTTAATGGCGTCTGTCCAAAACTAGCACCATGTGGGTGGAGAGTTGGGTGCAGACAAGAAACCATGAGAGATTTGGGGCAGAGCAAGAAAGCCGAGCAGCAGCCTATAAATGCTGTGCAACCCTAGGAGAAACCTAGATGAGAGTCTGGATTCAGAGGCTGGGCTGAAAGAAGCTGGTTCCTATCAGGAAAGAAATGGCTCCTTTTGTTTTTGGTTCCTGCTGGGTTCAGAGAAGCAGGACTTTGGACCACAGAAAATACCAGACTTCGCACTTGAACAACCCCTCAAGGCCCTGCACTTTGACTAGCTGCTTGGATAGAAAAGGGGAAACAATCATACTTCTCTCTCCTTTCTTACATGTCTCAATGAAAAGTGAAATAGTTGGCAATGCTGACATTTAAAGTATCATTGGGACTTGAGTTAACAGCTATTCAGATGAATTAACCTGTTCACCCCTCAGAGCTATTGCTTTAGGTTCTTTGCAACCTCAGACAGACATCTCTGCATTGTTTGAAGTCACTGTGTTTTGATTTTTCTTCTATATCCATAACAGCCAGAGGCTCATTGGCTATGTCTACACTTGTAATTTTAAGGGGGTCAGGGACCCTGGCAGGGCATAGGGGTAGGGTGGTTAGGGCTCTCCCCTGCCCTGTGGGGGATCATGCCAGGCTCCCCCTGTGCCCCCCCAGCAGGGAGGGCAGTGGTGTAGTCCTGGGGTAGCCCTAAGTCGATTTAGGGCTACCCCACATCTACACTGGCTTAAGTCGACTCTAGGGAGTCGACTTAAGCCTAATGTCGAATTTAAAGGAGGTTTGATAAAGTCGACTTAATTTTCCTTAAGTCGACTTAAGCAAGCTGCTTAAGTTGACTTAAGGAAACTGTAGTGTAGACGCAGGGTAAATTAAGTCGACTTAAGCAAGTGTAATTTACAAGTGTAGATGCAGCCATTGGTCTGTAGGGAAGCTGAAGAACAGCTGAGACATCTGCCTATTCCTCCCACTCTTGGTTAGTATTTGCACAAAGCACTTCACATTTTGAGTAACAATGTGTTTGAACATGGTAATAGAGGCATGATAGAGGTTCCCATGGCATTTATTAAGCACCCAGACACTCTTAGACATAGCCTTTACATCAGAACTAGAACAGGTCAGAAAACCAAACGTTTTTACCCCAGGAGACTTTTGTTTAAAAAAACATTTAAAACTTTCTTTGAAAAATATTAGTTTTTCCATGGGAAATTTGGAATCAGCTTAAATGATTTTCATTTCACACCAACATGTTGAAAGAAAACACATCTTTGTTGAACTGAAACAATATTTTAAATCCATATGGAACAAAAGGTTTTTGATTTCATTTCAAAATGTTGATTTGAAACAGAAATTTTTCATTTAGAAATTTCCCAAGGGAAAACTGAAATTTTCCATCAGCATGGACATTTTCCTGCCTTAGCTGTAGCAGTCCCTGAAGAAGTGCTCTGTGTAAGCTCACAATCTTGTCTCACTCACTAAGAGAAGTTGGTCCAACACAAGATACTCGCTCACCTACCCTGACCTGCATACAAAATGCTGACTAAGTCTAATCGGAACCTGTTTTAACTGAGGGAGTGCTGGCAAAAGCATCAGATTTATCCTTGAGTTTTTCTCCTATGAAACCTTCTGACTTGTAGATGTTTCCTTTGGTTCTCAGTGCTACTATTAAAATAATTGACATTTTTTCATTAAGCACTGAAAATACTTAGCACTACACAATTCATTAAGGAAGAGAAGGACTCTGAGCCAAAGTGCTAACAGTTTAAATCCATGATCCAGCAAAATACGTTAACACCTACTTAACCTTATGTTCTACCTATGACTACTCATGTGCTTAAAGTAAAGAAGGTGGGTGCTTAAGACCTTTGTTGGATGGGGCCTAAGTTAGACAACCATACTGATCAGACACAAAGTGATGGACCAATAAGATCCAATTTCAAAACAGTGAAGCTTTTAAAATAAATTGAGTTAATTTTCTCCCTTTCTCCTTGGTGGATTATCACAGTAGAAGTGAATTTGAAGCAGGGATTTGAGTGAAGAAAGGCCTGGTTGTCATGTTACAAAACATGTTAGAAGAACTCTCTTTCACCAGTAGAAGTTGGTGCACTAAAAAATATTAACTTATCAGTCTTTGTTAGAAGACAAACTATTCCAAGCATTTGGGAGTGAATGGGCTGGATACATTGAAAGTGGTAGGTCACATGGGCTTGGACATAATCAATAAATACTTGATAATTTAATGTCTCCTCCAAAAGATGGCCTTTTTAGGGGACTGATCCTCCTCCTTTTGAAGTCAATGGACCGATGTCTACACTAGAAAAGATAAGTCGACTTTATTAAGTCGACTTAATAAAGTCGTCCTTAAGTCGACTGAAAGTTGACCGTATTAAGTTGACTTAACAAAAGTCGACTTAAATTTTCTAGTGTAGACAGGCCCTGTTTGACCTTATTAAGTCGACTTAACATTTTAAGTCGACTTAATAAGGTAGACTTAGGCACTAATCCCCATCCACACTGGCTTAAGTCAACCTACCTAAAATGAGGTGTTATTAAGTCAACTTATCTTTTCCTTAAGTCGACTTACGGAAATGCTTAAGTTGACTTAAGGAAAGCCCAGTGTGGATGCAGAGTAGTTTAGGTCAACTTAAGGAGGCTTAAGTCGACCTAACTTGTAAGTGTAGATACATCCTGGGAGTCCTGCTGTTGTGACTGATTCTTATTTCACATACATACTCTGGGGTAGATTCCTCTCACATTCATTGGGGTGAAGTGGATTTACGGCTCTACCACTGTATTCCAATCACTGGATGTCCCATTGGTCCAGAGTTTGCTATCAACAATACACAAATGACATATTGCCCAACTGCTTGAAAGCACTGAACACTAAGCCTCACTTTGGGACTTTCACTGTGCTGTTGATTATCACCCTGGTTTGCTACACTACTCTGCAGATAAGCCCCAATGTGCCTGAAACTCAGGGGTTTACGCAGATTGAAAAAAAGCAGTTCAAGGTTATCATCAGTAAAGATGGGTTAACTTGTGCATTAATTTTGGTCGAGGTTCCATTGCCTGAGAGTTTTCAATACTCCCCCAGCAGGGCAGTTCTCAGAACCCTGGAGGGCATTCCGTCCTCCAGCTTTCCTTCACAACTGCCTTGAGTGCCCTGTTGCTGGCCTCTCTTCTTCCAGGGAGGCTCCGTCTGCCAGAAGGCCAGCTTGCTCCTTGGCTTTTCTCATTGCATGATAGCCAGTGACCTGTTCTCCTTCCTGGTCAGCAGCCCTTTTAGCTCCTCCCTCCAGCCGGACACCCACAGCAGGTGCAGCAGGACAGGGCCAGAGGCTCATGATCAAACTTATTATTGCAATTCTTTTGGTGCTATACCTTTAACCAAGATAAAGGGAAGAATACTGCATAATTCACCCATCAAATTATGCGGTGCTGCTTGGCGGGAGGGAAAAATTCCCTTACATCCACTGCAGGCCAATTGGCTTGTATCCTTGACCGAAATGTTGGTGCGCCTGTGACATATCATAGCTGCACATACAAATGTAAGCCTCTTCTGTGGTGAACAGCAGTTACCGAAGGGCTCTAATCCATAGATATGTAAACGGTTAGCTGGTACTAGAACTCCCCAATGTGTAGCATAGCTCCTAGGTTCTGAAGGACCCATACAGCTTCATGCTGTGCACTGCAAATGGCTTCCTCTGCTCAGCTCTGTACAGCGCGTAGGCACTATCTGCCATTAATGTATGTCGTCCATCTGCATGAAGTCCTTTTTACTCTGTAGCTTAGTCCTTCAGAGCTATATAATGTCAGGTATTCCAAGCAACTCCATCACCTTCAGCTTTCTCCAACCTACTAGCTATTCTAATGGTGCCTTTCTTTTTGGGTTAATAATGTTATTTAGTTGGATGTCAAGTTCCAAAAGGGTCGCCGAGTTAGTCCAGTTCAACAAAACAAACAAGGAGTCCTTGCACTCATAGGCCCAAACCAACATCAACACCCAATTGTGTTAAGCACTGTCCAAATACATAATTAGAGATAGTCCCCTATCCCAGTGAATTTGGATTTTAAGAAGAAAAGACAGTTGAAGGTGGGAGATGAAAGAGACATGAAGAAACCTGGCCAAGGATCACACAGCAGGTCAGTAGCAGACCCAGGAATACATTTGAGGTCTCCTGAATTCCACTCTAGTGCCCTATTCATTAGGTAACACTGTCTGAAACTGCCAGCCTTGTTTTTTCTCTCACTACTGATCCTTACCATCCCCTCTCTCTCCACTAGCCAGCCTAGATGCTGCCACAGGGCACACACCCACTCAAGTGTCCACATGAAGTGCTCCTGTTTCTTTTTCTCCAGCATTGGGCAGGTTGTATTTGTACCAAACAGTCTGTTTTATCACTGACAAATTTTCATGAATGAATTTTTTATTTAAGCATTGGTACATCACTAACCCCAGTGCCACAATACATTAAAGTTGGGTTTCCTGTAACTGTGTTTTTGATAGGGTGCGGAAGTGTGAACCATCCACCTTGCTACACTTCTGTTTACCGCTGGTCCTCCTGCTTCATGTAGTTAGCAGTGGATAAAGTGCTGCCACCTTTTGGATATGATAGGAAATAGTTCTGTGCAGATTAAAATCACACTACGTATAATGTATCAAAGCAATGATCGGCTCTGAAAATGTTAACTGTTTAAAGTCTACATTTTCTCATAGACTTCAAATTAGTGAATTCCACTAGAGATGGGCAGGAAATGGTTTTCCTGTCCCATAACAACTTTTGAGACATTGAGAAATGTTCCTGACCTAAATCAGGATGAATAGTTTCACCAAAATGAAAATAGTAAAAGAATTATTTGGGGCCAATCAAAATGTTTTGTTTTGATTTCAAACATTTAAAATTTTATTTTTTTAAAACAACTATAATTGACTATAACTTTTGAAATGAAAAGTCAATTTGAACTGAAAACAGGACTTTTGGGTTTAAAAAATGTCAAAATGAAACCTTTTGACAATTTTAATTTTTTCCCCGACATTTTTATTTGAAAATTTGTTGAAATTGACACTTTCCCATGAAAAGTTTCAAGTGTGACAATTTGACATTTTCTGATTAAAAAAAAGTTTCATCAAAACATTCCCTACCAGCTCTAAATACGAGATTAATAGATATAGGTACACAGCATAGTTTCTGCTGTCTATCAAATTACATTGCTTTTTCACCCTCAGCAAAATGACACACATTTCTTACTCTAAGTCAGAATACCTAAATTCCTAAATATTCTTACAACAACATTACAGGGCAAAAATTTAAGATAAAAACGTATTTAGAGCTACATGCAGGTGTCTCCACCGCACTGAGGAATATCTGAGTGTCATACCATTTACGCTAGAGGAGTAATTTACTCTTGGATGTTGTCAATGATGCAATATCAAAACTTAATTGTAAATAAAGCTACATGTGTTCTGAAGATCTTTTCAGAGATACAGGGAATAGCTGCACATCATAAGAGAGGGATAAAAGAAGAAGAAGAAGAGGTGGAAATGGATGTGTGCAAATAGTCTGGATTCCTACTGGTGTAAATTAGCATAGCTCCATTAACGTCAAGGGATCTGATTTTCATTGACACTCAGGCTCATTTACACTGCCAGGACGTTAATGTAAATGAGAATCAAGTCCATTAAATCTAAGCAGAAGATCTGGGACAAAACTTATACTCTTGTTTCAAAGGGGTAGCCATGTTAGTCTATTGTAGACATAGTGATACTTTGGATATGCAAGTTCCAAAGGGGTAGCCCTGTTAATCTAGTTCAGCAAACCTAACAAGGAGTCCTGTGGCACTTCTAAAGACTAACACATTTATTTATTGCATGAGCTTTTGTGGGAAAAAATCCCACTTCATCAGACACTTTGAAGATGGGAACGTACAGAATGGGAAGTGTAAATCACACGATCAGGTCAGACTGTTACAGCAAATCAAAACAGTTGTTTAGATTCAAACACTGGGGAACAGCACAGAGGAAAGTGAGATCAAATTACCTGTTGTAACGAGGAAAAAAAAATCCATAGTCCCTATTTAACCCTAAGGCAATGGTGTCAAATCTACATATGAATTCCAATTCTGCAGTTTCTCTTTGAAGCTGCAATTTGTTATCCATTTGTTTGAGCATAGCTATTAGCAAATCATCAATGGACTGAGCGGGGAGATTGAAATGTTCCCTATTGGTTTATGAATGTTGTGATTTCTGATGTCAGACTTGTGTCCATTTATTCTTTTGCACAGAGATTGTCCTGTTTGTCCAATATATAATATA
Organism: Pelusios castaneus; assembly: GCA_007922175.1. Lineage (NCBI taxonomy): Eukaryota > Metazoa > Chordata > Testudines > Pelomedusidae > Pelusios > Pelusios castaneus. Next base: position 10,634,919 of record ML685816.1, on the reverse strand, counting down.
GGGTCTACAGCCTAATCTACAAGATGATAACTCTCTCTCTCAAGCCTTGGGAAATTCCAAAGGGGTAGCCGTGTTAGTCTATTGTAGAAAGACAAAAGAGTCTTGTGGCACTGTTAAAGACTAACAGATTTATTAATCGCATGAGCTTTTGTGGGAGAAAATCCCACTTCGTCAGACTTCTCCTCGCTTACAGACAGCCCCCCAGCCTTAAGCAGATATTCACAGCAGCTACACACCAAGCAATAAAAACATTAAAGTAGGCACATATCCCTGCAATAAACCACATTGCCAACTTTGCCCACATATCTGCACAAAAGACATCCTCAGAGGACCTAATCAAGCCAGCTACTCCTTGAAGGGCTCATTCAGATGCTCATCCACCAATGTGATTTATGACATCATGTGATAGAAATGCCCCCACCCCACCCCCACACCTTATACATTGGGCAAACAGAATTGTCTCCATTCAAAAGAATAAATGCATATAAGTCTGACATCAGAAATAACAACATTCGGAAATCAATAGGTGAACACTTCAGTCTCCCTGCTCACATCTCCTGCAGGGATATATTAATAGCTATGCTCAAACAAATGGATAACAAATCACAGCGGCGAAGAGAAACTGCAGAATTGGAATTCATATGTAGACTCGGCACCATTTCCTTATGGTTAAACAGGGATATGGATTTTTTTCTCATTACAACAGGTGATTTGGCTTCACCTTCCTCCATATGCTGTTCCCCAGTGTTTGAATCTAAACAATTGTTTTGATTTGCTGTAACAGTCTGACCTGATCCTATGAGTTACACTTCCCTGCATTTATTTGCCTTCTATTCTTTAAGTTCTGCATCTTTAAAGTGTCTGATGAAGTGAGATTTTCTCCCATGAAAGTTCATGCGATAAATAAATTTGTTAGTCTTTAAAAGTGCCACAGGACTCCTTGTTTGTTTGGATATTCAAGGAATACAGGATACTTCACCTTTTTATTTACTTGACTATACAGCACGATGCACACAGATGGCAATATATAAGTAAAAATCACTCTGTCTCTACTCATGTGCAGATAATTTGGGAGGTAGAATGCCACATGAGGAGATATTGTCCCAAAATAATTCTTGAAACACCTTCTTTGTTAAACATAATTTTCAGTTTAAAGACATGCCTTTGAAAATCTCTTGCTTTGACACATGTCAGGTGGAGAGATAGTAATGTCTGATAAGGCATGTGTCAACATGTTTGACATCATGCAAATGACACTTTACAACTTAGACATAAAAGAACATGATGCCTTTTCAATGATTTATTGGCAGGAAAGAAAATCTTGTATTATTTTAAAATAAATTTGGGAAATGACTTAAACAGTTGTCAAGTAACTGCTATCAATTATTAAGCAATCTCATGAGATGGAGGGTTATCAAATTCAATTTTTGACCATTGCCATCGCTTTACTTTTGAAGGTGGGTTTCTTTTTAATACTTCATAGGCTTGTTTTTACTATCTGATTCATTTCTTCCCTTTTTAATATATTTTCTTTTATTGTTTCCCTCCTGACCTTAATAACCCACTTTGTTGTTTTTCAACATGACCAATTACATTTTCTCATGTGGAGTATTTTGATGCAGGTGGTTTAAAATGTTTATATTATTATTATTATTTTGAGCCCGTTGCGTACATCTAGTATTTTTTTTCCAGCTGACTGTGTTTGTTCCTCTTTGTCTCCTGCTGAGTCCCAAAGTACCTTTATTTTACAGGTGGTTATTTTTTTGTTTTGTATAGTCTTCTGCATAGATAACAAGCTAGTAAATTATTTTTTGATAACCCTTGGTTTATAGGATTGGCTCAATGTCTCCATTTTAGTATAGAAATAAAGCTGAACTGTTGAAAGCTCAGGTCATAAGAAAACGATGGAGTCATGAATACAGTCGTGGCAGGCTCTTATAATAGAGGAAATCTGAAATCTTTGCTCCAGTTAAAAATATAGACAGAAGGAAAAGATAAATACAAATAAATAAAAGAGGCCTGATTCCACTTCTATTTATACAGCTGTAACTGTTGATTTCAGTAGGATTATTCCAGTTTTATGTTTGTATATGAAATCAGAATCTGATCCTTTATCTTTTCTAAAGAGTATAGGTTTGATTCTAAGCTATTTAACAGGAGCAATTCCATCTAAATAAGTTGGTATAAAACTTGTGTGAGTGAGATCAGCCAGGCTTCATGTTCTCAGCGCAAACTATTATCTGTATGTTACGGGTGGAACAGTTGTCCATTTTTAACTAATCCAATAACTTCTTTCTCCCTCTTGCTGTTTTTATTAATAATTTCCATGCACACATCTTACACAATCTTCCTTGGCTGCCATGAAGGCCTGATAGCCTTGGATGTGACTGCTTCTTTCTCCCTTGAATTTAGAAAAGGCAAACAGCTGTAGGAGGAAGCATATTGGAGGCGTTAATGACAGAGGAAGATTGTGTGAAGGAAAGTAAAGCAAGTGTTCAAAGCCAGCCAACATTGGCTGCTGCACTGCGCAAACTGAGTCACCTCTTCACACATGGATTTGCCAAGTTAAATACAGTTTAACCTCTTAATCCCCCCACGAAATTGGTGGGTTTAATGTGAAAGTTTGAGGGCTGATGCTGCAAGCCTTGGGTAAAATTTCCACCAACTTCAGTGGGCATTCTGCCAAGTTAAGGGATGAAGACAGCCAGCAGACAATTATCTGCCATTTATTTCTTATTACTGTTATTATTGGTATTAAAAGGACACCCAACTGTGATTGGGAAGCCATTGTGTCAGGTACTGTACAAACACCTAGTAAGAGACAATCCCTGTCCGAAAGACCTTACAGTGTAAATAGAGAATACAGATAAGGGTGGGAAGGTAAACAAGGGTCAGACAGGAGAAGTGACAAACAGGAATAGAATCCAGATTTTCTGAATTCTAGACCAGTGCCATATTCATTAGGCCACATTACTGAATAAATAATTTAGGGATCTTATGCAAGTAAGTTAAACGCTAGAGAAAAATTCTGCCCTCTGTTACAGCACCATAAACCTGTAGTAATTTCATTCCTATCATTGCACCAGTGTGAATATGAGCAAAATTTAGTTCATTGTATAAAGTTGCACGATGAGGGCAAAGTATATCTAGGAAATATCCATGTCGTTTCTTATATTAATTAATTCTGATTGTGCTCATTGTCTCCACAAATACTCTAGTGAAAACTTTTACCAGCAGCAGGGCCAGCGTGGGCCCCCTTCCACAGGTGCTGGGCCCCCAGTCCCTCCGTTGCATGCCTGGTCTGGCCAGTCTGCGGTGGGAGGGGGTGGCGACTGGTGTATGGTGTGGCAGCCCCCCAGGGTTACAGGCTGGGCTGGACACAGAGCGCAGTACCAGCTGGCCCCGCACCCCAGGCAGAGCGAGCAGGCTCTGGTCCACCCTGCCCCCAGGGGTGGACAAGCTGGCCCAGAAGTGGGGCAGAGTGCAGAGTCCTCCTCTGACACCAGGGCCCTGCACCCCCCTTCATGCAGGAGAGTTCGCTGTGCTCCTGCCCTACCAGTGCTGAATGGGGTGGGGGTCTCCAGATCCTCAAAGGACTTTTAGGGGCCGAGGCCCGGGTCTTAAACCCCTCTGATAATCCGGCCCTGACCAGCAGAAGTATTTGCAGCAATAATGGGTTATGAGCAAATAGTGGGGAGGAGTTATGAAAAGTGAATTTTGAATTGGTTCATGTTAGTATTCACACAAAAAATCTGATTCGAAGCATTATTCTAGTCCAGTCAGAGACCAGAAACATACCAGGCAACCTATGTGGTCAATCAAAAGGAACCAATATAGATGAATTTCTGAATGTTGGATACATGCAACACAATAATCTACAGACAAAGAAAGATTTGGCAGAATTATTTAGTAAACAACATGGAATAAAAAATAAATAAGATGACATTTTAAACTGTTTGCTGACATTGTTGAAACAGAAACGAGGTGAAGTTTGCAAAACAGATTTGCTGCCAATTAGGAATCCAACTCCAGTACACACAGACACACGCGCGCACACCCCCCCCGATTTGTTTAGGGAATCCCTTTGCTGTATGCAGGTTACAATAAACCTGATAAACTGAGTGAGCCTATGTTAAAGAAAACCCTCTGACACCAGCAGACAGGAAATCTTTGGAGCAAAAGTTTGTGTCACCAAATCTTGTATTGTGCAGTATTTCCTTTACAGATACCCTATAAACTGCTACACCATGTTCATATTATCTCCAAGTCCAATACAGCTACAAATATCTCCTGCATGCATGCAGAACCAAGTAATATTGACATTGTAAGATTATAGAATAGGATCATTTGCGCTGTCCACTTTGTACTACCATTATGGCTTCACACTGATATTTCCAGCAGATCAGGTGCTTATTTTATTAGCTACAGAGATTCATTGCACATCTTGAAACTACCCTCTCACTGTCTTTATTATAGGATTCAGTACAGCTGAGCAAATATAACTACTGTAATATGCGCCCAATATAAGAAGATAATAACATCAGGACAAACTCTCTGATTATTTATTGTGTACACAGTGAAGGGAAAGTATAGACATTCTTTGCAAGTAGGAAAAAAAAGGGAAAATATATTTAAACTCTACCATGAAGACTGAGTCAAGGACTTATTTAAAAGATTACTATCCTCACAACCCCTAGCGAAGGCCTACATGTAATTCCTTCCTTGATATATTTCAGGGCTGGATCTCAGTTGGCATTCTTAATAGTGTTGTAAGCTAGGAAAAAACTGCTGTTTATCATTTGTCAATTAACTTCAGGTAATGCATCCCCTACCCAGAACAGCTAATGTATTTTTTCTCACTTACCCCCATTTCTCTCTTGGATGTTTAAAGCAAAGGTTCATATTGTCACGCAGCAGAACAGATTCCGTGCTACTGCTTACTGTTGTCTCGCCTAGTCATAAAAAGTATCCTGATCAGACGAAAGAGGAAGGCAATACGTAAAACAAACATAGAAGCCCAAGAGGAAAGCTACACCCCAAAGACCAGCACTAATAGCAACCGAGAGAAAGCACTCCTCCTTCTTGCTAACTTTTTCCAGTGCTGCCTGTATAGTTCTTTTGGAAATTAAATTCAGTGTGATGCACTTTCTTTTGAAACTTTTCCTCATTCCCATTTCACACAATTCTTCACAGTTAGTATTTCATGGAAGTAGTTTGTTTTTTTTTTGTACCCAAGTAAGTAAATTAAAGCAAAAATATAACTTACTGTTGAACTTTAAGAGCTCACTCTCAGGGAGGCAGTAATTAGTAAGGGTGAATTCTTCCATTATTTGGGGGCATTTGAAAATCCTCACTGAAAATATAATAATATTTTATAGGTCCAGCTATGGAGTAGTTTTGTGCAAGACAGAGTGGGTGTGAAGGAATATGTTGGTAATGGCTTGATTTTTAAAAGATTGGTGGCCAGGCATGTAAAATATGCTACACTGGGTTTGCTTTTTTTTTTAATCTCCTCGGTATTTCCTGCACCAAAAGGTGACTGCAATGAGGGAGGAGAGTTCATGATTTTACCTCTGTAGACTCTGAGATTTATTTCTGTGCTTAAAATAACTGGGTCTGATTCTACTCCTTCCTGATTTTTACACAGACATAAGCTCTGTTGGCTCCAGTGCTGTTACTCCTAATTTACCTGGGATGAGAGAAAAATCAGATCTCCTGTGCATGTGTGTGTACACATGTGCTATGTAGAAACATTTATTGTTGATATTTAATATAAGGCTAATATATTATTATACAAATAATTTTCCATCAGATGAAATAAAAAACAGTCAATTTTTTTTGGCCACATACTTACTCAGATTCAGGAGGAAAAGTAACGTCTTACTCATATTTGATAATCCCCAGAATGGATGACTTTTTGTATCATTGTAGCAAGGGGATGGAGGACACCTCTGAGGGACAGGGGGCAGAGCCAATGAGCCCCAAGGGGGTGGGACCAGAGCCGGTCTGCCCATCAGGCTGGAAGTCAAGGGAAGGACCAGGAAGTTTAAAAAGAGGGCCTGTCTGCTTAGTCTGGGCAGAGCTCTGAGAGGGGAAGGACATCCCTCTGACTCCTCCAGGGCTGCCTGCAGCCAGGGGCCTGCTGACACGCCACCCAGCACCGAATCCCCAGCGGCCAGCAGGTTTCCCAGACGCCTGTGACCTAGAGGAGTTGCTGGCCATCGAGGACATGGAGTGGCCCCAACCTGGAGGAGCTACCCTCTGCGGACAGTCCCGACGAGCTGCCGGATCTGCCACCTCTGGATGATATCGATGAGTTCTGCAAGCTACCCCTTGGGGACCACCCCGATGAGGAGGAGTACACCCAGCAACCGCCAGGAATGGGGGTAAGCAGGGACCTAGGGGGCAAGGGGATAAGGACCCAGCAACCGAGGCCCCAGAGGTGGCATTAGTGTGTTGCGGTAAGGACCCCGCTGAACCCACCCCAGGCCCCGACCAGCCGCAGATAGGAGCCTGGGCTGAGACGCAGCAGAGCTGAGTCGACCTGCGGATCCTCCCTAACCCTGTTCTCAACACATAGGCTATGTCTACACTTGTAAATTTAGGTCAACTTTAGCTAAGTCGACTTAACTAAGTCGACTTAAAGTCGACTTAGTTAAGTTGACTTAGCATGTTTACACCTAAATTTAAAGTCGACTTAGGGAGGAACTTACAAAGTCGACCTAGAGCATCCACACTGGACACCTAGGTCGACTTCTAGGGGATAGGGGGGACCTAGGGCAGATCCATGCGGGCAGGGGGCTCAGCCTTTGCCCCATTGTACCTGAGTACAATGGGGCAAAGGGGGACAGGGACCCTGGCAGGGTATAGGGGCAGGGTGGGCAGGGCTCTGCCCTGCCCCTTGGGGGGGCATGCCAGGCTCCCCCTGTGTCCCCCCAGCAGGGAGGGCAGTGAGGGAGTCCTGGAGTAGCCCTAAATCGACTTATGGCTACTCCAGGTCTACACTGGTTTAAGTTGACTTTAAAAAGTCGACTTAAGCCCTAAGTTGAAGTAAAACTAGGTTTAATAAAGTTGACTTAATTTTCATTAAATCGACTTTATTTTCCTTAAGTCAATTTAAGCAAACTTAAATCGAATTAATTTACAAGTGTAGACGCACCCATAGAGATTATGTGCCCGGCCCTGCCCGGGAACCATAGAGGTTGTGTGACCGGCCCCGCCTGGGGACCATAGAGACTGTGTGAGTCAAAGTGGTGGACTTGTCCTCACAACAATCATCTTTTATCTTTATGGACATAGGGCCTGATTCTCCTGGTACAAATCTGGAATCACTTCCGAGAAGTCAGTAGAGTTATATTGCAAGTAATTAAGTCATATCATTTACCAGTCTGTGTGAAGTCACTATCACTTAGCTATTGCCATATGCATGTAGCAGTCACTCTAGACACTAAGGATTTGTTTATTAAAGAGTTTCTGAACCAGTGTTCCTCCATGGAAAGCAATCCACAATTATAAAGTTATAATTGGTATCTGGTGACTTCTTGTTCTTGCATGTAGTAAAGGTTCAGCATCTATCCCCACTTGCCATGCACAGCACCTTGGTACGGCAGCAGGTTCTATGTGGTAATGCACAGCAAAGATTTCTTAACAGTGACATGAGTAGACAGACAGATGAAATAATTTAGGCTGTCTACACTGGCAATTTAAGTCGACTTAAGGAGGCTTAAGTCGACTTAAATTAAGCCACATCCACACTAGGCTTTCATTAAGTCGATTTAAGAAATTCCTTAAGTCGACTTAATGAAAGCTTAAGTCGACTTTATAACTACCACTCCTTAGGTCGACTTAACCCGTAAGTCGACTCCTTAAGTCGACTTAAGGACAGTGTGGACACAGAGTAACCCTTAAGTTGACGTTTTTAAGTCAATTTAAGGGTGGTTAGGTCGACTTGACAAAGTGGACTAAGTTGACTTAAAGTTAAGTCAACTTAGTCCACTTTGTTAAGTCGACTTTAATAAGGTCGACCTTATTAAGTCGATTTAAGAAAGCCGACCTAACTTTTTCTAGTGTAGACATAGCCTTAGTGCTTGTGAAAGGTACCAGATTAAGTCCTTTGCTGATGCTCAGAACAAGGGCAGCATAGGCAACAGCAGAGCAATATTGTCCACATTGCCCTGCCAATGTGGCTTGCTTGCACCAGAGAGAGGAGTCCAGTTTGTGCTCTTTTGAAAATCCCAATGACCATTCATCTTGGTCTACTTTTTTCAAACAGCCAGCACACTTTTTTGAATGAATGTGTCAAGTGGAGCCCTTTCTGCTTGGAATGCAACATCAAATCTTTTCATCCAGATTACCAAACAGCCATGACTCGGTTGGTGATGACTTTGGGTGTTGGATTTGGATACGAACTAGTATCCAATGCATGAGCATCTGAGGGCAGAATTTGGCCTAAAGACAATCCTGCATGATAGTGCAACATTATAAAAAGAAAGGGAATTATGTTCAGTTAGGAGACACTTCATTTACAGTTCTGAAGTTCACAGGGATAAAACCAGATTCTTGTACCTGTGGGAAGAACATAGCACCTCACCCTTGTTTTCCAAGATTGTTTAGAGTCCTCCTTTAAGACTGCTCCTCCTGTTTCACTACAACAGGGAACTGGATCACCGCCCATGCTCTCTCCTCATATCATTCACATTTGGCAGTAGCATTAGTAAACTCTGTAATCTGGGCTCAGTAATACAGTGCATGTAGGAACTACTTTTCTTTACTGAGCTGGGATAAAAACTTGTTATCAATTAACATGCCTTTCAATTACTTTTAATGAGCCTGGCTATTACAGGGTTATCCTTCCAGTCACAGCTATATTTGGTTTGGTGCTTCCCTCCCTGGTTATAGGGGGAATTCTTTTGCTGGGCTAACTCCAGTGAATTTTGCACGTCATGATTACATTTGACTTACAGTTTTTAGAATAGACTATGTATTACTTGTAATGAATCTTCTGTTTTTCTGCTTGTTTATTAAGACAGAGTGATCAACAACAAAAAAAGGCGCCCACCCAGGTTACTACACAGTGTTAGCAAAGATACTTCAGTCAGGGTTGAGCCTTCAAGGTATTAAGTGCCCTTAACTCCCATTGCTTTTGCTGAAAGTTTAGGTGCGTAGCAATTTACGTGGTCAATTCACATCGATTCAACAAGACCTACAGAAAGAGAATACCTTCCCCTGAAAACGACCTGTCTTTTGCCAACTGCACCTCCACTTGAAAAGAAGAGGTGGGGCCTGAAGGTCCACTGACTCTGGCTGCTTCACGGCAGCCGGGGGAAACTACTTCCTCATTCAAAGGCCTAAAGTGCCCTGCCAACAGCAATGAGAAATGGATGCCTGGCCTTTTAGCTGGAACACCTTAGCTGATCTCAACTGTTGTGGGCATATAGCTATTAGGAAAATTGAGAACTGCTTCTTTCATCGCACCTATTATGCTAGCATGTATCTTTCACAGTTACCAAGATGGAATGTTGAATTTGAAATTTATATAGATGGTGACTACCTTGGTGCCGTATTTGATAAAACACTGTCCTAAACACTTATGCCATATTACTGGGCAAAGGGGCTTACTTTCTTCTGATTTTAAACTGACACACGTTTTACTGATATTGACCTTAACCCGAGGCAATTCCTGAGGAACTAAGGAGTGCCTCAGGCCAGGAACATTTCCAGCCAGTCTAATTCTCAGAAAATTCCCTGGGCCATGGTCATTACTACTTTGCTACACCTGTGTTACTAACACATCAAATGGTGACCTTTTTCATTGTGTGTTGCCCTTTTGGACACCAGGGAATCCTCACAGCTGCAAATGTATTGCTCTGGTAAATTTTGCATGGAAATTTTGTTGGTACATTCGGAAGAAGCTTTTTGCTGAAATGTCAACACTCTTTGCTTCCATCTGTATGCATTTATCCTAGAATCAGAGAGTCACAGAAGCTGAAGAAGGGAAAAGTAGTGTTAGTTCATCTAGTCCATCCCCCAGGGACAATGCAAGATTATTTCCCATTATAAATTTTCCACTGATATGTCCACTCCAGTTTTAAATGATGGGGCTTCTGTCCCTTACAATTGGAGTCTGCAGCTCAATAGATCTTGCTCTCTGGTAGTTTGTAATGATATTTGGTTCATTATGCCTACTGGTAGCTATCCTCTCACCCGCACTGTGCCATTCTGATTAATGTTGATGTTCTTATCTTTCAAACCCAGCATTTAGTATGAGATGGAAAAGGATTACTGGATCATCTGTTCCATTGCTCTACCAATACAGGATTTAAAAGACTGACTAAGCATTTTATACTCTCTCAGAGCTACAGAAAACATTATCTACTAAAGACTTGTGGTATTTCTCTTTTAGGGGTAAATCTCATCATTGCCACTATTAAACAGAGGAGGGACCTGATGCACAGAAAGCTGCAGGCCAGGATGTCAACTGTTCAGCATAAGGCAGTTCCCATTCACACTCAGGGTCAGATTTTCAACCAATTTGGGGGTGAATATTTTTGAAAACCTGTTCTGGCCCTAAGTGACTAGCCAAGATCACCCAATGAGACTAGAGCTGAGGATTTCCCACCATATAGTCTATGCTTCGTCCATTGATCATGCTACTTCTAAGACATTACCGTCACTTTATATTTCTAGTGGTTTGTACAGATGAGGTTTAAATGACTCAGGTGATGGAATTTCCACCAGCCTGCACTCTTCATTCTATTCCAGCAGCAGGAGACAGGTAACTTCGGTTGCAACATGTCAGGTTTTAGACATAGTTTTAGGCCTGTTGACCTCCATCTTCCTCCCTAATATCAACAGATTTCATTTCCTTCCTCCTGGCTGCACTGCTGGGTAATGTTAAGCTCCTGGACAAGTCTATTAGGCCCAAATGATGATTGATGGTGTGTTGCTGGCAAGGAATGGCCTGTGGGTCACAGAGTTGGGGGAGGGCAGCCTCCTTGGGCTGCTGCTACTGTTCCCAGAACAGCTGAACTGGTGTAGAAGGGCAAGAATTGTCCTCCAGGTAAAAGGCTGGCATATCACTACTTCCCTCCTAACCCAAGTCAGAGTTTGGTCCTGCGCCCTCTCTTGGATCATAGCAATTATGCACTGCCCATCACCGAGGGCTTGATCTATCTTAGTCCTCAACCTCTCTGTGCCTCAGTTTCTTCTGTATAACATAATAACTCTTCCCTACCTCAAGGGGTGCTGTGGGGATGCAGTATGTAGTGTTTAGGAATTAGATAATGTCCCTTTATATGGTTTGGGAGCCCTCTGTGGGTACGTCTACAGAGTCCAAAGCAGTAAGCCTCCAAACCTGGGTCATCAGGCATAAGCCTGCAGAGCTCACGCTAGTAAAACCGCTGTGTGGATGCTGTGGTTTCAGCTGGAACTCAAACTCTGATGCCTAGGAAGGACAATGGGCTTCAGATCCCGAGACACAATGTAAAAGTGCTGACACAGTTAGTTTAAGCATGGTAGCACGAGCCCATCTGTTGACCCTGGCTCAGAGGCTCACTGCTGCTGGCTTTGTAAATGTACACTGGGGGTTTTTTCCTCTCTTCTGTTTAAAAATCCATCTGAATCCTGCCAGAGCAGCAGTGCACATAGGTTGTTGTGTATTTGTATAGCTGATAAACATGGTTATTTGAATCCGGCCATGCCACTGTGGTTTCTTGTTAGTTTTACTTGTTGTGTAGACAGGAAAACCACAACATAGTGACTCACGTTTGTAAAGAACTCTGAGTTCCTCAGCTGAGCAGGGACTCTAGCAATGCAGAGTACTGTCCCTTAACTGGAAATGATTATGTGCAAGTCAACAAAAACACCAAAAGCAGCCCTTTTAAAAGGCCAAGTGTCTAGCCTTTTCCTGGGAACCTGATGGCCTGATCAAAAACGGTCCAAGTGATCATTCAGTGTGACAGGTGTCTCCTGGTGGAATCTCTCAGGAAGCAGGTGGGGGAGTTACAGGAGGAGGTGGCCAGGCTCAGGAGTATCCATGCCCTGGAGAAGTTCCTGGATAGCATCCATGAGGAAACATGCAGGGATGAAGAAACTATCCAGAGGCAAAGGACTGCTGCCACACCCTCGGCAAAGGGTGAGATGGCTCAAGCAGAAAGTGGACACTGGCAGCTGGTTACTTCTGGCAGCAGACAGTGCTCCACCCCTGCTCCCATCCCACCCTCCGTTGTGGTAAAGAACCGCTATGCAGCACTACAGACGGGAGATGAGGTGGAAGAGGAGAAGCCATGCACCCCCGATGTTGGGAGGATCACAACCATCACACCCAGGAGAAAACGATCAGGAACAGTCAACATGGATTCACCAAGGGCAAATCGTGCCTGACCAACCTGATTTCCTTCTATGATGAGATGACTGGATTTGTGGATGCAGGAAGAGCCGTTGACGTGGTATACCTTGACTTTAGCAAGGCTTTTGATATGGTTTCCCACAGCATTCTCGTCAGCAAGTTAAGGAAGTATGGGTTGGACGAGTGGACCGTAAGGTGGATCGAAAACTGGTTAGATCAACAGGCTCAGCGGGTAGGAATCAATGGCTCGATGTCTGGTTGGCAACCGGTAATGAGTGGAGTGCCCCAGGGGTCGGTCCTATTCAACATCTTCATTAATGATCTTGATGATGGAATAGACTGTGTGCTTAGTAAGTTTATGGATGACACCAAGTTGGGGGGAATGGTAGATACTCTGGAGGGCAGGGACAGGATCCAGGGAGACTTGGACCAATTGGAACACTGGGCCGAAAGAAACCTCATGAGGTTCAACAAAGACAAGTGCAAAGTCCTGCACTTAGGACGGAAAAATCCCATGCACTGCTACAGGCTGGGGACCGATCGGCTAAGTAGCAGCGCTGTAGAAAAGGACCTGGGGGTTATGGTGGACAGGAAGATGAATATGAGCCAACAGTGTGCCCTTGTTGCGAAAAAGGCCAATGGCATATTAGGCTGCATCAGTAGGAGTATTGCCAGCAGATCGAGGGATGTGATAATTCCCCTCTATTCGACACTGGTCAGGCCGCATCTGGAATACTGCATCCAGTTTTGGGCTCCCCACTACAGAAAGGATGTGGACAAATTAGAGAGTCCAGCGGAGGGCAACAAAAATGATTAGGGGGCTGGGGCACATGACTTATGAGGAGAGGAAGGAACTAGGCTTATTTAGTCTACAGAAGAGAAGACTGAGGGGAGATTTGATAGCAACCTTCAACTACTTGAAGGGTTGCTCCAAAGAGGAGGGAGCTAGGCTGTTCTCAATGGTAACAGAGGACAGAACAAGGAGCAATGGTTTCAAATTATAGCTGGGGAGGTCAAGGTTGGATATTAGGAAAAACTTTCTCACTAGGAGGGTGGTGAAGCATTGGAATGGGCTATCTAGGGAGGTGGTAGAATCTCCATCTTTGGAGATTTTTAAGGCTCGGTTAGACAAAACCCTGGCTGGGGTGATTTAGTGGGAGTGGTCCTGCTTTTTAGCAGGGGGTTGAACTAGATGACCTTGTGAGGTCCCTTCCAACGCTATGATTCTATGATTCTACGATTCTAAGTGCCGATTCATATTTCATTTGTCTATTGAGCAGGGAGTGAATGAGTGTCTAATCCTGTTTCTTGCAGATGTTAACACACACATTGTTGTAGTCAGTAGTTGTATTTTTATGGAGGGTAAAGCAGAGATAAGTATTGTCCAGGTGGTGTCTGATATATCATAGAACAAATCAGCCTTATCTAATATTGGATGCCATTGTATGCATGCAGCTCCATTTGGAGGCTCTGTTAAGTCAACTTAACCAAGGTCGACTTTAAAGTCGATCTTGTTAAGTTGACTTAGAGACTCCACAGCCCTGTGTCCACACTGGCAGGTGCTAGGTCGACGGAGGAGTGGCCAGGAACTCTGGGAGGCGGCCTGGAGGCCAATTAGGGTGACTTAAGGGTTATTCCCCATCTACACTGGCCTAAGTCAACTTAATACGGTCGACTTAATAACATCACCTCTAAAGGTTGACCTAAGCCTTAAGTTGACTTAATAAGCACCCAGTGTAGACGCAGCAGTCTGTAGGTTGACTTAACTGTCCGTAAGTTGACCTGAGTCTCCAATGTGGATGTGCCCTAAGATTGTCAGGGATAGGAAGTCTGATAGTAAGCAAGAGAAAGCTCTCCAGGCATGGAAACCTAGGGAAGACCGAGCCCAAGAAGCAGGCAAGAGACAGATAGCAAGACCTTCCCTTCCTCAGGGAAAGGGTTCTATATTCACCTGAAATTGGGGGAAGAATGTGTAAACATGTGCTTTGTTTTGAAAGATGTGTTGAACTGCTGGGACAGGGGCACTGAACTATGGTTGGGACCTGAAGGGCTGGTGTTCAGGTAAGGACTAAATAAATGGGGTACCTTTGGGGGATTGTTTGAAGTACTTTGTGATATTTTAACGGTCCCTGAAGAGATGGATCAGTCAGAGACAGGGTGTTGTAGGATGATGTGTATCCAGGAGGGGGTGCTTGCAAGACAGCCATGGGCCACACTGCTCCAGAGAGTTCCACGACGCTTCAGACATCCCGGTCTGAATTGCCCCTCTGTTCCCCTGACTCCAATTCCTCTGGATATCCTCTGCAATATGGGATAGCTCCCTGGATTTTCCCAGAATGCACTGTTAGGGGACATAATAGGCGTGGACATGCAAATATGGTTGTTACATTGTGATGTTATGAGGCTTGTTGATGATGCTAAGTTGTCTCAGATAGTGAGGGAAATAACAAAACAAAGTCCCAAACCCCAACCAATTAGAGCTTTGGAGCAACCCCTGATAGATTTAAGACCACTAGAGAACTAATTACAGAGCACAATTGTAGGTAACGTTTAACTTAGATCAATGTAAGGCATCAAATATTGGATGTTAGTAAAAAGACAGTCAAAACCTTTCACTTGTGCTGAGAGTTATGAACTTACACAATCCTTTGGGGGAAGAGACTTAGAAAAAAACTCAGACAGCTTGGCTGAGATGTCTGTCCAGTGGGCTGCAGCAGTTAGAGGAAACTAAGGTGTGAATATCCTAGAAAGGAGAACAGTTAATAAGGATTGAATTAAAGGATTCAAAAATTATGAAGGAAATCACAATACTGCATATTCCTTCATTCCTACCCTCTCCCATAACAGTGCAGCTTATGATTACTAAATTTCATCCTACAAGGCCCTTCAACCCTCTTGTCTTTCCTGGTTTCAGCTGGATTAGAAATAAAGCCAGGATAAAGTGCTATAGGTAAGAATGGCACTAGACAAGACAAGAAAGTCAAAGGGTCTTTCGCTATCGCTGAAATGTACCACTCCCTGGTTAGACTTTCAGAGTTGACATATCTAACTACTAACATTTCCCCCATGATTACTTGTGGGAGCAAAGGGGTGCACATAATATTGAAATGTAAATTTAGTCCCCTTTAAAAATGTAGGCCAACATTTCCAAAAACTGCTGCCTAGAGGTAGACTCCTAAACCCCTATTTGGTTACTTAAATAAACTAATGGAAGCTGCTAGCTGGCTAAGCATTTTGGAAAAATCA
Source organism: Pelusios castaneus (assembly GCA_007922175.1). NCBI lineage: Eukaryota > Metazoa > Chordata > Testudines > Pelomedusidae > Pelusios > Pelusios castaneus. Next base: position 10,619,327 of record ML685816.1, on the reverse strand, counting down.
GGATCCTTTTTCCAAAATCAGGAAAATCAGGAATTAAATGTTGATTTAAGACTGGGGTTTTGAAAGAAGTATTAAGGGAGTAAGGACCTTTTGAACTGGAAATTCAGCGGAAGCTAGGCATTTAAATCCCTTAGGTCCTTTCTAATATTCCAGTTTAAGAGGATTCCCCTTTTGAAAATCTTAGCCTTTACTGACACTGGAAGGTAGAAGGTGTCAGACATCAGAGATCAATAATTTTGTGACTATTGGCAGCAAATGTAACCATAAAAAGCTAAAACAAAGATAATGTAATCTTATGAATCAAGCAATGAACTGATCCCTGTAAGGATAATGGAGGATTATTTTTGCTCTGTGCCTAGGATTCTACCTTTTATGAGATTTCAAGCCTTTCTCTGGTTATTACGGATGAAAAGGGTAATGCCCACGTAGTGGAATCAAACCTAACCTTCTAATACAGTCTGGCAACTCCCCATCTTTTAATTTCTGTAGGTTCTTCTGCATTAATGTGTCACTCCACTAGATGTCAATGTTCCCATTGGTATGAAACAGCGTTGGCCGTTGGCATCCTTATAATGCTGGATTAATTGACAATCATTAATAAAAGGTAGATCAGATGAATTATAATTATCCTTACCTTTCAAACTATTATTTTTTAGGGAGAAAAAGCTGATATCCTTTGTCATAATTTAGTTCCTTTGTGTAGGCCTCACTGTTCAATGTGCATACCCATTAAGCACATTTCTTTAATAAACACTACATAGCTGTTTGAGGAAGGTCATATGAGGACAGCTTTTATTTATTCAGTGTATGACTCATATGAAAAAACCCCATACTCTTAAGGTCCTGGATTTCTAACTGCCACCAACTGGTAGGATAGTTTCCCCATATCATTAATATTGAATTGTATACACGACCAGGATTCTTAACAATGGTTAACATTGGTTTTGATTGAATTTCTGCATTTGGGTCAAGGAATATTCATGAGTTTCCAGATTCATTCCTGGTATTTATTATGAATATCTGTGTGGGTATCTTGTGTGTATGTGAGTGACTGTTAGGGCACTGGAGAAGAATTGTGAGAGGATGTTACCTTTTAGACTAACCATATTGGATATAATGTAAGACAAAGCCTTGAGGACTTACCCCTTTTCCTCTTTCAAGGATCTTTCATTTTTTTCTTTCCCATCAGGTACAGTGAGGTAGGGTCTCTGTCTCTGTCTATCACTATTTCCCATCCCAATATTATATGAAGTCGTCCATGCAATTAAGTTGTCCGTGTCAATGCAATTAACAGTAGCTAAGTTTCTAGTGGAATCCATGGACTATAATAAACATACCTTGAAAACAGGAAAATAAATGTACCTAATTTTAATGGTTTGTGGCCTACAGAGTGTTTGGGTAAAGATAGGCATGGATATTGGAACAACAATTTTGATGTATTCTGACAAAGTGGGATTTTCTCCCATGAAAGCTCATGCAATAAATAAATCTGTTAGTCTTTAAAAATGCCACAGGACTCCTTGTTTATTTAGAAGGGTAAAGACTGTCCACTTTATTGTAACAATCTCTGAATAGCTTATTAATCATACTGAGAGGAAGCATACATTTAAAGAAGAAAAGACCTGAGCTGTGGATTTGGGTATTCTGGTTATGTTTGGACTTTTGATAAAAAATTAGGGAGCCATATTTTTTGCATAAATAATCCAAGGTTAGATAATACATAGAACATAAAAATTACCATACTAGTTGTCCATTGAGTCTGGTATCTTGTCTCCAGCAGTAACAGATTTTCCAGATGTAACCCCTTTCCCAGGCCAAGACGGGATCAGCAAAGGGCTGGCTTCTATATCTAGGGGTTCCCCAACAGTGTTACAACAGCACTCGGCTCGAGTCCCCACCCAGTCTCCTGGGAAATTACACACTACTCCTTGGGCTCCCTAGAAGGACAATACTTCCCCTCTCGCAAGCACGAGTCTGAATGTAGCACATAAGACTTTTAATAAAGACAATACAGAGGCAATATCAAAAGCAGCGCTGTTTTGGGTACAGTGCCAAACAAGATTCCCACAAAACCCAACAGACAGAACTCATTCCACCCCCAGTGTACATAGAGTGTGTCCTTCACTTCTTCATGACCCCTGTACTGACCATCCAAGTTTTACTGTCCATCTCTAAAAGGGCCCTCCCCTCCAATGATCTTCTGCCGCCTCTGGGTCTGCTTACACCACCTGCTGGCCACTCACACCATCCACTGGCACTGTCCACTGGCACCACCTGCTGGTCACGCCCACCATCTGCTGGCACCGCCCACTGGCTCCACCTGCTGGTCACGCCCACCATCTGCTGGCAACACCCACTGGCTGCTGGCTCTGCCTGCTGGTCACACCCACCATCTGCTGGCACCATTCGCTGGCTCTGTCTGCTGGCACCACCCACTGGCCACTGGCTCCACCTGCTGGTCACACCCACCATCTGGTGGCACCGCCCACTGGCTCCACCTGCTGGTCAGACCCAGCATCTGCTAGCAAGATGCTCTTCCGCTTGACCACAGTCAGCTTTTCAGTGAGTTCAGCTCTTAGAGAAGTTTTCACTTCCCCAGTGATTTCAGCTCAATCAAAATAACATAAGAGATTCCACAAGGAATCTTTAGGTCTATCTTTAACCATGGGCAGGGAGGTAGGTGTTTGCCTAAGGCACAGCTCCAGCAGAGCTAGTGCTTACACCCCACCCCACCTAGTTTTACAACACTGAAAACTAGAGTTGCTCTCATTGTTCCCAGGCTGAAGGCTTCAACTTGTCCCTTAAAGGAGTATGCTTTCTGCTTACACCCTTTCACAGTGAGCTATCACTTGTTGACTTAAGATACACATTCTTTGCAGGGGAAATGAATTACATATTTTTCCTTGGAGGGGGGACTTGCAGAACACTAGATTTCTGTTAGTTTACTGGTATTGAAATGGAGATACAGTGATTATCACTTACTTCCAAATATAATGATTCATTCTCTAGAGGATTTTATGGAGAGCCAGACTTTCTCTTGCATCGTGTCCAAATTTATATGACCGCAATAGGATCCTTGCCAACGCCAGAGCAACTTTATCTATACACGCTTCAACTAGTCTAACTTTGCCCCAAGGAAAATATCTTTTGATCTTTGTTATGGATCCCTGACCCAGAACTTTTTGCTGACATTACTTGTCACAGAGAACATATGAGTGTTTTACAGAAAGTCAAGGGTGCTGCAGGAAGCAGCGCTAATGATTCTGTAGAGGCAGCACTTCCTTCTGAGATGGCTTTGAACCAAAGTCACAGCATGGTGCTATTTTCTGAGTAAAAATTAAGATCAAAGTCCTGCCCACTTGCGGTCATCAGAGTGGAAGGGGCCTTGGTCAGCTGGCCACATTTCAGTCCAAGTAATTATACAATGTCATCCTAAGCTGTTTCAACTGGTCACGATATCTTTCTCACATCCTCTCCCAAACTGGAAACAGCATTGATGGGCATTGATCATCTCTTATAAACTTCTACCCTAGAAAGACCTGCATTTTAGTGGTGGGCAAAGTGATCTCCACACACATAATGGTTTGTGAGGTGTGTAAGACTCTACAATTACCAGGAATTTCACCACTTAGAAATTCATCATTTACCTTCATGACAACATATCTAAGGGTGCGTCTACACTTACAAAACCCTAAAGTGACTTAATTTACTCAACATCTACACTGGGCTTTCCTTACGTCGACTTAAGCTGCTCTTTAAGTTGAATTAAGGAAAAGTTAGTTTGAATTAATAACACCTCATTTTAATTCAAGCTAGCGCTTAAATTGACTTTATTAAGTCGACTTAAGCCAGTGGAGATGGGGATTAGCGCCTTGGTGGAGCTTATTAAGTCAACTTAAAATGTTAAGTCGACTTAGTAAGTTTGAAATGGGGCCACATCTCCACTTGAAAAGTTAAGTCGACTTTTGTTAAGTTGACCTAATAAGGTCAACTTTAAGTCGACTTAAAGTCAACTGTATTAAGTCGACTTCATAAAGTCCACCTAAGTTTTCAAGTGTGGACATAGCCTAAAATACCACATGATTTCCCTGCTGTGAAAATAAGAATTAAGGATCTGATCTGACATCCACTGAAGTCCTTAAAATTCTAGGATGACATGGAATATCACTGCCCATATTCATATAGATTTTTCAGGGTGGATGCAATAGGCATGTTGCCACTGCTAATTCAACAGCTCAGTCAGGAGGTAAAAATCTGTTTATCACAATCAATTGAACAGGTCTTCAATGGCTGCTGAAACAAACCTGCAGAATTATCTGTAAGCGCTGATACTACGGCAGCAGTGTAGACATATCCTTGATCTCAAGTGTTCAGTTTTGAGAGTCTTGCTTCTGCCTGACACAACTGGAACTTCCCCTCTCACTCCCCCAACTTTTGAATGTATTGGTGGTCTATAAGAGAGACGGGTGACTTTTCTCAATGACTAATTTATTCACTAAAAAATGCAGTTTCAAATAGACTGAAACATAATGAATCTGGGTCAAATCAGGTGAATAGTTTCAGCTAATAAAAATTGGAGTCAAGTTTATTTGAAAAAGGTAAAACATTTTGTTTCAACATTTTTGCAATGAAACATTTTAACTTTGAAAAATGATGCTCTACTCAGAAATGTAGATAGCTTTAACTGAAAAAAAAATCCTGAATGGATTAAAATCATGAGTAAAATGTTTCATTTGACCCAAACCAATTTTTTTTCTCTTCAGTTGTTCATTTTAATGAGAAATGGAAAAATTGTCATTCCAGGTTGACCCAAAATAAAATTTATTTTTGGCTTTTTCTGTATGGCCACTAAATTAAAAAAAAATCAATTATTTACCCAGCTATAGTCCATAAATCTGTACAAGATACACATGTGTAATGTGGAATATTTATCATGTAGAGAGAGATGATGCAGACATGGCAGGTTTACAGAGCCACTGCTTTGAATTTCTGTAAACTCTAACGGTATAAAATAACAGATGAAAGGCTTAGCTTACATAAACTCTGGACCTGCCCTCTTCTGGGGCTGGAAATGGCAGTGAGCTGTTTCCTCACAGCTTGTCCAAATGCAATAAATGTAATGTGTTGAGATTATATTGGTAGCTTTCCTATAATAATTCAGGTATGCTAACTCCAAACAGCAGGCATCTAGCTAGCTGGAAGTTAGGTGAGATATTAAGCTATTCACCTCACTCACTTTCTGTGGAGTGATGATGAATGTTTCAGTATCTATCATTATTTCTAGAAGGTGTCTGGACAATGCAGTACTTCTGGAAAGAATATTTCAGCAATAGATATTTTCTTGTCAGGTTCTGCAGTCCCATATGAATTTCTGGAGGTATTACTTCAGGAGATAGCCATTTTATTGAAGCATTATCCATTGGTAGTGGACATATTGTTATCCACATATGTATAGTTGCCATTAATGAGGATATATTATTGTATTTATTCATCTCCGTACCTGACAAATTGCCATCCTGATCTACTTGCAGCTTATGTCCTGCAGGCTATAAGGCAGTAAGACCCTACAAAAGACTCAATCCTGTGAAGAACTTATAACTTGGAAGGAGGCAACTTCCACTGACAACATATGTACTTATCACTGGGATCAGAGTGATGTTAGCCTCTTCCAAGAAGCAGTTGTCACCTTGCAGAGTTAGGCCCAAAGAGACAAAGCAGATATAATTTGTCTCCCAGAAAGTAACTATTCCTTACATATCCTTATATTTAAAACTTGAACTTTCATAGGAGACCAGATAAACAGAAACATAATTTCAGCTGTTTTTAATTTCCTTATAAATCAAAACATACATTATCCCATAAAACCTTCCCTCAAAATCTATATTAATATAGTAAAAATGAGATAAAATATTTACTCTATAATTACCTTATTTTTTTACACCTTTTCTATTAAGGCACAGTTAAAAGTACCAAGTCAAAGAAAGTGATCTTTGATTTTACATCTGGATTTTTTGAGCCATCATAAAACTGTAGCTGCAATGTTAGACACGAAAATAATTACTAACATATATTATAGCACTAAGTATCAGAATAACTGATCGCATGTGTGATCCAGAATGTGTAGATATATAAATTCTAGACTATATCCGTGCAAAAACTGTCTATGCCTCAATTATACGTGGGCTCAAAAATTCATGAGCAAAACTGGGAATCAAGCTGGGTTTCCAATGTCTAAAATTGATTGTCCCTTCATCAGTTTTAAGAGTGAAACATACCATACAATCATTTCATACATTATCGCATTCTTGAGCAACAGTTTATTTTTTTTTCTTATTTAATTATTTGAAATCACGGGACATTTCAGATTTCAGACTGTAATTTTCTATAGCATCATTTATGTAGGATGCTGGGTCTTACATTCTGTCTCTAGGTTCCTAAATGACCATGAGCAATCAGGAGATTACCCCATACTGTGGGCAGAGGAAGACACACCTACTCATCACTGCTGGGCATGCACCAACTGGAGCTTCAGTATAAAAGGGAGCAGCCTTGCTCAATTGGGGCTGACGGCTGAGGATAAAGGGTACCCATTGCAGGCTCCCTTCTGGGAGCCCCAGATGGTGGAGGCCAAGCGTGCAGAAACCATGGTGGAGAGAATGGAGTCATCAGGAGCTTCCCAGGGTAACAACCTGAGAGGCCCAGGAGACCTGCATATGGCAACTCTGGAAAACAGGATAGGAAGGAATGCAGGGGAACTACACATTGATCTGGTTGTGGGACTGGGACAAAGGCAGCATTTATTGGATGGATCCCTCCTGACCTTGTGGGAAATCAGTTTGCCACTATTAGGGCCCTGGGTTAAGATCCTGTAGAGCAGAGAGGGCCTGGGTCCCCCAAACCCAGCTGCCACCCATTCCTCTGGCCACTAGGCACTGGAGTAGCAAGGGTGTCTGGTGCCTGCTGGTGTCTGGGGGCCAAGCCCACATTTTTGCTTCCCTGGGTGTCCCATACCACCCCACGCCTTGCAATCCCCTTGCCCTGCACCCCCGGCAGCTCAGTGCTGGGGCTTGGCCTCCCCCCCACTCCTCCCATCGCTATGCCACTGCTGCTAAGCTATACCACCCTGAGGCGAAGGGCCATGCAGATCTGCGGCGAAGGGTGGCTATTTGAAACTTGGTTACAGACGTATAACACCCCTCCCCAAAGGGTGACTGGATGTACCTACCCTGTGACAGGTACATTTTGGGTTTTATGCTGGTTGCCCTGAAATGATCTTTTCTTTCTGGAATTTCACCTCCTGCTTGAGGCAATAGATCAAAAAAATATTCAGAGGACAGCATTTATATAGGCGAAGGTTATATGAAATGTCCAGGGTCAGGCTCAACTGAACCATTTAAAGGTACTAAGTTATGCCAAAGAGGTGTCAAAAAAGCAAAGTGTACAACACCCACGTCTCACAAAGTTAATCTCAGCTTTGGAATGGCATGGTTTACAATACACAGCTGCTAAGTTACTGCATCTTTCTTCATCCCCGAAGTGCTGTAAATATATTTCAATCCATCTCCTTGTGTATCCCATATAGTTAGAGGAAATGCTCTTTAAATTGCAGCAGACGCAGATATGGGATATGTAAAATACAGCATTAGTTTTTGTGTCAGACTTGTGCTAAAGAGTGTTATAAGCTGTTGTAATTTCCAATCTGTTAAACTCCTGCTGCACTGTAAAATGCCTTGCCAAAAACATAACACTTATTTGGTTTGTCTTCTCTGAATGGGTCATTTAGAATGAAATGCTGCATGAACCCTCTGCATAGCTATTGTAAATCTCAAACAAAGTACAGTCCCCCAAGTGCCAAGACAGTGTCTCAGACAGTCAACAGCCTGACAGCAGATTGATGCTGGGTCTGCTGTTCTCCACGCCACTCAGAGATCTTTTAGGAGGGGAGCAAAATTGCTGCTGCCTCCTCCTTTGTACCAGAACCAGAACCTGTGGGGGTTTCAATTGCCTTAATGCTCTCTGTAACTAAACAGATGAGTATGCTCATTATCAGAAAAACATTACCTCTACTTCAGAGATTTCCCAGCCATTTGCTACCTCAGTCCCCCAGTGATAACTCTGTGAGTCCGCCCTTGTTAGTACATGTAACTCGGAGAATGAAGAAAGTGGTTTCTGTGCCATGTGGGAGGATGAGTCTGCACATTACTTACTAATGCAAAGAAGATCAGGGGAACTGAGTGTTCCCCATCCAACTACTCCAGGCTAGCTGGAAAACACAGTACTCTACTCACATGCGGGAGGCCTACATGCCTAAAGCTGAGAGATTATAAGATCTGCTTTATATTGCTCAGTGTCCTCAAGTTGTTCTTTTTGAACCTGAGAGTCACTTAATAGCTGTGTGCCTCCGTTTCACAATTTCTACTGAGAACAGGAGTATAATGAGGTTTAATAATTAAAGGATCAAAACCTTAGGTCATCACTTAATGAAACCACCTTCCATTCTCATCTGAGTTCTGCCCGAGTAAAACCAAGGTCTCTCTCGAACCTTTCTGTGAGAAAAGCCTCAGGAGGGGATTGAAGTGACTGGGGAAGGTAATTTCATTGAGGTTCCTCTCCTAGCATTTTCTTCAGTTGAACCCATGTAAGAAACAGAGGTTTTGATCCTCCAAATAGTTCAACTCTCAGGGCATATGCTAGAGAGCAGGGCTGTCCTCATGAAGGCCCTTTACCATTCTGCTCTCTCCTAGTTCCCTTTGGCTCTTTAACACTTGTCAACTTCAGCTGAACTAAGCTATCACAGTTGTTTCCATCTTCTAAGTGCTCCAAGACCACAATGATACAACAATGGAAGAGAGGCATATTAATTGTTGGCTTTTTAATCAACACTATTATCTTGTTATCACTAAACTGGTGATTTTTAAAAAAAAAAAAAACATTTACAAGGCATCTTCAGATGGATTCAGCTCCAGCTTAGTTTTACCCTCTACTTTAATACAATGTACAAGAATTTCTAGTTTTCTATTTCTAAACGTAAATGTCACTTGGTATCCAACTAGAAGCCCTTCCATCTTCCTGGAGTGGAAGTGAGTTATTGGATTTGAGCTGTGTTTAATCAAAATAATCAACATCTTTGAGATAGTATCTCATTTAGACCACAAACAAGCAACACTTTTATGAATGTGCTTTGCTGGGTTGGGACCATACTAGGGCTGGGGGTTTCTTTTTTTGTTTTTAACATTTACATTGCAGTAGATTCTCAAAGCTTCAATCATTTATGCTAGGTGCTGTACAAATATATGACAGCTCCCGTCTCAAGAGACTGAGAGTTTAAAAGCAAAGATTAAATAAACGAGTAGGTCAGAGTGCATGGGTGGGAGATGGTGTAGCAATTTTAGGTTGTACACGTACTTGGTTGGTCAACAGTAGTGGTGCAATATGAATAACTATAGAGTAACACACAAACAGAATATATTTTAGGAAGGGCTGGTAGCACTGCCTGTTACTGAAGTTGCCCAACACTTCCCATTACAAGGAACTGAAAACAGAGATTTATAGCTTTTGCTAAAATTTAGCTATGGAGGTTGTACTTTCCCATGTCAACCATCTTCTACAGGCTTAATTGCCTTTTTCTTTTTAATTTCAGCTCTTACACAGTATTTTTCCTCTTCGTCTTCCAGGAGCAGTTCCCAATGAAAAGAAGATAAAGAATTCCAAACAAATGAAACATGACTAGATTGCACTCTTTGACCTGCAAAAAGAAGCTAATATAAGCAATAAAAATACCTTCTGGGAAATATTAGAAAGCATCAAGTTTAGGAAAGATGTAATTAAGTGGGCTTTTTTTTTTTTTTTTTTTCCAATTAGTGTTCTAATCCTTTGGAAATAAATAACAAAAAATAATCTATTCCAGAGATGTCAAACATGCAGCCCATTGGCCAAATGTGGCCTACAAACCTCTTCCATCTGGCCTGTGTCTGTGCTCTGTGGGACCACACTCTCTCCCTAACAGAGAAAGAAAGAGAGAGAGAGAATGTTGTCTCGCATACCCAGTGCTCTGTGATGCTGCGGAAGTGTCAGGTCTCATGACATCGTGGAGTGCTGGGTATGTGAGATTGCGCTCTGTGAGACCACACTCTCTCAATAACAAAGAGAAAGAGAGACAGAGTGGTCTTTGCAGAGCTCAGTCTCGCATACACAGTGCTCTGCGATGCCACAAGAGTACCCTAGTATTTCAATTTATGGACAGTATGGACCACTTGAAGTACATTTAAGTCAAATCTGGCTCACCGTAGCAAATGAGTTTGACACCCCTGATCTATTCCATCTTGTAACATGGAGCAATTAAAGGCCCAATTCTGCAATGTGCTGAGTACCTTCAACTATGGCAGATCTCCTTTGGAACTGAGGACACTCAACACATCTCACAAGAGGCATCCAGAACCTCACAGGGTTCAGATGTGCTTTGTAAATTATCAAAGTGCTCCAGACAGTGACGTAGATTTGTACCCACAGTACAAAACTCCTTACTTCACAGGCCCTAGATGAGCCATTTGGACATAATCAGGTCATTTTAGATAGAATTCTTATGCTTCTGGATGTCTTTCACTATTTCTTACAGGGCATCGTCAGAGAACCTTCCACAAACATGGATAAAGGATGGAGAGACAAGGAAAGGAGGCCTCTAGGAAGTTCAAACCTTTGAGATCAGTCACTGAAGTCATGGAGAATCCCTTTTCAAATAATGAACAGACAGGGAACAGAGGAGAGGACATCCCAAAAAGATGTAAAAGGCGACAGCATCTTTTTCCCTACAGGGTAAGCAGAGACAGAGCCTCGGCTGCTGCAAACCGCTCTAGCTCCATCCATTCACATCAATGGACCTATGCTGATTTACGGGAGATAAGGATCTGTCCCTTACTTGCCTTGGGGCACTGGATTTACCATAATACAAATAAGTATAAAAATTAACAGTAAGGCACTATATGGAGAGAGGGAGCTGAGCTCAGTTATATTACTCTCAACCAGCAGGGGAAGCCAACGGGAGATGGAACCCTGCTTTCCAAGTGCTGCAGAGCCCATCAAACCTGCATCATGTTGGTGGAGTTAAAGAAATCAACCTTATTGGGCCCAGCCTGAATGCGAAAAGGGCAGAGGCCTTTTTGTGGGTAGGAAGAGACTCTCCCATTGGGTATAGGAAATGAGCTCCTGGCAGGCAGGCAGGGGGGAAACATCCTAATATTGGATACCATATACCTGTGTTAAAAAAGCAGTCATATTGCACAGGGAATGCAAAGGTGTGATGGTACACTCTGGACTACAGAAAGAAGGGGCAGAGTTTGGTCGTTCAGCTGGTAACTGCTTGTCCTCACAGTATGGTTCAAAATTTCCCCCTGGCCCCACACTTGGCATTGACTTAGGGTGTGTCCTTGGGTAAGTCCCTTTACCTCTCTCCCTCCATTTTCCCAGCTCCAAAATCAGGGCCAGACCTGTCTCCCAGCAGTTTGTGGGGTTAAATTGATTTGTTAATGAGCCAGATTCATCCTAATGTCTTTCCAGTTAATTCAGTAGAGAGACACCAGAGACCAATCTGTCCTCAAGTTTATTCAGTGCTTTGGGAATATAAGTGCCAGGTATTATTAAGGGATTGATCTTGTTGAATAGCATTGAGAACCAGTTAGAAGAGTGAAGTGTTTCATGCTGACAGGGTATATAAGAAACACTGCTTGACTCCTGTTGCAGCACCTATTAGTGAGATGAGAGCCCTGTCTCCTTTGCATGGATAAGCACTGGAACACAATATGAACTATTAAATAAAGGAAACTTTTTTCTGCCATAAAAGAAACAAAAATGCTGTGTGGAAAATCACTCTTTAAATCTAGGCTAATGGGTGGATAGATGATGACAGAGTTCAGGCCTCTGGGGTGTCAGGTCTATAGGAATTTTTGTTAACAATAACATGACAAAGTCCTTATTTACATTTTTCTAGGCATTCATATAACTGGTTGCCATGGGAAAAGCTGTAGTTGTCTGGGCTCCCCCTTTGTACACACATATACTCTTCGACCCTTTCTTGAGTTGATAGCACTATTTTGAAACCAATAAGTAAAGATAAAAGGCCTGTTATTTTAACAGTTTGATACAAGTTTTAATATAATAGAAGTATTATTAGATTATTTCTAGAGCATCATTTTGTTTTAATATTTACTTATTTTTCTTTCCTCTGCATTTAATGGTTGGTTTTTCCTAGTAATGCCTTTGGAACCAATACAAATTTAGATGCCAGTTAATACTTTTTTCTCTCAAAGGCTGAAAATAACAATTCTTGCTCAAGGCATATAAAACAAAATGTTCAAAATAAGTGGCTAGAATTTCTTTTGAATCTGGCCATAGATATCTAGCAGGAAATGCGGAAGTGAGCACCTTTGAAAATCTAGCCCTTTATTTAGGTGCCTCAGTGGCCTCTAAGCTTCGTTTGGAAACGTAGCTCCAGTTATGATGGTTGTGCACTTGAAACTGGCCGTGAGGTTTTTTTGAAAATCTGACCCCCAAGCCTGGTCCAAAGCTTATTTAATTCAATGAAAAGAGTCCCATTAGTTTCAATTCAGTGGGCTTTGGGTCAGACTGTACTAAACTTGAATTGCAAATACAGCTCAGGGTTTGGTAGAAAGCAGGTGGGAACTAAGATCATAGGTGTTGAAGCAAACGACCATGCAGTTTACTCCTTTACACAACGAGGAAGACAGCAATGTCCAACAATGTATTTTAAAAACAGTAATCCAGGCAAATTACACCGACAGCAATCATCCAGCGACATTTCTACCCTCTTTCTTGTTTCACGGAATATTCTGTGAGGGAACTTTTGGATCTACATCTTGTCTCCTTCAGCCAGGGGCCTGAATGTAGTGGGAAGATTGTCATTTTTGCTTCAAAGTGGGTTTTCAAGATAGAAAGAATGGATGCATATCTGTGCCAAGGTTTTTTTTTTTTCCCGCTCCGAGACACTTTTTTCAGCATATCAAAGTTCCTTAAGTCTTTCCAAGAGAACAGATTTAGAGGTCCAAAAAGGCTAAGTTTTGTGCTTCATAAACTCTTCCTAGAGCTGGTTGAATGGAACAAAAACAATGTCAATGCCACAAAACATTTTTCTGAGTTCCAAGTGGCTGTTTGATTTAATCACTTTCGTATCCCTTATTAACTGTTATCCAATGTTCATTCCAGCAGACTTTTTGCTCACATGATTTTTCTGGGGAATGGCTGTCCTTCATACAAACAGCTTTTTGGACATTAGTGCTCAAACAAGCCTTTTACTATGCATCACACGTTATTTGCTGTTTAGCTATTATGTCACTTGTTATATATTTCCTGGTTTAAGTAATCTCAGTCATTGAATCAGGTAGCAGGACCCCTCCCCGCTCTGACTTAGATGACCAATTGTATAGAGTAGTCCAAGTTAATAATTTGTGAATGACCCATACGCTGAATATTCACAAATAGCAGAAAAATGGAGTCAGTCTGCAGATGACTTATAGACAGAGAAAAGGGCTACATTCATTGAATAATTTACTTGCAACAATTGAGTTGTCCTGCTCAACTGTAGTTTCATATTTCCAAAATTTCCAAACCCATAGAACAACTTCATCTGTTCACTCATCTTCCTTCACACAGGGGAAATGTTCTCCTCCTCTTTTACCTTCTATCTTTTTTCTTCACCATTTGCCCCTCAGTCATCATTAAGTCTAACCAGGTATACCAGCAGCCAAATGTTCATCTAAGCTGTGGTTTGGTGCAGCAAGCTTCTCTTGTTCCTCACTGATGGCAGAGAAAGATCATCACCATGTTTACAAAGTACAGGTGACTGTGTAATATGTAGTAGCAGGGAGTGTCGTTTAGTGTTTACGTCTATAAAGCATTGAACAGATCGGAGGACAAACCAAGCACGCATAACTAATCCAATGTTCTGTTATAAATAGAGCCCTGCAAATCCACGGATATCTGTAGACCATTTCTTGCGGATGCCGATCGGACACATATCCACATATTTGTATCCACACAGGGCTCCAGTTATAAAAAGTAGAAACCTAACATCCAGTGCGTCACTTGTCTGTATCCTTAATTACAAAGTATCAATGAGAATTTCCCTCAGATTGTCTTACAGAAATCCAGAATCATTGCCTTCTAGTTCCCATCACAAGATCCAAGACCCAGTTAAACAAAAGAAAGAGTAGAAAATAATGAACAGTAAGAGGTTTCTGTCAGTCCCCTGAGACTAGCAAGACTCAGAACACTAACGCTTTACAAGGCACAAGCAGTCAAAAAAAAATTCAAAACACAAAAATAGTTATATATATTAATAATTAAAAGAAAGACCCTGAAAATTCTAACAAGAAAGTAACAATGACAGATGGTCAACTGAGATGCTCTTGAAACAAAGATAACCTGGTCCCCATGCTTCAAATGATGATGCTGAGTCCAGATTTTTTTAAAAAAATAATGTGTATATACCTCACTCAAAGGATTTTCTTCAGCGAATGGTGTTGCAACCAATGGAAAATATTACTAGTGCTTAGGTGAGAATGTTTATCATTTTCCAAACTGTAGAGGTTACTGATGGTTTTTAACATAGAAAACATCTGTCATGCAACGTATAAACACTTTGCTGTAGAGACAGGACAGACAATACACAAGAGGAAAGTTCCAAAGGGGTAGTTGTGTTAAAAGTAAGTCTTTCAAGGCTCTTCCTGAAGGACTTGTTAATGTCATCCAGTGCCTTCATGGCTCGATCCTACTGCTATTGCAATTCAGTGAAAAAAAACTTCTACTTGCTTCAGTGGTGCACCATTAAGTGAAGTCCTCACGTCAGAGCCCTGAGTACGGACTGGTTCAGAGGATGTATCATCTAAATGGGAGCTCCACAGGGCATCGTGTCTAAGCCAGAATTCTGTTGGTACTGGGTGAAGAGAAGACAGGAAGCTGTGAAATTCACCTCTGACAGTGGAAAGCCAGTGTCTGCTGACTGCTCTCTTTCAGGCATTTTGCTTTATTCAGCACCAGTAAACTTCTGCTGGTGCGCTGTATAGGCCCTGTCAGCAGAGGATCCTGCATTAATTCATGCCTTGCCTATGCTTCTTCTTTTCTCACGCTGCCAAATTTGAAGGTTGTGCTGTTTCGAAAATCACGGGCTCCTTGTGATATGGTGGCCCCACTTCAGCTGGACTTTCTGCAGCCAGGGGCCCTGGGGGAGTCCAGGAAGTCTAAGCTAGAAGGAAAAAAAGGAGGTTGTGACATGAATGACCTAGAGCAAAATTAGCTCTGTGTTGTTTGGGCTATTCCTGTGGCATATTACTAGGGTAGAGGAGTGCTAGGGAAGAAGAAGGTTTTTGTGGGTCAGGCACTGGAGTGGGACTCAGAAAATCAAGGTCAGTTCTTGACTTTGCCATACATTTAGAATCATAGAAACTGGAAGGGACCATGAGAGATCATCAAATCCAGTCCCCTGCACTCATGGCAGGACCAAGTACCATCTTAAATCAGTGGTTTTCAAACTTTTTTCCTTGGAACCCAGTTGAAAACAATCATTTATGCCCTTGGCCCAATAATTACATCTTTGAGCAATGCATTCCAGTCTTTCTGTGTGACTTCCTGTGCGACTTTGACTGACTCACCTTAATTCTCCATCCCTCATTTCCTCATCTGTAAAATGGGAATAGTAACACCTCCTTTCCTCTGCCCTTTGTCTGTCTGGACTTTAGGGCGGTGAGTGGCTCTTACCATATGTTTGTCAGCACTTACTACAATGGGCACTGATCCTCCAGGCTCTACTGATATATAAATGAAAATGCTCAGCTAGTGAAAGTCTAACTTCTTGTTGCATTTCTTGATAACCTCACTTTCTCCAGCCCCCCTGATGCAAAGGCCTTCGTTTCTCTCCTTGCTTTGGTCATTTTGGAATTCCAGCTGCAGCCTCCTCGGCTGCCAGTTCCAAATCCCTTGCCTGAACAAGAGGCACCCAAAAATTAAACCCCCCTTTGTTTTGTTTCTCCCAAACCCAGGAATAAGAGAGAAAAATAACTGAGCTGCTTATATTGATTTTTGCCCTTGAATGGCTCATTTTGATGGGGTCTTTTGTACTTACCAATTTTTTAACAGCATTTCCAGTGCTGTTCTTGGGATCCCCTCTCGCCATTGCTTCAACATCTCCATATTCCAAAAGAGGGCAGCCTCATTTGCTGCTACAAGTGGAATTAAGCCTTTAAATGCCATAGGTCTAAACAAACTGCATTTCATTTATGGGGTGCACTGGTAAATGGCTAGCATGCATCACTTTCACTGGGGCCAGATTGTGGGAGTCCTCTGCATGAGTGTGTACAACATACCAGGAGATATTAGCTCTTTGTTTCCTTCTAATAGTTTATTCATAAAAGGATAAGAGTATACCACATCTAACAACATTATTCCTTTAGCTCAAGGGATAGAAACTCAGGCCTTGACCACTGAAGGTTGTAGCTTTAATTCCCACCCACAGTTCAAATGTGGAGTCGTTACAGGTGAACAAAGAGAGGGGAAAGTGCGAAGAGCCTTTATCTCATCTTGTGGATTCTTGCCTCCCTTCTTCTTAGGACCAGCCCACAGGTGTTGTCTCTCCTGCTCTCTACTGAAAAGTTCTAGCCACAACCCCATCACCTCTGCACCAGTCAATAGAGCTGAAAGTACATGCTATATCCTTCTATGAGTTGTCTCCCCACTCAAGCTGCACTGTCAGGCACAGGGATGTCCTGTGCCTCCCACAGCTTCCTCTGTCCTAATACAGCTCTGTCTAATAGGCACCAATTGACCTCTGAGAGGTAAAAGAGTTTCTCGGCTCCGCATCTGGGAATGCTATCACACCTTAGGTGAATTACTATCAGAAGCCATGTGAGTATTTAGGGATACCCAGATGCTAATACATAGAGGTTATTTTCATACTGAATCTTAGAAGTCCTTACACTGAAAGTACTCGGTGCCTCTAGAGACATTCAAAACGTGGTGGTTTGGGGAATTTTTCAAGAAAAGGCCAGGAGCTGTCACAGGTTAAAATATTTTTGTGCCTTGCTTTCTCCTTCCAAACAAAATGTGCTGAAAGCTTTTTAATACAAAAAGTACAATGGTATCTAAGATCTTTTTAGCTGATAGCTTTGGTCCACTGACAGATTCACAGATAAAAGAACGCAGAAAAAAATGAGGAAATCAACGAATTTAAAAGACATAAAATCATAAACACATAGTATCCTGCATATGGTCATATGGATATTTGCAGCAATTGTCTTAAGGCCAAAGACAGGTAATCCCGAATGGATGCAGAATTTAAGCCATCTATGTGGTTGTTACTACACCACTTTAAACCATTTTTGTTTGTTTCAGATTGGAAATTATTAGAGTGAACAGTGATTGTTTTGTGATGCTATGCAGGGGTACAGAGTACTGGCACCACTCCTGGCCCCTGCTGGCCCCTCTGCCCAGCTGGGGCGCAGGATCAGCAGGGGAAAGGAGTGCGCCACAGGAAGAAGAGGGGTGGGAGAGGCATTTTTCAAATTTACTATCAAGGTATCAGTACTGGCACCTTTTTTTTAAACAATCCCCCCCCCCCGAAAGTAAGTATAGGATGCTCTGTGAATTATGGCAAATCAGCATAAATAATAGGTTACTATCTGCAACATAAAGCACATGGGGCTACAGATTGAATTAATCAAAACGTGTTTTAAGATTTTTTTACACTCACACTTCTGAGGAAGTGGGATTTTCTCCCATGAAAGCTCATGTGATAAATACATTTCTTAGTCTTTAAAAGTGCCATGGGACACCTTGTTTGCTGTGCTTCTTTATCCAGCTTTTTTATTTAAAAAAAAAAAATTTTTTTGCCAGATATACAGCTCTTTCTACTCTAGAGGTCAGTATAATGTTAGGAATAAAAAAGAAAACTACAGTATATACATTTCTTTTCTCATGATGAGATCTTCCAAAAGAAACTCTAAATTATACTGTATCCAATATAAAATGGCAGAGAACTCTCTTACTGGGGAAATGTACTTGTGAAAGTACAACCTCCAATATGGGAAGCTTAGAGGAAGTTAAAGAAAATGATCATTGAGTCTGTTTGCTGAATGGAAACTGTGAATGTACTAGCAGTTTTCTGAAGTCATAGACAACAGCATAAAGTGAGTGGAGACAGGGAGGTGGGGGAAGAAATATGAGAATAGGATGAAATTCAGAAGGTTGTCATAAGCCTTTTTCTAAGGCTTAAATGGAGCTTTAGCGTCTAGGTCTTGCACTAGCCCTTTGCCTTGGCCTTTCATGCTGAGTGAATTAATAATGTGAACAATATGGAAGAATATTCTAAATATTTTTAAGGTACACTTGTCAGGGGAAAGGTATGCTCGGTAGTAGGATCAGAGCTGAGCAGTGACCCATTTATGGTGTTCCTAGTGCCGTGTCTGTCAAACGCACATTTCACAATAGAACTACAGAATGACACGAGCCCACAGAGGTGCCCTGAGAATAACTATCAGCAAACAGGAAAGCAAATCCACAGACAAGCCCAAGGACAGTCAGGTAACCTAGGTCATTTTAAAGACATGGGAATAGTGCTACAAATGTTCCGCAAATTCTTCTTCCAATTTGTAAATGGTTCCGTGATGTTAATGCCCCTTCAGTGTTCCCTTTCTACAAATATGTAAGTTGTTGAGATTTAGTGGCAAGAAAGTTCAGAGAGCAAAGCATACATTCTTTTGGATGGCTATTAAATAGAAATCAATTTTTATGTTTGTGTGGGCAAACATTGGCAACCTAGCGGTTGCAGGCCTATTCAGTTGATTAACAGAAACAATACAGCTGGCTACCCCTTTGGAACTAATACAGCCTGGGCAATTCTAGCTACAGTTCCATACAAAATCAATTGGGTACAGGTTTCTTCACTTCCTGAGCTAAAGTGTTGCATAGTCCAGGAGAAGGCTGCTTGACAAAAGTGTGTGAGGTGTCCAGCATACACGTTTAACCATTTTTTAAAGCACTGTGGAATCTTTCTGGTGTATTAATTATGTCATTTATTAAATTATGATTTAGTAGCATGATAGGCAAAATTCTCTTTCCTAATCAAAACTGTGCATATTCTGCACTCTTTCTGTGCATACGGTACTTCCGTTGACATCAGGGGAGTTTCCATATGCAGAATAAGGAAGAGCCCTTTGGAACTTGATCCAGATATACTCCTTCCTCAAGAAAATCTCCCACTGAGCTTGGTCTTCTTGCTGTTCTGCCAACTGGATTGTTCTACCATGCAGAGGATAAATCAACAGCATTTTAATGGCAAGGATCAATGGCAGGACAAAAGTCCTTTCCCTCACCTTTCCCATTGCAAAGCCATCATCTTCATCAGAAGATGAATAGGTCTCCATTGGAGACAGATTTTTCTGTCAATCAAGATGCCTCATGTCTCTGATGAGTTTGTCATCTGAACTTTGAATCCACTAGGGAATCTGAGATGTAAACGCTTTCATGCTTGTGATTTGTGGCATGTTCCCAGCTTTTTAGGGACAGGTTATTAACCAGGGTAACAGTGATATAAGTACTGTAGATGTCACTGAGTATATCACTCAGTGGGAAGCACCTGAAAAAGACCTCAAGGAAGCAGTTTCTTAAGAGGCTGTAAAACCTTCTGAGATGTGGCATGAAGTTCCATAGCCCTGTGTCAAAAATAACCAACAGAACCTCTACCTGGGGGACGCTCTACAGCTTTTCAGGCCTCAGACGGTACTTCATCCAAAGGCTGTATCTGACGGATTTCCATCCTGCTTTAAAATATGCAATGCCTACTGCTTTCTCTGCCTTGTTTCCCTGGTTTGGCAAAGTACAAGGCATGAAAATTGCATTCTGTACCACGCTACATTTATTTTAGTGCCTCTTCTGTTAACAAAGCCTTACAAAGCTCTCACTTGGTGACAGAGTTTTGGGGACATCTTAAGAAAGAGAGCCGTTCAATAAGATTGTGAAGAGACTGCACTCTTTCAGTAGCTGTCCTATCCACTACTCTAGTTTTGGGCACCTAGCTTTTAAACAGTAAATAACACAGCAACAGCTGATTTGGAGTCACACAAAGAAATTGAGCTACTTGTAGATTGCCATGTGGGAGGTGGGAGCGCTGTGAAATGTAGCAAAAGTAGCTTGGTATATATATTAGGCAGCTGATTTGGAAAAGAGCCACAGTCCTCCAAAACTATGCTAGGAACATTTTATAATGGATGGAGCAAAGATTCACCAACCAGACCATAAATTGTGGAATAAATAACAATAGACTGACAGCGTTTCCATTGCTCTGTTTTCTAATTGCTGGTGATGAGAACTGTAAGCCATTTGGGTCATATTCACAGCTGGTATAAATTCGCTGATTTTCCTGACTAATAGGGCCATGATGACTTATTACAGCAGAAAGCTGACCCATTTTTTGTACTGGTGTTACATCATCAGGATCAGCATAAATTGGAAGTTTATATTAATTCTGCACCACTAAGCTGTCTTCAAATGAGAACAGGGCAATCCGTACATCAAGGCCTCTGAGAAATAATCAAAAACAGCAAATGGGACTGAATGGAATCAATGCTTATGTCTGTTTCATCATTGCTCATGTTCCCTGTATAATGCAGCTGGAAGAAATTCAAGGCCAGACAAGATACAATAGCTGCCTGACCTCATTTCCCAGGCTCCAATCTGAAGGAAGACCTAACACGTTCAGAAGATGCTCAAACTCACACCAGATTGGATCCTCATGTTGGTAAATAACTGGATGGCCTTATTTATTGAATCAGCGCCATATCTATTTTAAGCAGAATTCACATTCAAATTGATTGGGGTTCTTCTGTAGAATTGACATCAGTCTGTTTTTAACAACTGACTAATACTAATTGGCTATCCACGGCGAGATTCTGGTGTCACTGAAACCCAGGAGAACATCAGTGTAACTAAGTTCAGAGGCTGGATAATATCTTCCCTATTAAATTGAAATTAAATGAGTAATGGAACAACTAACAAACATAAAGCTGAGTCCAAGGGAATTGCACTGAGTAATGGTGAACTGTATTGGAAAGGAATCTCATAACTCTGGATCAGGGATGCGGATAAAAGTGAAGAAGCATCCTTCACGGCACTTGGAAGTTCCATTCCAGTGATCTAATAAGACAAGATTTGTTGGGGAGAACGGCAGACCCTTTCTGTGTTATCTGATAAAAAAGAAGTGTTGGAAGATGATAAAAGGAAGTGTTTTCGCATGACAACATGCAAGGTACTGATGTAAAGGACATTTTTCATAGAATCAGTAGGCCTTACTCTGATCTCGTTTACGCCGGTGCAAATTCAGACTTTTAGTGGGTCTGATCTGATTTACAAAGATGTGCTCAAGCCCTCAAATTCAAGCCCGGATTGAAATTTCATGGATATTCAGAGATGTTTAGTACTGTGGGAGGGGAAATTTAGCTCTATTTAGCTCTAGGGGATTATGTCTCTAGTACATGTAGCTTGAAAAAAAGTAAACTTTGCTTACATGAGATCATGAAGAACCGATTTTTCTTCAAATGAATGAAAGCTCTTTTCTGAGCTATATTTGCAGTTTCCATAATTCCATGAAAAGTTGGTATTGAGGAATCTGGGTAACTAGTGTTGCTATGAAATTTAGATCCACATCCATCTGTGAGCTGCAAACACGGTGCATGGATATCCACAGTTTTGCAGGGCTCTAGTTATTAACCTAAGGTCTTGTAATATAGCCATCAATAGAAAAGCTCTCAGAATCAGCATCAGTAAAATAATGTTGTGTTAATCTATATGGCTATGTCTACACTTGTTAATTTAAGTCGATTTAGCATGTCTACACTCAAAAATTAAGTCGACTTAAAGGGGACCCTGCCAAATCGACTTAGAGCGTCCACACTGGATGCCTAAGTCGACCTGTAGGGGCTAGGTGGACCTGGGACTGGTCCACAGTGGCGGGGGGGGGGGCACCCCTTGCCAAGTGCCAGGAGGCTCAGTGTTTGCCCCATTGTACCTGGGTACAATGGGGGCTGAGCAGGACAGGGACTCTGGCAGGGCATAGGAGCAGGGTGGGCAGGGCTGTGTCCTGCCCTGTGGGAGGGCATGCCAGGCTCTGCCTGTGCCAGCCACCCTGGCAGGGAGGGCAGTAGGGGAGCCCTGAAGCCCTTTAAGTCGACTTAAAGTCGATTTAAGGCTAATCCGCGTCTACACTGGTTTAAATCTACTTAATAAAGCCGACTTAAGTGCTAGTCCGAATTAAAACTAAAACTAAGAGGGTTTTTCAAATTCAATGTTCTTTTCACTGTTTACGAAATTTCTCTCAACTTTCACAATATAAATCAGGGAAGTCAGTTTCACTTTTCTCTACAGCCTCTTTTGCTTTTAGCTTTGCAGCAATTTAGTGTGAGTTGCTGTTGAAAAAATTTTATTGGTTGAAAAACAAGGGTTTCCATTGCAATAAAATAAATAAAGGAACTTGGGGGATGGGGGGAAGCCTTAGGTTTTTTGTTTGTTTGTTTGTTTTTTTTAAATCTTGTTTTACTAAAATGCAAATTCAGAGCTAAATTTTAGTTGATACGGTCTCATTAAAAAAATTATAGCAGTATTGTCAGATCCAAGCATTCAAAAAACCATGAATCAAGCCTCAAAACCATTTGATTTTTAAAAAGCAATATCTCTTGATTCTTTTTGTATTTGCTTTTTGATTTTTTGAGCCTTTAGAAGTCCTATTTCCCAGCATTTCTCCTCAACCTTGAGGACTAAACTTACTTTATAAAACAAACTCACACTCCCAAAAGGTAAGATTTTCACATAACATGACTCCATGAGCTAAGCCTTTAAGAAAAGCCCCAGGCTTGTGTTAAAATTTCAGAACTGGCAGTGTTTGTTATGGGCCAAAACTTAGCTTGTGTAAATTGTCATAGCTCCAAGGAAGTTAAGGAAACTCATCTAATTTACACCCCCTGAGCATTTGCTTCTCTAAATAATCACATCCAGATTAAGTAGGCAGATGAGACAAAAGTTCTTTGTGAACAAATTAATGCATCACTTATTTCTGCACCAGAAATTTCGGAATCAGGGTGATTAGGGGTCAGCTTAGACCTAATATTTAGATCTGAACTGGTCATAAGCTCACCCACCCCAAGCCTGAGAGGGTAAAGTTATTTTCCCTGACCTTTCTTCTGAATCTGAGTCAGCACCTCTGCCACCCTGCCCTGCCTGTGGTGCCAGCTCTCCTCCCTCGCCCATGGGGTCAGTATGGTGGTGTCAGTTGGGTGTCCTGCTCCTGTTATTGGCTGTCACCTCGCTGCACTCTTTGTGTGGTTGGGTGAGGAGTGCTGTGAAAACTGGGCTCTCTCATGCTGCATCACACACACAGCAGCAAGGTGGTAGCTGCCAGCCAGGGCAGAGGACGCAGGCTGCTCTGACATCAACATGATGGGCAGCTGGGGGAACACTGATCCAGCCTGAGCCTGGTTGATATTTTACCCTATTGCCTATGATACCTCAGACCAAATCATTTTGGAAAAAATTCATCCAAGAATGAGATTACGGGTTATAAACCTTTGGGAAAAAAATCACCGTTTGCATGCTGAGTAGAGACTTCTTTGATTTTAGCAGTAAAAAATCTCTAGATTCCATCAATACTGAGAGCATGCTTTATCCCCTTACAATGCCTATATTTAGCACAACTGATCTCCACAGAAATCTGAGTATGCTCTCTCCAGCCCAGGGACACAGAAGCTAGACTTTCTTTATTATTGTAGTGGCTGATCTGGAATGGGGTGGGTTTGGGCAGTGGAACTAAGAGGTGAGGGAAGAGGGGAAAGTAAGAGCAAGTTGGTTGCGGGGAAGGTGAAATTGGGATCAAAGGAGCTGGGAGAATGGGGATTCTGGGCCTGGATGGACAAAGAGGCTGTGATTAGAAGCCTGAGGTATATAGATTGGGACTAGATAGGGACATGGAGAATGGGACTGGGATTAGGACAAGGAGAAGGGTGAGGAAAAGAGAGGACTGGGGCATTTGGAAGGGACAGGGAATAAGGAGTTAAGCTTGAGGAGAACAGAGAGAAGAGTCTGTGCCTGCTACAACACACTCCCCTTTGAGAGTCTGGAATGGAATCCTGTCTTCTTGAGTCTCACCATTCCTCTGATATCAACAACTCTGCATAAAAAGCCACTGTGTGTGTGTATGTCATCCCCCTCTAGCGTTGATCCACATAGAGGATGACAACCTACAATTACTGTCAGTTGTGTTAGCTCAAGTGGCAGTGGTCTGTGTGGTAAATCTACAGATTCCAGACCTGCCAATGACCCATGTAGGTGTTCCACATAATGGAATCTCTGGGTTTTATTCAATTAATTTTTCTAATTCCTAGGAAATTGTATGCATGTGCACACGCAGAGAGTGTCAAAAGAACATAATTAAGGTGTAAAGTCAAGGACTCAGAAGCTAGGTAATTCCAAAATTAGGGAGGCCTGTGCAATCCTCATTCAACCTGCTTGTGTGGGCACATTATGGTGAAGTCTTTTAATCATGCGATCATGTATTACTTTTTCTTGAGAACTCCTGCCTCATTCAATGCACAGATGAACCTGTTCTTGGGATGAAGCAGGGCTCTGTAATCAAGGAGGCTGTTGTCTGTAGGAACGTTGGCTCTCTTGTTGCAGATGTTGGAAGGCATGTACTGAAGGAGGGAGGAGATCGCAGGAAGACATGATTAAGTCAGTAGGATGGCTTACTATATCTCCCACTTCCTCCTCTCAGAGGGGTGTTGTGAAGATAAATGAACATTTGTGAAACACTATGATACTATAATGCTGCAATCCATAGAAAAACCTATGAGGAAATTAATAATTCTGTCTTCAGAGCAGGGTTTGAATTGTGAGCAGTAAATAAATCATGGGGCCACACACTGAGTAACGAATATAAAGAAAAATATTGACTAGCTGCTTGCTCAGAGAGCAGTGTCCATCCTGTGTAGTGAATGAGGCAGGCAGTACTCCTGTGGAAAAAACAGTATGTGGTCATATAATAAAATGAAATAATGCATATGTGCAATGGGGCTGAATTAATGTCGCACAGGCACCTTAATTCAGGAATTTGCTAACCTTTCAGTGCTAATCACACTGATGTCCAGGGGAGTCTTTACATTGATTTCAGTGGGGGTTAGATCAGACCCTAGGATATGACTGAAGGAAATGGTATAGTCAATTATTTATTATGGGATAGACTGGGAACCTCTTAATTGCCCCGGTGAATGGTTTTTCATAGGCACAGTCCCTCTCTGGTCAGTTGTAATGGTTCACCTATATGATGAAGGGCTTCACAACTTGACCATAAACTTTCTGGTTTACTTTGATCCTTACCTTCCCAATTAGGCTGAGATAGTTTTGACACAGGGAATGTTATACCAGGGGTGTGAGACAAGAAGTATTTTAGACAAGGATTTTTTTTTAGCTTCCCATTGAATAACATTATCAGGAATAAAAGTTTTCTTTTACTGCAAACATCAGACGTAGCTGGGAACTGAAAATATTTCAGTTTGATTTGTAAGTAGAAGGCACTGGAATGCTGATGCTCAGCCAACATAATTGAAAGCTTCAATAGCACATACACCCTTGAATCTGCTCAGCTAAGGGCATCCCTACTGTCCTGATGTGAAGGCCATGCAGCTGAACAGAGGAGCAATGATTCAGTCCTGATTAGAGGATATTAAAACACTTCATCTTTTCTCCTTATAACCACCACCTGAAGAAACCATCACTGCCTGGCTTTTCTTTGCACCACTCTGCTATTTAATAAACATTAATGTACTGTAAGCAAGTTTGGGGTTCTGTTTAGCTGGAGTGCTGAAAATGCTGGCTCCTCCTCATCTGTCCCTTTATTTCTTGGACAATGGACATCATCTGATCTTCTGGACTGTCCCCAATTCATGTCTGGCTGCCCTTCCCCTTCCCCGAACCCAGTTTTTAAATTCTCCATAGTCTTTAACTAAATTTGTCCAGCCCCAGCACATTGAAGTCCCAGATCAGCAAAGTATATAAGCACATGCATATATATCGTGTCCTTGGCTTCACCGTGCTGAATCAGGATGTTAGGGAGCTTTTGAGGAATGGTGAGCTTGCTTTTAAGAAACTTTTGCAAAGGGGTGCCTTCTTTTTTGATTTTCCCATCACATTTTCGCTCACCCTATGGCATACAGCGCATGCACGCACGCACACACACGAGCATGTCTAATAGGAAATTATTAAGATAACAACCACAAGGTTTCACATGGCTTAGGAGGATGTCTACTTTCTGGTTTTGGAGGGCATTAACATCATAGGCCCAACCCTGCCTTCACAATATGATAATATTTGACATTAGTGGCTGAAGTGGAAGGAACTCTGGGTAACAGAAGCTCTAACACATTATGTAAGACGGAATGAAAAACAATTAGTTTCAAATGGTCTGCAGGCATGCAAAAAGCTCATTCATGGCATAACAATCTCAGTACAATAATATTCTTTAATGGGACTGAACTCGTCATGCTTTTCATGTAGCTGCCTCTAATTGTAGTACTTAAAGAGTGAGCTAATTCTTCTGTTGCCTTCCTTTGAGGGAAATGGTGAATCAACAGTTGAGTAACATTGCAAGTGCTCATTAATTAATTCTTAACTAATGCAGAATGAAAATTAAAACTCTATGCAGTATATATTTCATTACCCTGAATACCATACATTCATTATGATCATCTCTATTGAAATGAATATACATTAATATTAAATGGGAAACCCTTAAAATATTATCAACAGCTAATTAAATATTTTAATATACATATACATATTGTATGAATGTATATTACTATACTGTATAACAAGGACATTTAGTTTATATATCTATACTGTATTATGTTGTTCAGGAGCTGGGAGCCATTTTGATAATTTTGAATTAACTTGTATTAATTTCTTTGGAAACAGCTGGGTATATGATATTTAAATGAATATATACTCCAAAAAAGCTTGATTCCCGCCTCCCCATCTTAAGGATGGACTTAGTGTGTATCTATCTATCTGTCTGTCTGTCTACATCCTAAATTAAACTTTTTCCTCAATAATATTTAAGGAATATAGAAAACCTTGGTACTAAAGCTATTTGATGTTGAAGTTATATTTTCATAATGTAGTAAGTCCTGCAGTATTGGTCTCACAGGTTCCAAGAAATAGGCACCAGTTTAATTAAAATATAGATTCAGGTAAACCAGTGCAAACCTCTGTGTGGACACATTACTGCTTATTTAAAATTGGTAGTATTGTGTAAGCTTACGTCTCTACATTTTAATTAAGCCAGTGCAATTTTGGGTGTACATCAGACCATAGTGATACAGATGGTAATAGACTTACTTGTGGTGAGTAGTCCAGTTCCAGTCACTGGAAGTATTTATGGGATAAGGCACTATTTTACTTGAAAGGGTACTGGACTCTATTACAGTATCATAATGAAATTCCTTGCATTGACTTTTATATCTTTTCTAAGAACTACTCGGTTGATTCTGGGAAAATCCAGAATTGTACAATATTAACTGAACTTTAAGTGACATATTTACTGCACTATGTGATTGTCAAAGCAAGCTAGAATTTTTTCCTACTCTAACATACTCCTTTTTGGAACTATACTTGATAAGCGGCAGGGGTCAGATTGAAAATTCAAGAGCTCATTTGATTAAAGATCCAAGTATATTTCACATGGCTCACTGTCCCACAGAAGAACTAAGTCTATCAATTCAAGATTATTAAACCATGAATTTTCCTTCATTCTAAAGTGACTGATTTCACATTCCTCCTGTAGGGCTTCCCATTCCAGGATGAACTGACCAAGTAAATGTGCCTATTTCCTAAAAATAAGAAAAGCCAAAATCCTGTTTCATCAAACTATGCCTGTATGCTGAACCAGACTGAAAGGTACTTTATTCACTGCAGACATGTTTCCCATGACAACCATGGCACTGTTTGCTTCAGAGATATGCAGTGGCAGAAGTTCCTGAATTATTTCTGTATAGATTGCTGATTTATGGATAGCTCAGTTATCTTAGGGCACGTCTACGTTGCCAGCACGTCAAACTGCAGGCCATGAATATCAGTATGCTCCACAATGCCGCGTTGTAACTACCCTGTGTGGCTGCTTTGTGGGTGTGAATATAAAGGCCCCTGGCTCACTAGTGTAATCCTCTTCAACAAGAAAAAAGAATCATTTCCTCAATTTCTACCCTTCCTTATTTCAGTGACGACCAGAGACAGAAGTACCAAAATAATGAGAATTCTCATGTAGGTGCAATCCACACTCACCTTGACTCAAGATAAGAAATACTGGAAACTTCACAAGAGAAAATTACCACATAAATGTGTAAAACGTGATTGGAGCAAAACTGTATCTGGGTTTTTTCTTTTCCATAAGAACTGAAATTTCAAACAACCAGTATCCATGACCCATTTTGGTTTCTTTCTTCATGAAATTCGGAGAGTCAGCACAAGACGCATGCATCGCTATCAGGGTTATTAGGTAAGTGTTATAGAGGCCTCCTCATAATAGGAGTGAATTTCACACATTCCTATGAGCAAACTTTTGTTTGCAAAAATGTCATTGGAAAGCAAAAGTATCAAGAATACTTGTGCAGATATCCATGTGAATATATAAACTTTCTAGTATCTGCACCAGAATTGTTCCTGGGTTCATCCTGAGTCTCTTTTCTGAGGGATTATTATTTGGAGAGTCATTCCATCAGAGAACAGAAACAATACCGTATGACTTCACTGGCCAGTCAAGCACTAGAAGTAGTGAACAGGGAATATCAAACAGTGACTGATAAATTATCAGTTTTTGTACAGGCTGAAAATTTTTCATCCAAACTGATGTGGAAAAAATAATACTATATCAGGAAAAAAAAAACAGTATATGCTTCACAAATTACTTTCAAACAGAAAAAAGGTGACATTGACCAGATAGTCCATTTGCAACAAAATAGTCAGTTGACTCTAACCACTAGTCACTGTCTTATGCACAATTCCTTGGGCTTAGGAAGAAGAATGTGGACTTTGAGAATGTCAAGGAAGATTTCACAGTGAACACAGCTAACACAGCTAACACAGATGCATTGTAACCATGTTTCCTAATTCCCTATGGCTATGTCTACACTTGAAAAAAGTTAAGTCGACTTTGTTATGTTGACTTAATAAGGTCTACTTAAAGTCGACCTTATTAAGTCGACTTAACAAAGTGGTTACCCTGAACATAGATTTAGTAAGTCGACCTAACTGCCCTTAAGTCGACTTAATAAAGTCAATTTAAGGGTTAATCCACGTCCACACTGTGCTTAAATCGACCTAAGGAGTCGACTTAAGGGTTAGGTTGACCTAACCGGCAGTTCTTACTAAGTCGACCTAAGCTTTCATTAAGTCGACTTAAGGAATTTCTTAAGTTGACTTAATGGAAGTCCAGTGTGGACGGGGAGTAATTTAGGTTGATTTAAGGCTACTTAAGTTGACCTAAATTGCCAGTGTAGACATACCCAATGAGTTTTGAGGGCCCTAAGATGAACATACTAGGCTCTTTAAAAAAAAAAGAAGCAGCAGCAAAGCAGGTCTCTCTGTCTCTCCATAGGATCAAGGCAGCAGCAACTCTTCAGGAGCTTTCCTGATAAGCAGCACTTGCAATAGGAAATTAGGGCATTAAGATTCTGTTTCCTCTGAGCTCCTCAACCTGCACTGGGTTTAGATCTTCTTTCTTAAGGAGCTACCCCTCTTCAGTCTTGACAGGCCTCACAGATGTGTCAGGCTGAGGTTAGCTGTACCTAGAGATGCTCTTTAACCCTTTCCTGACTGAGGTGATACCCTGTCTTGTCTCACCATAGTGCTCCTGATTCCGTCTTAGCTTTTCTGGGAAGATGAAGTATGGAGAGACTAGATTTCTGCTGATATAATCCTTGATATAAAGATCCTGACATCCTTTGCCCCATAAACACCTTTCCCTAGGTCTACAATCAAACCCACAGTGAATCATTTCTCTTGTTAACTTTAGATTTTTAAATGTATTAATTTTCTTTTGCTGCTTCTGATGATCTTTTTCAGCAACTGTTTTCTGGTTTGTCAGCTTCCCTTCCTTTTTTTTTAGTTCCTTCTTCTCTTGATGCCATGACTGGATAGTTCTTATCTCACAGATTGAGGCCCACTAAAGATGCTGCTCTGATCCTCTGGGATAACAGAGAAAATGGCTTCCTAATGGGAAAGTAGACCTGAAAGTAGATCTCTTAATAAAGAGAGTAAAGGGGGTCTGAGCAACTATTTACTATCTGTTACACACGTTCTACCATATCAAAGTTGGTAGCTAGCAGTACCAGAATATCACTGACAAAGAGATCTAAATGCAACTTGCCCCCAAGCTCCCAGACCCAGTTTTGCTCAGTTTCAGAAAATGTTTTCCACTTACATCCCATATGAAGTAAGAAGACACCTGATGTAAGTCTATAATTTCCATGTAGCTCTAGCCTCTGTAATCAAAACATATTCTGCTGATGAGGAGGCACACAGCATTGTGCAATTCATTTGGAGTGTAATTATGGCTAATTTCCCCCTTCTATTGAAGCAGAACGGCTACAGAATTTAATGTGGCCACGCCAGACTGTCACTTGCACTGTTTGAAGTTGCTTTGCTGAATAACGAGGTGTGTTGATGGTGGTAGGGAGGGACTATGGGGAAGTATATTTTGCTTTAGATAGGTTTAACTACTGTCACGATGCTGGAGGATCTATCATATCTCCAAATTCCAACAGCACAGAGTTAGCATTTGTACAGCAAAGAGGTTATATAAAGGAGACATTTTTTTCCTAATGGTAAGCACAAAAATACAAAGCCCCTTTCCCTGCTCCGTCCATACACATTGGCCTAGGTAATAAGATTAGCTAAGGCTAATTATTCAAATATGTGAAAACATATATGTGATATGTCCTCTATCAATCAAAATCACATTTGTTAGTTTTTAAGGCTATATCTACACTTGTAAAGTTGTCAACTCTGTTAAGTGGACTTAACAAGGTCGACTTTAAGTCAGCCTAAAGTCGATCTTGTTAAGTCGACTTAAAGCTCAGTGTGGACGGCTATGCCTACTGTTAAGTCTACATAATAAAGTCAACTTAGCGCTATTCCCCATCCACTCTGGCTTTAAGTCGACTTAAGAAGTCGACGTAAGGCTTAAGTCGACCTTCAGAGGTGGTGTTATTAAGTCGACTTAAGCTGTTATTAAGTTGACTTAAGGAAGCGCTTAAGTCGACTTAATAAAAGCCCAGTGTGGACGTGGCTTTGTGTAGATCAACTTAAGTGTCCTTAAGTCAACCTAAGTTGCCAGTGTAGAAGCACCCTAAAAGTGCCTCCAGACTTCTTGTTTGTTTTGCTGGGCTAGAATAACAAGGCTACCCTTTTGATACATGATATGTCTGACAGGAGGTACTGTTGTAGTAGCTTTTCTAAAGGATGGGGATGGAACCCCTTTACATCACATGTTGCAGGTTGGCCAGTCAATTCCATTTTCCCTTAATCCACCACTGCCTGTTGGTTTTGTAAATTAATTATTGACTTCAGCAATTTTGCTCGAGTCAGGATTCTAACATAGGGTTCAATCTTCTAGTGTTCTGCTGCCACAAGGATCATAACTTCTTTCATGGATGCTGCATCCGTTACAGGTCCAGCCGTGGAACAGGCTGTTCCATTTTGGGTAGCAGTTGGGTGTACTGTATTGCACATTCTTTCCTCTGCTGACCATGGAGTCATCCAGCCCTGCTGCTGGCAAAGTTTCCTAGAGTTTATGACCTGAAAGGACTATGACTAGAAAGTGAAGAGATGAAATGTCATAGTCATTCCTGGCAGTAGCAGAAATCCTCTTCCTATGATACTTCCAGTAAAGGATGGACCTTACAGCAAATTTCAGGGCTGGATTTCAAACCTGCAAAGTATCAGTGTATTTGAATCCAGGCTTTTAGTTCAGCCAAAATACAGATATGCTATAATTATGAAATTTAGATCAAGAGCTGCACTGGCTTTCAATCCTTCTCTTCCTTTCAGTGTTTAGGGGAGTTCAGATCTGGGTTTTGAGTTAAATCTCATTTTTATTTCCAGCCCAGGTTTGAAGGACTATGGAGCTAGAATTTGTCCTCACTTCTAGCAGTGTAAATTTAGAGCAAGCCCACTGAAGTTATCTGAGTAGCTCTAGTTGTGACCAATGTAATTGAGATCAGAATCTGAACCAAGAATGCTGGGAACATTGCCAATGGTAGTTTTACCTTCTAGATGCTTATGAAACATTATCTAAACTCTGAACATTTGGGGTTCATTGATGCTTTCCATAAGCATCGTTACTATACCTTAATTTCACTGTGTTGTAAGTCAATTAAACATGGGACAATTCCTACTTTGATGCATGGTTTGGAAAGATAGCTAAATATAACATGATTAGACAAACAGGTAGGCAAACAGAGAGATGTAATAGTTTATTTATTTATTTCTTGTTCTTGAACTTTCATCGTCCATTTTATAACCAGAATTTATCAACCCAAAAAGGCCAGAAACAAACACAACAGAAATTTCCAATAAGGGGAAGCTTTATTAAAACAGAAGTGATATCATAGTAGTTATTAACTGGAACTCATCTACTTCAGATGAAAAGTAATAAAAAGGAAGGCCATCATTTGCAAGTAACGGAGTATTAGGCAAGCTACTGTACCACTAATTCCTGATAAACAAATGCAATAAGATATTGTTGTAAAGTAAAATAATTAAGTGCCTGAAGAAATCAAAAAGCATTAAATAAACTTACTGAGATATATGTATATTCTTGTTTTAGAGGTAATTACATTACAGCAAAAAGTCTTAGCCAGAAATGAAGCTATGGAAGAGGTGATTCAGAAGAAGAAATTTATATCACTGCATACCCTGTAATCTTCTACAGTGCAGACATAGTCTGATTTATCTGTAGTTTTGTATGATCTCACATCTCTAGTTGTGACTGATGTCTGTAATAACACAGGGCCTAGCTGTTCCCCAGAGACATGTAGAAATGGAACATGATCCCAAACCCGGTGAAGTGAACTGAAAGATTTCCACTGATTTCATTAGGGTTTGCATAAGGCCATGTAGAGCCAGATGGAGGCATGAGGGATCCATGCTGATTATCCTGGTCTCCCGCTGACTCTGGAGACTAATAGGGTTTATGGGAGGTTCCACAGACTATTTTTGACCTTTGCAGAGATTTCCTCCCTCTTGGCTCCTTTCTATAGATTTTCTGCAGGAGGGAACAATTGAAACCACCTTTTATAGTTACATGAGCCAAAGAATCAGCCTATACAGGCGCATTTCATGAAAATCGGCCCTTCTCCCAAACAGAAGTTTGCACTTAACACCCCCTCCACCCCGAAATCCAGAATAGACTCACATTGGAGGACCACAAATAACATTTTGTGGGTTTTCATTTTAAGACCATTTTTCCACAAAATCCCGCAAGTTTTGCAAAAGTTCTACTTTGAAACTCAGTAGAGCTGCACTCAATTTCACCAGCTGAGGATGTAGCTCAAATGTTCTTTCTAGACAAGAAGCAATTTGCATTGAAAACAGGGCAAAATTCGTATTTCCTCTGTGAAAACTGGCCATTTTGTGTAAATTGCTGGTATTTACATCAGCTGGTATTTCCTAAGGTGCAAAATGGAAAATAATGACTGAAATTTCTGTGTGGAAAAACCATGAGGATAATTCAGTCACTTTCACAGAATTCTGCCCCTCCTCCTACCCCCATAATCAGGCACCACCTGCTATTTGACAAGTGCTTTAATTACTGGACAAACTCATTGTAATCATTGTCTGCAGAGCTGTAAATACAGTAGCTGGGCATGGGGATGGTGCATGGAAGCATGTTTCTGAAAGGGTTCAGTTTACCTTTTATGTATATAGACTTAAGATTTGCTGAATTTTCTGCAAATGGCTATGCAGGGATCCTCGGCTGGTGAATAGATGTAACTCCAGTTAATGACAGATGTACGACAGCTGAGAATCTGGCCCAATCATGCTCTTGGCTTCAGGCATAAGAGCTTCACCTAATCCAGTTTTTCATCATTTTGTAACTCCACTGTTGGCGGTGGCGTTACGGATGATTTGTATCACTATAAGCCAGAAGAGAGTCCCTTACTCCCTCTGATGTTTAGAGAGATGTGCAGAATGGTCTGAAAATTATTGGGTACCTCTCTACCTAAATCGAGGAGAGTTTGTGTTGTAAGCATGTTTAAAAAAGGCAAGTCAAAGGAGAAAATGTGGCTGTTCCTGGGTCAGACTGATGATATCCTGAATGAACTTTATTACCTTAAGAACTTGCTCTGTGAAGCTCAAAAGCTTTTTCTTTCCCTAAAAGAAGTTGGTACAATAAAAGAAATTACCTCACTCACCCTTGTCTCTTTATTAAAATAAGTTTATCATCTTTGGAGTCCATTCTACTAAAAGTGCAATTGTGTATGAGTTACTCTTACACTATATGTATGCATATTCTCTCATTTAATTTCTGGAAGGTATTAAGAAATTCAAAGGACTTTTTGAAACAATACTTGACTCCTTGTTTGTTTTACCTGTGAAATGGATTGCCTAGGAAACCCCTGGGAAATGCAAATGACCCGCTTTGAATCCACTTTTTTGAAGCTATGCCCTGGAAGGAAAACCTATTGTCTCCTAATTACCTGTTCCTACAAACTCCAGATCAAAGACTCCTGAACTGTACAACAAGTGGACTAAGCATATTATCAGTATGGTTGTTCTGAGCTGAAATCGTGATGAACTTGTATCTACAAGGCATCCCCATTGGATGGAGGGTTGAAGAACCACTCCTCAGCATCCATGTTAAGGTTGGGGTTACTAGCAAACTTATTAGTATGCATATGAGTTCTTTTATTGTTTTGAATGTACTGCTTTTTACCTTTAGTATAAAATAGGCTTGTACCGGAAGTGCTGCATAGTACCATAACTATAGCAATTACACCTATTAACTGTTTTTTGAAGAGAAAGAAAACAGGTACCCTTGAGCAACCTGACAGTGGTGGGAATAACACAATGAGGGTGGCGAACTGTCCAGCTTGGAAACCCTGGTCAGAAGGGAGAAAATGGGGGTCTCCACCCAGAAGGACAACATCTAGGGAATCTGGAAGTGTAAGAGTGGGTGCTCTTGGCGGTCCACTGGTGGGAAATACAGGTGACATTCCCTGTCCAAGCAGTCCTCAGTGCTCTACCTATGGGGAAGACTGATTAGAGAAAATGCCAGGGAGAGAAAATTTGAGGTTTGATTCCTGGTTCTGCTGTTGACTCATTGGGTGACCTTGAATAATCATTTTACGTTTCTGTGTCTCAAGTTATTCACTTGTGAAATAGGGGTAACCTCTCAGGGGTTTGAGATCCTGAGATGAGAGGTGCTATGGAAGTTCAATATCTAGTTTGATACTTGAGGCAGCAGAGACACTACATCCCAGGAGGACAAAAGCTAGCCCTCAAATTTGAGATTGCTACCAGTATTTTTAAGGGGAAAAGGAAAATATAGCGTAGTCCCAGATATCTGCTATATTGTGTTTCTTTTATGCATTATCAGCACATGGATACTCAAACCAGTTTGGCAAAAGATTGCATGGCTCTGACAAGGAGAGTAAAGGCAGCTCATGCAGTTATTATAATTACGTTATTTAACTTCTACATCTGTACATGTTCCAGCAAGAAGATGACTTTAATACTAAAAGGAGAGACCTCTGATGCTACTTGGCAAGAATGCAATTTCACCATCATACTCTTATGTTAATAAAAGATGACAAAACTTGCTTTAAATTTTAATCCATTTGTAACACTATAATCTGCCCAGGTGAATCACGTCAGAAATTTCAGTCTATTGCCCTAGAATTATTTCAGTTTGAAGAGAGATTTTTAATTTTTTTTTTCACCTGAGAGAGGAAGGGTGAGTCAACTGCTAAATGATTGGCCTGGGACTCAAGAAAGTTCCGATTCCAATTCTACCACTCACATGATATGTGTGACTTTGGGCAAGTCACATTATCACCCATTTTCCCTTCCCATTGGAGAACACATCAGAGGGGATGATTAATTTATCTAAAATTTTGGTTTGAAATATCTAGAATTTAATCCTGTCAGAACTGGCTAGAATTCAGGCCTCTAGCAAGTGTGCATAATCACACTGATTTCTGTAGACTTACACTGGGGATGAATTTGAATGTCATTTCTTCCAAGGCTAATAAATTGAAGTTTCATGTGGTGCTGTATGGTGTGTCGTCTGGACAAGACCTTAAGAACCCATTAAGAACTGATGTCCCGTCTTCTTGGCATGGGCATAACTAATCCCATATCACTTCTTGTAGGACTGGCGCTTACTCTAATGCTTTTGACCTAAGTTTTTCATCTACTTGTTACAAAGCAGAGCTTATTGAAAATGTTTTCTTGCCCCCCCAAGGGGGAGGGGACATAATATAAACAAAGAAATGTTTTATGGGAGAATCATAGGATTGGAAGGGATGTCAAGAGCTCATCTAGTCCAGTCCTCTGTACTTTTGCCAGGATAAGTGTTCTCTAACCATCCCTGATAGGTGTTTGTCTAACCTGCTTTTAAAACATTTCCAGTGAAGGAGATTCCACAACCTCCATTGGCAATTTATTCCAGTGTTTAACTACCCCAACAGTTTTTCCTGAAATGTGATACCCAGAAATGGACACAATACTCCAGTTGAGGTTTAATCAGTGTGGAATAGAGTGGAAGAATTACTTCTCATGTCTTTCTTTCAGTACTCACGCTAATACATCCCAGAATGATGTTCGCTGTTTTTGCAACAGTGTTACATTGTTGACTCGTATTTAGCTTGTGATCCTATATGATCCCCAGAGCTCATTCTGCAGTACTCTTTCCTAGTCAGTCATTCCCATTTTGTGTCTGTGCAATTGATTGCTCCTTCCAAAGTGGAGTACTTTGCATTTCTCCATATTAAATTTGATCCTATTTACTTTAGACCATTTCTTCAGTTTGTCCAGATCATTTTAATCCTATGTCCCAAGACACTTGCAATCCCTCCCAGATTGGTATCATTCAGAAACTTTGTAAGTGTACTCTGTATGCCATTATCTAAAAACCATTGATGAAGATATTGAACGGACCCAGACCTAGAACTGATAGATGTGGGGCTCCACTCGATATGCCCTGATATGTCAATTACAAAGAAGAATTTCAGTTTTTCTGTGAGAAATTTTTAAATGACAATTTTTGTTTTCATTTTTAAATCACCTTAATATAAGATTCCTTTCTTTTTTTTTTTTTTTTTTGATGTAACGGGTGTAGCCAGAGGTGAGCCCAGGCAGGCCAAGGCCCACCCACTTGAAGATCAGGCCAGCCCACTTCAGCACCCAACAGTAGTGTGAATTTCTCTGCTGTGGCTGCAGGATCCAGCCAGCAGCTGCAGCTGTCAGCTGCTGTCTGGGCGCTGCAGTCGTGGTGGAAAAATTTGTGCCACTGCTGGTTGCTGTGATGGTTGGGCCTGATCTCAGAATCCAGTCATGTGACCAGAAGCTTGGCCCACCCTAGAATGTCAGGGGCCTGGCCAGAAAACCCTGCCTGGCTACGGCCCAGTGGTGTAAGTGAAAAATGCCGATCAAAAAGAATGTTTTTTGTTTGTTTGTTTCAAATCTATTCCAGTCACCTCAGGTGAAAACCAATCTTTTATGACTGAACATTTTCAAATGAAGATTTTTTGCTTGAAATTTCTTGTGGCAAAAATGGTTTTCTGACCAGCTCTATTAAGAAAGTGTTCTTTGACTAGCATTTGCCCATTTTCCCCAGAGGTGGCTGCATTTCAGTGAAGTGATTTCCTTCCACAACTGATGTATGAAATACCTTAGGTTGCATTGTGTTGTAAAATGCTGCTGTATGTAAAGTTAATAGGCTAGACCCTCCACTGGTGTAAAGGTAGTGGAGCTGTGCTAATTTATATCAGCTGAAGATCTAGTTCATTATCCTTGTAACCTGCCTTTACTTCTTCCAGGAAAACTCTTATCGGGTTCAAGTGAAGGTTCTGACTGGAATGATGACAGGGTATATACTTAGACTTTTGTGCATTTTTTTTGTGTATTTCCTATCCTTATTTGACTACATTCTCAAAAAACTATCAGTGTTCTCCCTCCTCCACCTCCAGCATATGCAGATTTATTTTAATATTTTAATCCATTCTCTAATGACTCACTTCTAAATTGGAGTGAGATGTGTTTATTTATAGCTACATCATGTTCCTTGATGGATTTAAAACCTGGAAAAGAACTGCATTTTCCTTTTGTATTAATTGGTCTCTTCCTTTCATTGTTTATTTTAAGTTAATCAAAATACCATTTGGTCAGTCAGTCTTTAAATTCATTACTGCAACCCTTCTCCCACTAATATGTTCTTATGAAAACTGGGTGGTTTATTAAATTATCTCCTCCATGAAGCTTAGTCATGAACAAAAATGGGAACTGTTCATCTGCATAACTTTAGCACTGGCTTTCCCCTTTACTTCCTTCACTGACCACAATATCAGAGCAATGGTGAATCCTACAAACATTTACACTCAAGTTAGTGGTAAAAGCTATATTATGTTTTTCATTTGGAGATGTTTCTTTTTCACTGCTGAAATGCACACACCACATCTGTGGGTCTCCCCTTCTCTCTCTCTAATACTAACACACACACACACACACACACACACACACACACACACACACACACA